>CP136063.1:293917235-294087173 GCA_032622095.1 Siphonodentalium dalli
CGAGACAAGCAGACGAGACGACAGATATTCAGTGCTCCGAGCCAGAGACAAACGATTTACCATCGAACATCAGACTCGATCGATTTGTCTTGGAATTCGATCGAGGCTGGAATGTGGCAGGCCATTCGACAGCGTTTTCCGGGGTACCCGATTCAAGGTTGTGCTTTCCACTGGTCATAACCCGTGTTCAAGATGATTGACAATAATTATTCAAAGAATACAACAAAACAGAGAAGAAAACTCATTTATTCGCTCTGACAAATACTGTTTTCAAATAAACGCTCTTTATTTATACCATATCAGGAATAGACTCTTTTCCTGAAAGCTTCTGTCGGCTTGTATATCCACACCTGGAGACATTGCTACGTGCATGTTCGTAACATGTTGTGCTAACAATGCTATTCCGTTCAGTATTCGTTCCTTGTATGACTTGTGCACTTTATACGTTCACGGTCGTTACCATTCATTCCACACAGTGTTTGTTTTTGTTACCATGTTTCATATTTTATCACATTTTATTGAAATAGAGAATAATAAAAAAAAAATTTAGTCTTTAATTTCGTTGGTCCGAAAATTAGCAGGTACCGAAACGTCCAAAGTACCGAAAACTCAGGTGCCGAAACGTCCAGATGCCTAACGGCAACCCCAGGTGCCGAAACGTCCAGGTGCCGAAACAGTCAGCATTCGACGACAGCCTAGCATCCCGGTGACACCGCCTTCTGGTGCTGGTAACCAACAGTGCCACGAATGTGGAAGAAATATACAAACCTGCAATCATTACGGCAACATTCACTTTCTCATATAAAAGACAAGCCAATGTCGTGTATAACTATCTTGTCATAAACGTTTCCGGTCGAGTGACGAATTCAGGGCTCACAGATCTGGCCACCACCATAATGTTCTCTGCGAGAAGTATGTGACACAGATCCTCTATCGTCAGGGTTGTCTAAAATGCACCGAGACCCCCTATACCCAGACATCAACCTCAGAAATTTGCCACGAAAAATGCGATATCCAGTGATGTATCCTGATATCTCATCTGAGATGTATTGGAGCACTGGAACCAGGGATGTGGCTAGAGGGGGGGTGTGGGGGTGTCTCACCCCCCCCCCCCCCCAGCAGAGAGCTATATTTTCAATAGTTGGAAATTTTACACCAACAATAGGTTGAAAATGTTCTTGTAGTTTGATTATAAAACAATTTATTTGGGGAATTTATTGTTTTTCGACCAATATTTGCATATGTTCCTATTTTTGGTCAAAATTTTTGACAGAAATGGTCATCAGTTGGAAATTTTCCAACCTTAGGGGGGTGACAGGTTGGAAATTTCCAACACTTGGAAAGCTTGTGTCCTGGTCTCTCCCCCGTGGCCAGTCAAAAACTTCTAGTTAATTTAAGAAAACAATATTGTCATACAATTGGTCAACATTGTCATTGGAATTGTCATCAGTTGGAAAATTTCCAACCTAAGTGGGGGTGTAGGGTTTGAAATTTCGAACAGTAGGAAGGCTTGAGGCTAGTCTAGATGTTAGGATTTTGCGATTTTCTTGTTCAGATTTCAAAATTTTCGCACACCGGGCCGAACCATGGTCGGCCCGGTGTGTCATTGCCCCATTCACATGGCCAATACAAAACTGCTAATTAGTTTAGCAAAACAATATTTTACTACATTTGGTCAAACTTGTAGACATAAATGGTCATCAGTTGAAGAATTTTCCAACCTGAGGGGGAGTATGAGGTTTGAAATTTCCAACACTAGGAAAGCTTCAGTTGAGGCCAGTCTTGATGCTAGGATTTGCGATTTTCTTGTATAGTTTTCAAAATTTTCTCACACCGGGCCGAACAACCATGGTCGGCCCGGTGTTTCCTGGTCTGTTGTCGGTAGCTGTGTGCATTTGTCTGGAATTAGATCACTAGTTGTTTTTTGGGGGGCAATTTTCAGGTTAAAATATCTTAATGTTCTCATACTGGGAAAATAGAAGCATGGGTTATGAATATATAGGAAATTAGGCCTGAGCATGAGTACAAATGGAAATATGCAAAAAGTTGTGTTGGTACGATTCCGACTCAAGATGGGGGGGGGGTGCAAATGGAATCAGAATCAGAATCAGAGTACTTTATTTCATGACATAACATAGTATATAAAATATAAACATAGACATAATAAGAAACATAAGTGAGATGTCATGTGGAGGCAACATGACCTATCCAGGTCGTCTTCCTGTTGCTACCATTAATAACAAAAAAATTTGATTGATTCTAAGTTGATTTTATAATATAACCGGTCATATGACACGCGAGAGCTGGATTGCATATGTTATAATCCTTGTTCATTACTAAAAGCTAATAAAAGGACAAATAGATTTAGAAATCATGACGAGAAACCACATTTTGATTGGTTAAATAGACAATTTTTTATAAATCAATTAATTGATTAATTAATCAATTAGCATTAATCCATCAATCAATTAATTAATTAATTAATTAGCACTGAATATAGGCACTGAATATAGGCATATAAATATAAATATATGTCAGGCATTATGAAAATTCATTTTACTAATAAGGGAAGGTCGTCCAATAATAACAGTTTCTTTCCTTTTAACTGGTTCATTGAAAGTTAAAGTTAAGTATATCATATTTGTACAATCTGGACAAAACTTATTTTTGCACTTAATAATCATAGAATAATTATCAATAATGGATTTTGTAAATTGGCTCTTAAAAGCTGACTTCGGTCGAGTACTCTGTATTTTTTTATCCAGTGAGTTCCATTCCTTTGGAAACACATGTAGGGGTAGTTTTTCAGTAAATTTAATGCGAGCTTTTGATTCCTGTATTTTACCTGAAGACCTAGTATCCATACTGGGATTTTTATATATTTTAAAACTATTTATAAAAGATTTTGGTACATTTGCACATGTCCAGTCATGCATAAATAGACATATCCGTTGCCTGTATTCATCCTGTAATTTTAAGATGTTATTAGTTTTAAATAAGGGTTCGGTGTGACTATTGTAGCGTTTTTTATTGATAGCTCGAATTGCTTTTTTCTGTATCACTACAACTTGATTTTGAGTACTCGCATTCCCCCATAACTCAATTCAATACAGAATATGAGAATGTACTAAAGTAAAATATAGCATTCGAAGACAATCAAGGGGGAGGAAATTTTTTACTCGATTTACAGCAAACAGAGAGTTAGACATTTTTGCGCAAACGGCTTTCACGTGGTATTCAAATGTCAAATGTTCATCTATGTGTATACCCAAAAATTTGAAAGACTTATCTTGACAGTCTGATCCTATTCTTTCAACATGTTGTCCATTTATATTCAGCCTACGATTAGCAACTACATAAGGACCATTTTTTGGTTGTATCACCATATATTTCGTTTTATTTGTGTTCAATGATAGTTTATTTGCTCTACACCAAATACTAAATTTTTCAAGTTCCTTGTTAAAGTAGTCATACAGATAATCCAGATTACTGTGCGAAAAGTACACAGTTGTGTCATCAGCAAAAGATAAAAGTGATAAAGCAGTTGATTTGTGCATATCATTAACATAAACTAAAAAAAGAATCGGCCCAGCAACAGATCCCTGAGGGACTCCACATGTAATTGGGAGTTTGGAAGAAACCATACCTTCCAAATCAACACATTGAGATCTATTGGTCAAGTAATTTCTAAACCACTCATTGGCTTTGCCTCTTACTCCATAAGATTCAAGTTTACTCAGCAGAATTTCATGATTTATTGTGTCAAAGGCTTTAGAAAAATCAATAAATGCAGTTAGAGTACAATCTTTGTTCTTCTTATCATTGTTCAAACCCACATCATAGAGTAGCTTCAAAATTGGATGAATTGTTGAGTGATCTTTTCTAAAACCATACTGATCATGATAGAGAATGTCATGTTTGTTTAAAAAATCAACTAATCTGTGACACACAATTCTTTCTAAAATTTTAGAAAAAATGGGAAGAAGACTGATTGGGCGATAGTTTCCCATTATCTTTGAATCGCCTGATTTAAAGAGGGGGATAACCCTTGCTATCTTCATATCATCGGGAATAATTCCTTTTTCCATGGAAAGATTGAAAATATGACATAGGGGTTGAGAAATTTCATTGATAACTTTCTTCATAATAAAAGAATTAAGGCCATCCTTATCAATACTATGCTTTCCTTTACTGGAAGAAACTGTAGTTTCAATTTCTTCCACTGTTGTGGGGCGAAAGAACAGTGTTTCACTACAAGGTGTAGGTAAGTAAGAAGAAAAGTTTTTACAAGTTTGTGTTATTTTTTCAGATTCGGTGGTACCAATGGTAGAGAAATATGCATTAAAGGCTTCAGCAACTTCTTTTCTATTTGCTTTTTCGACCCCTCCAATAATGAATGACATAGGATATTCCATTTTTTTAGATCTTTGTTGCATTATCTCACCAATAAGTTTCCAAGTTTTTTTCATATTATGTTTATATTCATTCACCATATGTATATAGTACAAATTCTTACTTGCTCGTTTTATTTTCTTAAAAAATTTACAAAATTCTTTGTATTTTAAAACATTAGTTTCAGAGGGATCCTTCAGTTTTTTGTGAAAAAGTTTAGCTTTATGTTCAGAGGAAATCATCAGTCCATTGAAAATCCATGGTTTCTGTTTGATAGATTTTTGCCTCAATTGCTTCAGTGGAAAAGCTATTTCAAAGGCATTTGAATAAATTTCCATAAATGATTTATATGATTCCTGAGGACACGTTCTTCCTACAACACTATTATAATTAGCAGACATTAAAAGTCGTTTGAAGCAGGATATATTTTCATCATTAAAGTTCCGCTGATATTCCATCTTGGATTTTTTATAAGATTTATTTTGTTTACTCTTGTAACAGAGAAAAGTACCAAAGTGGTCAGATATATCACTTAGTATAATACCAGATTCATAATCAGTAGTTAGGTCATTTATTAAAATTTGATCAATCAAAGTAGCAGTTAAGTCGGTCACTCTAGTTGGTTTTGTTATTGTTGGAAGGAAACTAGAGGAAAAAACATAGTTAAGAAAAGTATTAGTTTTATCATGCCTACTATATTTTAATAAGTCAATATTGAAATCTCCTATCAAAATTATTTTTTTATGCTCTCTATTAAACTGAACCATCTTCTCATTCATTAATTTTATAAATTTATCTAGGTCTGCCTTTGGTGCTGTATTAGGTCTATAAATAGTTCCAACTATATACGATTTATTTTTGTTTGTCAATACTTCAACAAAAAGTGACTCAAATACATGGGGAATAAATGTTGTTAAATCTTCTCTGATTTTATAAGATAAGTCATTTCGAATATAAATGCCCACACCGCCATGACAATCATCTCCATCCGGACGGCATCTTTTAATTAATGAATGGTATCCATTCAGAGGAAACTCAATACAATCTGGTGTCCTGAAAATTTCAGTTAACCCAATAACTCCGAATTTTGATTTATTATTCTGCAATTCAAACATTAACGTATTAAAGTCATCCCAGTGAGAATTCAGACTTTGGCAGTTCAGGTGAAAGACAGCTAGATGTTCATCCTTCGTGGATACGTTATCATGAAAAGATTTGGGAGAAAAGTAATGACAATCTGGTATTTGCAAAATAGTCTCATCACCCTGTTCTGCGATATCAAGAGCCTCTGGGCTAGATATAATTTGTTTCAAGTTATATCTGGGATCTTCCTCTAGTTAATCAAGTGCCACAGTGCTATCTAAATTAATCTCAGCCATTGTCTAATTTATGAAATTCACATTTTCTCATTATAATGAGCTTAGAATAAAGATTTATAATGTGTCTAAATCGTCTAACTATGAAGTAATTAAATATATAATTCATTAAAGCCTGGAATTATGCAAAAAGTTGTGTTGGTGTGATTGCGACTCAATGGGGGGGGGTGTAGTTGGAAATTCCCAAGGTGGACACCCCCCCCCCTCCCCCAGCGGAGACCCTCTAGCCACATCCCTGACTGGAACCAACGGACAACGTCAAGCAGAAGGTTGTATGCTAGGCTGTTCGTTGGAAATGTTCCCCATGCTATTAGTTGACAAAAAACTTTAAATATATTTGTGTGTCCACACTCAGTCAGTCGGCGATATAATGTTTGTATTACGTTATCAAGCTGCACACGGAAGGTGTCGAAATCCAGTGACTCTGGTTCTTTATCAGGGCTGGTGTTGTTGTCACTGTTGATGCTAGTGATCTCGGCACTGTCCGATTTGCAGCTGCTGCAGTGTGCATGACGAATGCCGTTGTCGATGTTGTTGTTGCTGTTTGTGCTGCTATTATTGGTGATCTTATGGTCGTTGTAATTTTTCTTTTCTTTATGGCATTTTTATGTCGGTGAATGATGTTATTGTCGCTGGATAATATTATTTCTTTGCTGTTGTCCGATGGAATTATTCCTGGGTGGCTTATTTTTTTTATATACAAACTTTCCTGTTTTATTGTTGAGATTGAGTTCCGTGTTCGGGTGTGATGCGGTGGCATGGTCAACCGTGTCAGCCAAAGTGGTGAATGTCAGTGTGCAGGTGTAACATCGGAATGGGGTAGCTGTTATCTCGTCTATTCCTGTAGAATAAGAGAATGCAAGTGTTAGACTGTATTTCATTTGCGACCCCTTGGAATTTTCAATCTAATATCACAAATCTCACACTGGTTATAATAAATCGATAACTTAACAAGTCTTATATGGTTTGGACATTCTATAAGGCCTGAAATGTTCAACAACATATTTACTGTTTCAGTATCACAACATGCCTGCTGGCATGGGTTAGTGATCTCCACATACGTGTAATTTGCATCAGGGTCCCATATTAGCTTGAGTGATAATATCTCGCCGACGGCTAGGGTCCGAAATCCACACAGCCACGTGTCTATCGATAGAAAACATTCATATACACTCTTAGTTGTGCAACGAGAAACAGAATAATGGTGAGAGGAAGCACCCAAGTCTCCTGACAACGTTTCGTCTGTTTAAAATTTGCTGCGAAACAGATGGTTAACAATGCGACAAATAATGGTAAAACACATAAACATGTCATTCCTAGTATACATTCCAAACATTCATGTTTCTAAATAAATTGTTTGTCGGAATATTCGCGTCCGCGGTTACTCAATGTGATTTCTAAAGCGCGTCCAACGTTACAGGATAACGGGTCCTCGTTACTCGTTGATAATGCTAAATATTAGAATTGCTGGAAACTGGTTGCTTGGCGGTGGTTGTGTTGCTTATATTTCAATGACAGGGATCCCGGCGATACCTGAACGTCATGAATTGTTCAGATTTGCACGTGATAACATTATATACTGGGTCAATTTGCGTGCAATTTTAGGATTTTGCAATAACTTTCCTCTTTATACATTAATTGTGGACACGTTGACATCAATTTAGCACTCATCGATTTAGACTAATATTGTCCCAAAACACTACGCACACTATAACACATAGGTAGATTAATTTTAAAGGCATTTACTCACCGTTTTTCTTGACCAGCCCGAGACAATTTCTTCACAAGGAAGTTGCGTCCGTCGTTACTTATCCGGGTCCTCGTTACACGGATGACAAGCGTGATGACGCGGCTTATAACAGCAACACGTCAGCAACATATAAAGAACTCAGTAGTTAAAGTGATGTGAAACACTCCGGTAGGGTGATCAAATAGAAATGGAGACTAATCTTAAAGTGATGTGAAACACTCCGGTATGGTGATCAAATAGATATGGAGAATAATCTTAAAGTGATGTGAAACACTCCGGTATGGTGATCAAATAGAAATGGAGAATAATCTTAAAGTGATGTGAAACACTCTGGTAGGGTGATCAAATAGAAATGGAGAATAATCTTAAAGTGATGTGAAACACTCCAGTATGGTGATCAAATAGAAATGGAGAATAATCTTAAAGTGGTGTGAAACACTCCGGTAGGGTGATCAAATATAAATGGAGAATAATCTTAAAGTGATGTGAAACACTCCAGTATGGTGATCAAATAGAAATGGAGAATAATCTTAAAGTGATGTGAAACACTCCGGTATGGTGATCAAATAGAAATGGAGAACAATCTTAAAGTGATGTGAAACACTCCGGTATGGTGATCAAATAGAAATGGAGAATAATCTTAAAGTGATGTGAAACACTCCGGTATGGTGATCAAATAGAAATGGAGAATAATCTTAAAGTGATGTGAAACACTCCGGTATGGTGATCAAATAGAAATGGAGAATAATCTTAAAGTGATGTGAAACACTTCGGTATGGTGATCAAATAGAAATGGAGAATAATCTTAAAGTGATGTGAAACACTCCGGTATGGTGATCAAATAGAAATGGAGAATAATCTTAAAGTGATGTGAAACATTCCGGTATGGTGATCAAATAGAAATGGAGAATAATCTTAAAGTGATGTGAAACACTCCGGTATGGTGATCAAATAGAAATGGAGAATAATCTTGTTCAAAGTAGTTATTTTTACAAATAGTATATCTAAATTGACAACACACATCGTCATTCTTATATATTAATTAAATGCAGTGACTGTCGATGACGAAATCATTTTCGTTTGTTTATCGTCGATTGATGCGTCCCGAATCGAGTATTAAATATGTACAATTGAGCGCTGTTAAGACGATGTTTTCTATGGAGTGGTACGGTCGATTTGCTTGAGATTTTCGGCGATGTTAGTAGAATGCTACATTCATCCAGGTGGTATAGCACCTGAATACAAACTTATGAGTTTCACGCACCCAAATAAGTATATACTATGTCTTTAAGAACTCCGTAGTTAAGACATTACTCCGAATATTTGTCGATGTCATGGTTCAGATCAGGATCTAACCACCTATTGTTCCGACACTAACTTGATCAATACGTTTTATTCGCCCTGTGTTTCGCTCCCACTTCGATTGGCTATAATTACATGAGCCGGAATGTGTAAGGATGTGTAAAGAAGTGACTATTTTGAAATATATTGTCAAATTCGATGTATTTATTTTCGCGAACAGTCAAAAGTCCTATAAGGCGAAAATCAATTATATATGTTCAACATAATTATATATGTTTGTCCCCTATCGAAATTGGGCAACAGTTATCTAGAGGGGTCTAACAGGGGTGTTTTATTGGGCTCCTAGAAATTATTCCTAAAGTTGCCAAAGTAACAGAGTCTGGGATGGGGTCGCAAATAATATTTCCACCAACCCCAGTGTTTTACAAGTAGCTTGGACACTAAATTTCACAGCCTTCAATGTTAATCCTCTAAGCGCTCTGTGGCCCCTAAAATTCAATCAACCATGACAATATGAATAAATGGGAAAAGAAGGTTCCGGGAAATATTAACAACAAGGCATCACTTACAATAATCATGTAGATTTATCTGCCTGTTGCCTATTGCATAGACAAATCATATTGGCTATCAGCCATTATTTTAATTTCACATTGAAGCATGTGCCTGAAGGGTTAATATATTTTTCAAAAGTCAGTTTGTCAGTCAATACCAAAATCAATAGAAGTGAATAGTGTTCAAAGATAACCATATATCAGAGATATGAGGAAGAGTCATTGTACATTATAGCACATGTCTATGGGAACCTTGGAAAGGGTTAATTATTTTCTAAGCAGATCAATGGGACATAGAAGACACTTTATATATAGGTGATGCACCCCTTATCACACTCTGTAATGAAATTTCAATAGGAGAAACCAGTTTCATGCTGCCATTAATCAAATTTGACAGATGCCAGCAGTGTTGTTTATCTTTGACTTCATCTAACTAAAGGTCAAACTCTTACAATATGTCATCACTCAATTAACAACAAGATTTCACTTGGAATGCAACATCTATAAAATGTACTCTCATATACTCTGGATATTGGATGTACATAATGGTAATTTATTGATATCATTATATTACATGCAACTATTGCAATAAAATCTTCCTATTTTCAAAACAGGACATCACACCTAAGTAATGGTACACTGAAACAAATTAAAGTGTCAATGACAATTTTTTTTTAATAATTTGATTTTTTTATCATTATAAATGTTGATTTATTTTTTATTTTTTATCATTATAATTGTTGAAAAAATGTAATTTGTTTTTAATTGAGCAAGGAGTTGAATCTAAAAAAAAATTTAAAAAAAAAATTCTCGAAATTTTTTTATAACTCCTTTAAAATAAATCGGATCAAACCCATATTCGAACTCAATCTGTATTTTGGGCTGAGAAACCCACGTACCAAATTTGGTTCCAATCAGATACAAATTGTTTGAGTTATGGCAGCATGCGTTAATTCTAAGTAGAAAAAGGGCCATAACTCTGAGAAACCCATATACAAAATTTGGTTCCGATCAGACAGAAAATGTTTGAGTTATCGCATTATGCGTAAAGTGTCTACGGACAGACGGACAGACAGACGGACAAACGACGAGTGGTCAATCCGGACGTCGACACTATGTGCACTACGCTATGGTGTGGGTACACATAAAAGTCACTCTCTAAAGATAGTTTTAAACTTACATTATCTATTAAGGCCAAAAATAGTTATTATTTAAACATTTCCAAAGGGAATTCCTCGATAGTGATTATCTCGTAAAGAATTAAAGAGTTAATTTAGGTTATATCAATTGACGTAAGTAGTCGATAAGATTATTCTCGCGAGGGCATACTAATGAACTATGATGGCTAAATATGTTACTCCTACAGAATGTTAAAAAATACCCAGGTGTATTAATCATTTGTGTACGACCGAATACGATATATATTGACGACAGGTGATGAAGGGTTGACAGATTTATCCGTAATGTTTAGAAACAATGGGACAATTTGAATTTTACAAACATTATTATAAATGGATTTTTCCAGCTGGGATGGTAATGTAGACCGATGGGAGATCAGACAATGCTTCATAGTGAAAGGCCCTGTTCGTTTTGACAGAACATAATTAGATCGTAGTAACCGGACCTTGACGCGCGTTTTATCAAGTGTCAATCACATACCAAATGTCAAGATATCATACGGACAGCACAAATAAAGCTAGATTTATACTTAATGAAATAAAAGTTGGGTCCAACAAAGTGTTTGCTGTCACTGCCTAACTGCTACTGGGAGACATTTTAAAACAAAGGTTATCGAAACTTACCTAGTCCGAAACTTTCAGGTGACCTTCTTCGTAGTCCTTCGACAAATTATCAACGTAATGTGGATGAGGTTCTCCAACATAAGAAACCTGGTATATTGCCTGATATTAACCTTCTTTCTCAGATATCAGTTTAACAACTCGTCTAGCATACCATTTGCTTTCGGGTGAATAGACGAATGTTTCACAATATGTGCGTTCTCAAGACTTTTAGTGCCAACTACATACCAATTTCATGGAAATCGTATCAATATTGTTTAAGTTATGATCTGGACAACCGGACGGGCGGATGGGGTAAAAAGGAGCATTTATAAGTCCGTAAAAGTTATCGGACCATGACTAATTTCGAGGGCTGATATCGGGGGAAAAAAACACCTCTGAAGACTTACTGACGAAATTGGACTCATTCCCACTGGTCGTCGCGATGTTAGTATTTCATCCTTTGGATCAGAAAGTTCCTGTGTCAGATATTTAAATGTTGTAACTGTAAATCTTCTTTGTGAAACTGGTGATACGGTTAAACTTGATTTATTAGTCGTACCCACGATCTCTACACATTTGAACACAAGAAAACTAAGATGCATGCATCAGGTCACCCATGAACTATTTAGCATAGAATGATTCAGTTCGGTTGCAGTTTCACAACGTTACAACTGACATACGATTACACAAGACGAACCTTGGATGTTGAACTATGTAAGAGTGAATATTAATGTTCTAAATCCCATGTTTCACCTTTAGTGGTAATGGGGTCGTACTTTATTAACACGCAAGTAGTGTAATTAATTACGGGTAATTAGAAGTAACAACTCGTTTAGTTTCTATCGTATCGGCTGAAAGGGGTGAGCAGATTGTTGGTGATGAATGTTCTCGTTAGCTGCCAATATAATGTGCATATTTCTCCCGTTACGTTTATACACTGTATCATTGGCGGGCCAGAGTGTGTTGACATGTTAATTGTTTGGTTCATTAATAACAGATCAGCAGGGATTTGTCGTGATAACGTATACGTGGAAATATGCTACCTAAACGGTTAAATTAACGGTTGATCTATTACACCACCGTGTATACTCGGTTTAAATAGGTATATTATATAGGGACGTGTGCTCAATTTTGGTGTGGACCGATGATCCAAAAAAAAAATCAGAGGTAAATGTCGGCGGGCGGGAGGGCCATTTTTTCAATAATTTTTAAAGAAATTGAGCAGTTGTAGCAGCAGCAAAAAAGGGTGTACAATTGGCAATGATGAGGGGCGGTGTGACGTGTAACTAGGATTGAAATTAGATATGCAATTTGGAGATTATTGGATGAGGGATGTTATATTAATTATATTAAAGGGACGAGAGGGCTTAGTTGTCGAAAATATTCATATTTGTTCCAAACACCGTAAACAGAAAAATATTAAAACGCATACATTTTGGTTCAAATATACGATCACTATCGCGTAAACATCATGCTTACATAAAGACCTACTAAATTTTACCTAAACAATAGTTTGATTGTGTTATAGAAGGCAGCACAATGCTACTGTCTAATCACACACAAATGGTATAAACGCTCTTTATCATTTCCAAATAAGGAATTGAGCAACAAAGAACGCTCTTTATGTTTACCATCATAATATAAGGAAACACCAAGAAAGTAACTTGTTATGCTTTGTTTACATAACAATCGTCAAATTTACGACAATAACATACTGTTTATGAGATATTTCTCATTTGTATATTAACAAAGTCTGTCTATATTTTAATATTATTTTCGTTTGTTTACGTTCCAATGAATATTAAAATGTACTGAAAACAAACTGCTAATGGGTGCCAGACTTTCATAAACACAAATTATGTATTAATGGTGTAACGACATATTTCGTTCTTTATTGTCTCAAAAAATAGGGGATGGGGATGTTTGGGTCTCTAGTTTAACGATATTTTTCGGTCTTTGTAGTTTAACGACATTTTTCGGTCTTTAATAGTTTAATAACATTTTTCGGTCTTTATAATATCTCGAGATATAGGGGGTATTTGGATCTCTAGTTTAACGACATTTTTCGGTCTTTGATAGCTAAATGGAAGAAGTACATCTTTGGAATGATGTGGTGGCCCTAAAAAGGAAAGTTGTTTGGTGGTCTTGAAATGCAGTTTTTCTGAACAGTCTTCCTTGATTAAAGTGACGTGAAACACTCCGGCAGACACCGGGCAGAGTGATCAAATAGAAATTAAGAATAATCTTTCTCAAAGTAGTTATTTGTTACGAATATTAATCCAAATGGATGATACACAACGTCATTCTTATATATTAGTTAAATGCAATGACTCTCGATGGCGAAATCATTTTTGTTTAATTATAGCCGATAGTTGCGCCCCGAATCGAGATGTAAATATTTACAATTTTGAGTAGCTAGTTCAGACGATGTTCTCTATGAAGTGGTGTGGTAATTTTTTTTGGAAATTTTCAGTGATGTTAGTAGAATGATAACATTCCCCAGGTTGGCAAAGTGCCTGAGCACTAACTTATCAATTTCTCGCACCCGAAAAAGTCCATAACAAGTCTATAATATGTCTTTAAGCATATATATAAATCTCCGAAAACAAAAATTCTAAAGCATTAAACGATTTGCTATATTTCCAGGGCATATATTTCATCTGATTTTGCGAGAATCCATATATACTTTATCACGAGAATCCAGGGTAATTTGCGAGAATATTGACGAGAATCTAGATTTGGATTCTCGCCGAAATATAAGCCCTGATTTCACTCTGAAGTGTGCCTAAATGGCATAAATTGTACCGTGGTTCCCATGTTCGCCAAAGTGGCATAAATTTATTTCAGGATAATACTAATAGGCATTCATTTATATCACTGATATCAGGACAATAAATAGCCATTTCCATTGCATGGAACAGAACAGAGCGTTATTGGTTATCGGTGTTGTTTTTGGAAGTGGTGGTAGTTCAATTTTATACGTTTCGACCCCCAATAAGTATTTCCGAACAAATGAATTATTTACAAGCGTGACATGACATCATTGACGAAGATAATTAACACCGATCTACGAGAAGTGCGTACCAGTAGTGGCAGTAGCCAAATACCTTAAGGTAATTGACAGTCTTTCGGCTGCTATAATTATCTGATTATTGATAATCTCATGTTGGTATCCTGCTTTTCTATTAGCCACCATGGAAAGAAGCAGAGCAAACATATCAGGTTTTAAAGTACACTAAGTTGCAGAACTGCCAGAACTTGGCAGAAGGCAAAAAACTAAACAGAGACAATGCAGGCAACAATAAACCCATAAACACTTTTATATATTGCATATCCTCGCGGTGTGGTTTACATTGCATTCGCTAAATAAATTATATTTTTCCTCCAATAAAATTGCCATTTTAGTTACGATGAATCTTCTAATTTTCATGGTAGCTGCCATTTGTATTCGGTCACGTGATCACCTAACGAGATCAGGGGAGATAATCAAAAAGTTACGGATAACCAGTAGATCCGCCCAATGCGTAATAGTATTATTATTAGTACAAGAACAAAGGATCATTGAAATCTGCGATTATACAAATCAACTTCGCAGGTGCGGTGGATATTTGCAGAACTAATCTTACCATCGTGTTATCAACAAAAAATTGACTATTATTGAACAAATAACATCGCCATCATAAATTAAATAAATGAAACAAGTCAATAAAAATTTCTCTGCCTGGACTAGAGAGAGAGAGATAATCTTTTATTAACGTGACATGTGCATCTACAATACATAAATATATTATATAAACAAATAATGATATTGCACCCGGCCACATGGGGCCTATAAGTCACGCTTATAGTATGTAATTGCATGCGTGTGATGTAATGTTCAGAGGCATTGCATTGAAAATTCTTGGGATTATCGTTCATCCGTATCTATATATCGGAAAAGTCATATATTTCATGAGAGTGATATTTAACAATTATATATAATATGGAGTTTACCATTCCAATAGTTATTTATAGAGACAATTTTTTCTTTTCATAAAGGCATCAAAAAGGAATTTTGCTAACTGACGTGGATATGAAATTAATTCACTCAATGCGTTGTTATTTTCATTAGTAATATCAACGGGAATAGAATCCAGGAGCCGGGACCTTAAATGTGTGTACAGCGGGCAGCGCAAAAGATAGTGGCTTTCATCCTCTATTTCTTGCAGATCGCACAGAGTACAAATTCGTTCATCAACTTTCTCATTTCGAAATCTGCCAGTTTCTATTCTCAGCGGAAGTATTGCGCAACGAAATTGAGCCAAGATCGATCGGTGTGATTTGTCAATGTTCATACTGATATATTTCTCAGTTTCATAGATTTTCTTGTATAATCTGTAAGTTCGTAGCTTTGGGATATAGTTAAGTTTTTCTAGCCATTCATC
Organism: Siphonodentalium dalli; assembly: GCA_032622095.1. NCBI lineage: Eukaryota > Metazoa > Mollusca > Scaphopoda > Gadilida > Siphonodentaliidae > Siphonodentalium > Siphonodentalium dalli. Next base: position 293,932,812 of record CP136063.1, read on the forward strand.
TGCACGAATTTGAGAGAGTTTCAGTTCTAGATCGGTAATATTACATGTTTGTATATTTTCAAAGGTAGATATCATTCCAGCTTCGGTAAGAATATCAGAGAAATTGGCGCTCCAACCATCTTGTATTTCCATGAGATCCCATAAGAAAACTTTTTTGACAAGTCGTTCATCAGACAATTTAATAAGATGGTTCCAAAGTCTAGCCATATTGACCCATCGGCGTAATCTACTTGTTTGGATACCAATTTCGCCTTCAATGGCTAATAGCGGACAAAAGCGATGGACGCCAAGGAAATACCTGAATGCTCGGTTTTGAACCATGTCTATACAGGGGTATTTTCTGTATCCCCAGACACCAGATGCCTAATCCATAATTGAGCTAACACAATTTTGGAAACTTTTACCAAAGGTTTTGAAACATATGTCCTTATATGTGTGAACATTTGATATGATGGCCCCGAGGGATCTACCTGCTGACTTTGATAGAGTTTCAGCTGTCATATCGAAACTACCAAACTCATGGAAAATAACACCAAGATATTTATATTGATCAGTCATGTTTACAGCTTGATTTTCGAAAATGAAACTATAATTAGTTCTTTGAATGTGTTTCTTTCTAAAATGGACAACATTCGTTTTTTCTAAATTAACTTTCATGCGCCATTTTCGACACCAGTTTTGAACTGTGTTCAACATTGTTTGCATATCAGTTTCTGACTCAGCCATTAAAGCAATGTCATCAGCATACATAATCGAAGATATCTTGAATTCCTCTAGATTCATTCCAATTTCTAAATGTTTAATATCTGAAATAAGATCGTTAACGAATATGTTAAAGAGCGTCGTGGATAGACTGTCGCCTTGTTTTACACCAAAGAAACATCTGAAAGGTGCTGATATGTTGCCATTTATTCGAACACGCGAAAAAGTGTTCTGATACATGCTTTTGATAGACTGGTACATGCTGCCATCCAAGCCACCCTTAAGTAGCTTAAATAGCAGCATGTCTCGGTCAACGCAATCAAAGGCTTTTCTAAAGTCTATAAAAGTTGTAAAAATCTGTTTTTTGCCTCTTATAAGAGAGGATAACATAAATATATTATCCAAACATGATCGACCAGGTCTAAAGCCATTCTGTTCATTCATTTCTAAATATTCAGTCAATCTATTATTCAATAAACAACTGTAAAGTTTGCTACATGTAGGCATCAGCGATATTCCTCGGTAATTTAATGGGATTCTTGGATCACTACTCTTATCCTTTGGTATAGGGCATATCAGAGATTGCCTCCACACTGATGGAAATATGCCTGTATCAAATATAAAGTTAAATAAATTGAGTAGGACAGGTTTAACACTCTCACATTTTAGACATTCGTATGGGATGTTATCTGGACCGAAAGACTTTTTATTCTTGGCATTCATTAGAACTTGGGAAATGTCCTCAATGGTAATGGGTCTATTTACTCTCCGATTAGTTTCATATAGGGGATCTAAAAAATTATTCTCTATAAAACTTTTTTCTCTCAGAATCTCCCTTTTAAAACTGTCATCAAAACCACTCAATGTCTGATCGGGATTATATAATTTTTCAAATTCTCCTTTCCACACCTTGAGCACAGTTTCGGGGTCGTTAGAAATAGCGGTAGGTGCATTATCATTTATATATACTTCATTGGGAATAGTAAAGCTGCGATTTGGACCCAATTTTTTAATGGAATCCCAAAATTATTTGGGGTTACTGCAATCCATTTCAATTTTTAACATTAGATCTCGTTTATATTGACGCTCGTAAAATCGAAGTTTGGCATTGAATAGACGCCGAGATTCCTTAAAACATAAGAGGGCTCTCTGTTTTTCGCGCGATTTTGTCTTAAATCTCAGAAACTTTTTCTCCAAATAATTCATTTCGTGCCATAAGTTGGTAAGATTTTCATTCCAAAACGGTTTTTGATATTTAAATTTCTTTTTAGATTTTGTACATTTTCTAAAAGTCGGTATCTTATCCTTCAGTTCATCTGATATCAGTTTCGTAAAACGATCATATGTTACATCAACTGCTTGTTGAGATTCTATCAAACGTTCAATTTCTCGAATCAATTCCGAAAAAAAATCCAGATGGAAGTCAGAATCCAAAAAGTTTCCAGGTAATGGTTTGTTCAATTTGGTAGGCATTCGCACCTGTCTAGACTCATCAGATTTTATGTGTGTCAGCAAGGACGGATTAACGGAAAGTACCACACTCAGCGCACTTACTGCCTTGGCTGATATAACCATGCAATTGGTGATTGTCAATCAAAACAGTCTGAGTAGTGACCCGGAAATCATTGAAGTGGGATAATCGGTCATGTGATACACACAAATAATCAACAACAGCTGACCCTTTCTGACTAATTGATGTATAATTATTATTTTCTGGATTGAGTCGCCCATTCAGACAACAAAATTTCGATTCGATCAAGAAATCCAAGAAAGAAATACCATGTTGATTCACCGTAGTGTCAATATTATTTAGTTTGGGAATATCATCACAATCCTCATTAATATCGGACCGGCTACCTATCCTTGCATTAAAATCACCACACAAAATCAATGGGTGGGGGTCAAAATATAAATATATATTGGTCAGAATATGTGCAAAGTAAGCATCTGCATCCCTGCCCCAGGGGGAGGATTCTGGTGGGAGGTAACATGCACATACATAGAAACCATCGGCTGACACTTTAGAAGCAAAATTGACATTTAGGAATCCATCTCTACTTCTATCTACTATCGACACTTTGTATTTATTAACGATTTCATCATTAATTAACATCCCTACACCACCTGAAGCTTTTTGGGCTTTTCTGTGCATACATGACCTGTTATTCCCACACCAATAATAACCTGGAATAGAAATTGTGTCATCTTCCTTCAAATGAGTTTCGGAAATACATATAATATCATGGTCAATACATTTAAATAACATAGTCTTCAGCTGCCTGCTGCTTTTTGACCATCCGTTAATAATAATATGTCCAATTGAAATAGTAGCGAGTTTGCGATTTCAAACCGGTACGGGTACCGGTACGCGTACGGGTAGCTACCCGTACCGGTACACGTTTTGAAATCGCAAACTGTTTTACCGGTAGAATTCATCACATCGACTGGTAATGTATGGTGAGCCAACTGCAACAAAAAAGATATTATGATATAGATTGTTATTCGCGTTATTGGCCTATGTTATACTTAGCGTTATGGGTTGTTGGAGATATGTATTTAGATTAGATGAGCCCCATGATAATCGATTGCTTTCATCAAGGACCGTGGCGATCTAGGTGGCAGTTGGAAGAGGACGTTGCTTTTCTTTCACTCATATTGGTAACATTTTCAACAATTGGATTCTACATTTCATAGACTGATCGAGTGTTGACAATACATCGGTTGGAATTTTTAAACTTAGAAAATAGATTATGATAGCTCAAATATACAATTACGTTATATATAGTTAAAATGTCCAACCAATATTCGGTGTAAAATGTATTGTTTTAGACCAAGGGTCTAATATTGTCCTACATGTACTTTCAGTTCGATATGATACCGCATTTGTCTCTTATTTTAGTTGGGGAATATTTAGTTATATTAAAGATGCATAATCCGAATTAACGCTCCCAAGTTACTATATTTGGCTTCGGTGGTAAAACTAAATATTTGATTCGAATCGAGGAACCCACCATCAAAGCGCAGAGTGATCAGATATCGATTTTTTAAGTTTGTTATTTCTTGAATTGTGTTATTATTTGTAGCCCAGAAAAGAGTCATCAAACCGACGGTCTCGGACAAAATTGCGGACGAAGATGCTTAACTCTAAAATAAAGTGGTAATGCGGCCAAAATTTTATACTATAGTTGACAGCAGTCAGCATTATTTTGTTGTAATTAATCGATTCTGATAACAAAAGCGTATTTTGAAGAAATGTTCTTGTTGTAACTTTATGATATGGGGACCGTCTGATCGGTTTGAGTAGCTTTAAGTAAACCCTTGTTTGGAATCTTTCAACAGATCGAAGGGTCGGCCCGTCGGGGCAAGGGGATATTTATCCCAAGAATTGGGATTGTTGTCGGGATCTAAACCCGGAGGTAGGTTGAAATGTTTAACTTGGTAACAAAAAGGTGTCAAAATGTAGTCTGTTTATTATACGGATTGAATAAAGAGCGTTTGCTTCACTTCTGTGCGAAACACAGAAAACAGCTTAAACTCGCTCTACTTATATGCTTAGATTTATGTATAGGTATTTCGTGTATTTGGCGACATATATTATCCCCACTACAGTATACACAAGTATTGTGGTTCAAATGCGCCATGTCCGTTCAGATAGTAAATATATATTAAAATGAGAAATCAGTCCCCACCTACATACGATAAGGTAACTAAACGGTAATTCTATTCAAATGTGAAATGCATAGATAAATCCACGATATATTTATGTCCTTGTACAATGGGTTGAGACAGGGACGTGACGACAGGGGTGTCTTAACCCCCCTCCCCAACTTTGGTCAAATGTTCAACATTTGGAAATTTGATATACCTGACACAACATTTGTAGGAAATTTTACACAAACAATAGGTTGAAATTGTTTTCGTAGTTTGATTTTCGAACAATTTATTAGTGGATAATTTGTAGTTTTTAGACCAACATTTGCATATTTCCCTATTTTTGGTAACAAAATTTGGACTGAAATGGCTGTCAGAAACAGTTGGAAATTGTTCAAGCTTGTGTGGGGGGGGGGTGTCAGGTCTCAAAATTTCCAACAATTGGAAAGCTTGATGCCAGCCAAGGGGAGGGGTGGATTTACGCGCAAACTTGTGAATTTGATATGGTTCGAGATGTGTAGTTAGAAATTCGAAGGTGGATACCCTTCCTAACGAGCAGACCATCTATAGCCACGTCCCTGCAATGGGCGTCTATAGCACCATCTACTCACTCTATTAATCACAACCTGTCATTAATGCAGTGAACAAAGTTGTTAGTAAAAAAAAATCGGCCTTCCGTATTTATCTAAATGCTAGAAGCCGCCTCGAGAATTTGAACACAAATCCTGGGTTAAAATTACAACTTTATCAATAATATTTGCCCATGAAATCTTTCAATAAATAGGTTAACGCATAGCTGACTGGAATTTCATGGAATTCATGGACCCTTGAGTGAGAAAATCGTAATGAAAGGCTACCGGTCAATGGGACAAATCTACCCGTTTCAATTCGCTATCGCTTTATGTGCTGCATTGAAAGTACCCAAGTGACCGTGACGATGTTCACGGATTTACCCGTACCCGTTCCCGTCGAACGGGTATCGCAAACTCGCTAGTGTCGTTGACAGGTCCATTCATATGACGATCACATGTCAGTTTGTCCTATCTTCTGTCGCGGTCCCCTTTTCTGACTATCCTGCCACTCCCAGAGACATAGAAATCCTTGCCATGTGGGATTTGACTAAGGATAGTGCGGGCATTTGTCTCGATTAAGCTAATAAAAAAAATGGCGACGTCTTCATGGAATTCTATCATTTCTGGGCATGCGCAAGAAACTTCCAAATAAGGAGTTGCCATATAAGGAAACTGCAATCTCAATAATTACCAAGCAATTAAAGTCTTAACATACAAGTCAGAAATATTGTTTCATGATCGAACTGCGGACCTGATAATTATCGAAATATGTAGGCGAAATAATTTTTAATAAGTTAATCACATGATTTAGACATCAACACACTCTTAAAGATGCAATACACCGCCATCTAATGTCGTTATTTAACTGGGTCGGTGTTTCTTGTTATCAATCGTTTATTGCTTCGTTTTTAGTAAGACCATTGTATCTGTTTTGCGCATGCGCAAGTCAGTTTCCATATTTGGAATTTCCATATATGGGATTTGTGTTAACCTCAATACCGATCAAGCCATAACAAATAACCACGCAATTATCTTAGCATAAAAATAAGATATATGGTAATTTATACAACTACGACCCTGGTAACCCTGATAACTAATAAAATAAACCGGCCAATTCATTTTAAGATCGTTATTACACTTTGCTTTAGCATAAATACACTCTTAAACGCACATAAACGACCCATTGGCGTTAAATTAAATATACTCGGTATTTATTATATTACTTTTTTATTGCTCAATATAGAGTTAGACCCTCGACACCTGTCAATATATTTGGGCTGAATTCATCTGATGCGGTATTATTCCTCGAAATAAACAACAAAGCCGTCGTTACTTCGAAATGTAGTTTGGGCTAACATTTACACAAATCCTCCATGTGTTCTCAGTCGACACACAGATCATTTCAGAAACAACTGTGAGATAAACACCCAAGGTTGGGTGAAGTAAAAGTGAACAGAAGCATCAGACATTATCCTCATTTGAGGGGACTCAATATGGCACATCCTATTTCTAGTTCGGATACTTTTAACATTGACATACTAATTGGAACTGATTTTTATTACGAGGTTGTACAGGATCTTCTGACCTATTGCAGTTAAATCTAAGATTGGATTTCTAATTACTGGGCCAATTCGTAGTCGCAAATCTGGTGGATTCACGTCTATTTTCAATGTATTCGTTAGCAGAAGAGGGATTCCGCACAAATTGATATCAGATAATGCGAGTACATTTCAAGGGGCTGCTATGCAAATTCGACAGCTGATATCGCATAACCACTTGGTAGACGAATTGTAGAAATTGAACATTAAATGTGACCAGCCATATCAAATTCAGTCGGAAGTCGGGATTTTTTTACCCTGTGCCAATGTATTCTCGTATATATGCGAGTCGACCATAGGTCGTCTCGCATATATAAGAGAATGCATTGGCCTAACAATTTTTTATCATGTTTTTTAAATAAATGTTTCTTACAATTTTTAGGACATAAAATTAAAAAAACATCCATTACCCTGCAGGGAGCCCCACACATATATAGAAGCACCTAGAAGAGTGTCGTCTGCTCATGTTTGTCTGGGGCTCTGTATGGGTGAAATTATAAAATTGTTAAAGAATACAAGAACAAATTATTAAAATTGTAAAAAATTGTTGGGCCAATGCATTCTCTTATATATGCGAGGCGACCTATGGTCGACTTGCATATATAAGAGAATGCATTGGCACAGGGTAAAAAAATCCCGACTTCCGACTGGATTTGATATGGCGGGTCACAAATGGACATTTATTCCGAAACGCGCACCATGGTTTGGTTTTGAAGAAAGTGGTGGGCCGTAGACGTATTTCTTTTATAGAGTTATCTACCGTTATCGCAGAGATTGAAGCTTCTATAAACGACAGACCACTGACTTTTCTGTTTTTCGGAAATTGATGAACCAGAGCCCATTACTGCTTCGAAACTCATATGTGGAAGAAACATTATAATTTATAACATTACCTCATTCATATGATAGTGATGAAGAAAGTGATCCAGTTTTTCTTGGTGTTGAAGACTATATAAGGAATGCGAATCCTGTTACATCTCTGATACAGCATATTTGGAAGCGTTGGAAATCTGAGTATTTGACGTCTTTGAGGGAATACCACAATTCAAAGCGGAATATAAATAGTTCTGTTAGGCACGTGTGACGTCACGTTCTGTTACGGTCGGAGATGTGGTTCAGATTCACGACGATGGGCTGAGATTACAATGGAAATTGGGATTGGTTATAGATTTGCACATGGGACAGGATGGATAAGTGAGATAAGTGAAATTGAAAACGAAGAACGGGGTTACTAATAGACCAGTTGCTAAATTATATTCGTTAGAAATAAATTGTCAGAGTTGCATTTCTCAGAGAGACATAGGACAGAGAGACCTGGTTGAAAACGAATCTCAACTATCAAGAATTTTACGACCTAACATAGTTGTCAGAGTTGCATTTCTCAGAGAGACATACATGTAGGACAGAGATACCTGTTTGATAGTTGAGATTCGTTTTCAACCATGTCTCTCTGTCCTACATGTATGTCTCTCTGAGAAATGCAACACTGACAACTATGTTAGGTCGTAAAATTCTTGATAGTTGAGATTCGTTTTCAACCATGTCTCTCTGTCCTATGTCTCTCTGAGAAATGCAACTCTGACAATTTATTTCTAACGAATATAATTTAGGTCGTATTACCCCGAACAAGACGATGATGAACTATAAATGGTTAAATCTCGGAGTAATTATCAAAGATTGATTGACTTTAATTTGTGTTCCCCCGGAGTGTGTCAGGGATTTGTGTGTGTTTGCTGGGTATGTGTGGACGTCATTCTATGGTTGTGTTGCTTGTACGCCACTGTATTGTGTACGTTTGGTTCGTTGCTTGGCTTGGGGATTGTGACGTCATGAGAATGTGTGATTAGAGATACAGTAAAATAGATTCCGTAACATCAACGAGTTTTCTACATTACCGTGATATGTTTTGGAGGGCACCGACCCCTGGGGGGAAATAGCAGCGAAATCAATATATATAACCGTTTATATAGTTGTATATATGATCCAAAAGAATGGAGACATGACTTATAAAACGATCATTTAAAACATTTGTAAGTCTAGAGGCATTTCGTGCTTAGTTGTACCAAGACAACCCCTGGGACATAACGTTCAATCCAGGAAAACAGACAATTTCTAGTTCGCGGGGGCGCTCGATTACCACACATATCAGCGCCTCTGTTGACTACACCAAGATTGCGAAATACTGAACACCGAAACAGATTAGTGGACACCTATACATTACCCATAGCCTATACATGCAGAGAAGAAGAATTGAGAAGTAAACAGAACAATTTTGGGATTAGCGAGACCAGATACTTCGCTAGAGGAGACTATTGAAACCTAATGCAGCGCGCTGGACGAGGAGAACAGTCTAAGGAGCACACAGGAAAAACGACGCCGCCCGATTAACCCAGGAACGCCCCAATTGATGTACCATGAAATGCGCGTCGAGCCGAAATAACCCCTGTGCTGTATTTAGACACGGACGAATCGAGACACGAGACACAGTTCCCAAACGAGCTACAAGATGTGACCAATGACTCTCGTGGCGCTAAGAAGACAGCTAGGATCTCCGGCCAGAAACATGGATAGGAATATACAAGGTAAACATTACAATCTTGTATTTCTAACAACGCTACCCCAATGTGCCGACGAAGAAGAGCAGACGACAGGAAGACGAACTCAACCGGAACTCAACCGAGCAGACGACAAGCAGACACGCCTAACTTATGAGGACGCGAGAAGACTCTAACCCGAGCAGACGACAGGAAGACGAACACGACCAGGAAGAAACCAGATGCCGATGATTGAACATTATTGACTTTGTTGTAATTAAATAATCAACCCGTTTTGATCATCTTAAGAGTTATATGTATCCGTATTGGCACATATCTCTTAACTGTTGCCTTCGAGCTAGGATCTGAACGCTAATCGCAGACACAACGTGAAACCAGAAGAGGAACAGTGTGAACAGAAAAAGTGTGGGAAAATTCGCAAAACGTGAGTCTAACTGTTTATATGCATAATGGCTTCAATCGAATGTTGGACATGTCGAGGTAATCATTTTGCCCGTGACTGCACCTTTAAGACCGAAAATCAAAGGCACATAGCTTGCTGGGTTTGTGAAGGAAATCATTTGGCTAGGAATTACCCCTCTAAATCTGGAAACCCAAAGCGAAGGCAATGGAACGCGCCAATAGCACCATATATAGCAAACCTCCGGAACCAACCCAATCGGTCACGTGGTCCATCCAATAATGCGCCGAATCACAGCCGGAAATATCCGACATCAAACAGACCACCACAATTAATGACCCTACCCGCATACCAAAAAAACTAGGAAACCCTCTCATTGAGGCCACGAATGGGAGGAAATATAATATAAATATTGTGGGAAACCCCAGCTCATGTTTAGTTAGAATAGGTAAAAATAAATATCGCTCATTAGTGGATAGTGGCGCGGAATTGTCATTGATTCACAAACGCGTCTATGACGCATTACAGTTTCGACCAAAACTAACTAGGGAACACATTAACCTTAGCTCCGTGAATGGGAAATCACTGTGTGTACCTGGTAGCGTGGAACTAACCTTCAGAATGGCGAAACTAAAATTAACCCATAAATAAATTTTATGTGGTGAATGATATGACCCGGAATATGATCTTAGGGAGAGATTGGTTGCCCTCTCGGGGGGGGGGGTCAGACTGTATTATGATCTGGGATGCCTCAAGGTCAGTGACGTGTATGTCCCCTTGGAAGCAGATGCGCATATCGCTTCCCTTCTGAGATTAACCAGCAAAGTTAGTTTAAAGCCCCGAACATCGACTTTATGTATGGGAAAATCAAAAAACTTAGCTTCTCTTCACAAGTCGATATTAATAGAGGTTGCCCAAATCAAGAAAGGTTACCTAGCATCAAAACCCGGTTTGGAGATAAGAAATTCGATTTCGGAACTCGGTAAAAGACATCAAGTCCCATTGCTACTTGTGAACAACACTAATAAAACCGTTTATCTACGGCGCGGCAGTGTAGTTGGGAAATCAGTCACGTATAAACGAAGACGCAATCGTGCTGGGAAAGGTTATTGTCAAATAGCATTACAGCAACAGCCTGAATCGTTTACGATGGTACACAAACACGTGAACAGGCGAAACGCCAACAAGCAGCGAAATTTAACAAAAAGGCCACAGACACCAAATTCGAGATTGGCGAGGCCGTCTATGTTAAGAATCACTTACGAAAAAGCAAACCTGAAAGTAAATGGAAACCCTACTTCCGCATAACCAAGCAAATAACGCCCGTTACTTTCGAGTTAAGGAATTAATTAACTGGGAAAGTCACACAATCCCACGCTGAACATATGCGCAAGGCCAACCTTGAATGGGAAATCCCCAAAACTGACAACAACAAGCGTGCTCAAACGTATGTTGTTCCCCCCGAAGACGAAGATAGCGACGTTCCTGCCCCTAACCCTGTGGGTGGGCCTTCTGGCGATGAAACGGAACCATTACCAGATGATGTAATCGCTCGATATCGGAGACAATGTTCGGACTCCGATGACGAAGATGTCCCTTTAAGCGAGCTTAAGATGCGCTTACAGCGTAGAAAAGCGCGACTCGCACGCTCAGAGCCGCTACAAAACCCTGACTCGTCCACGGACGAGAGATCAGAGCCGAGTGCCAAGGCACGACGCGCTCCCGCGCCACGTCGACACGGGCGCAAAATAACAAAGATGTTTACAAGTGATGACAGCTCAGAGGATGAGTTAATGGAAGTGGCCGCCATTGAATCAACCCCTCGTGAATGTAAGCCCGTACCGGCCCCACGCAAGTGTAAGCAGCTCATGATTGGAGCGCTTAGTGATATAAGAACCAAGCAATCATTTAAAAACCTGTTGTACTCAATGGCAGCAGTGATGTAAATAATAATGCGATACTCAGACTATTGACCTTGCTTTCATTACAGAATGCACGGGACCCTACTCCTAACTGTCTTATTAGCAGGCATAACCTCTGGCCTCATAACGCGCCACAACGTGGTGTTCGAGAATATCCAGACTATCACCCCGACCAAATCGCGTTGGGTGGTTACATTCCTCATTGATTTCTCCCCGTTTCACCAATTCGTGGCAAGATTAGGCACACGAATATTCGATGCGAACCAGGGGGTCCGACGAGTGCTCCGCCTTGGAAGGACCGAATCCAGTCCAGCCGAGCCCCCCGGTTTAGCCCAGCCCTACCGCACCGACGCGATAAGATTTCTCCCGATATTTACTTCCCTGTTGCGGGAAGTGCAGGCCCTTAAACTCGATCACCAGAATACGATTGGCAGTTTCATGAATTACCAGCCGTTATATAATACGCAGGCTAGGCGAAAGAGAAGCCTACTGCCATTCCTCGGTGATGCTTTCAGCTTTTTATTCGGCACCGTATCCGAGTCGGACCTAAAGGGCATCCGAAGTAACATTCGTGACTTAGCAAAAAACCAAAACGCGATTTCACACGCGGTCGAGCAAGGACTTACAATTATGAATGTTTCGAGAACCCATATATCAGAAAACCGTCACACGATCAATGACATGCTCTTTGACTTGGAAAGACTCGATGCCAAACTCGCGAATTTGACCACTGATATTCACCGCCGAATAGAGCACATCGAACAGTACCTCCTTGCTTACCTCCAATTCGACCTTTTGGGCAGTGAACTGCGCCAGCTGGTCGCCAGCGGGGACAAGTACGTGGAGCACCTGCGCGTTCAACTCGACATGCTCGCCTAGGGCCGATTATCGCCAAGTATCATAACGCCCCAACACCTACAAACATTGCTCGCTGATGTCGCCACAAAATTGCCAATGGGATTGCGATTCCCTAATGACCCGTCCACTGAATTGTGGCAGTTTTACAGGCATCTGCCGTGCGCCACAGCACTGGATAAGGACCGTATCATGATAATCATACCGATCCCTTTAGTCGAAATGCGAGAAAGGCTTAATCTTTTCAAAGTGCATAACCTGCCACTACCTTTTCATCCGAAATTTCCGTTAAGTGAGAGAGAGCCAGAGGCCAAAGACGATTTGGTAGCGCAATATGACCTGGAGACGAAATACTTCTCTATCAATCCCAGTAGAACAAGGTATTCGACCTTGACCCACGAGGAATACGCGAAGTGCACTGGCCCCGGGTTTGACGCGTGCCAATTTCGTAGCCCAATCTACCGAGTAACCGACAAACGAAACTGCCTAATGGCATTGTTCCTTGCTGACGATGATGATATTCAACGCGCATGCGCCACAATAGTTAAGACTGGCATTACGTTTCCTTTGGCCCATTATTTATCGCAAGGACAATGGCTGTTGTCGACCAACCGACCATTGAGCTTCACAATCGTGTGCCGAGAAATAACCAACGCGGCGCCGGCGCGAATAGCACCGCCCTTAGGGTTGTTGCGTCTAAATGCATCGTGTACTGCGTCGAATACCCGCATGAAACTCTCGGCCTATTTTCACGAAGAGTCGCGCGCACCGACAGATGAGCTTACGTACCGATTGCCGCATTTAGCCAATAGTAGTCAGATTTTGTGGAAACCCTTCCACGACATTTCCGAATCAGACCCGCATCAAACTCCCACCCAAATTAAAAGTTGTTGAAAAGATTCGCATGCCCGACTTAGTGCATGAGCTAGTCAATATCACCCCCTCGAATGAATCGAACGCCTGGCCATGGTGGTATTATGCCCTGGTAATAACCGCAGTAGCAATTTTAATTATCTGGACCCGCCGATTCTGGTGGAAAATTGTTAAACGACGCTTGCCAAGGTTAGCCATTATGCATAATAAGCAGTTAGACCAGCGACATGAGGAGATCCCGATGACCGTGTTCAAATGACCCATCGACGAAACAGTGGAGACGGATGCACCAAAACCGTCTGCGCCATTTCGTGACAACACTCAGGAACGCCTATATCCAATTATAGCCGTCAGAGGCTAACCACATCTGTGGCGGATTTGGATTAGTATCACTTATATATATTATGTTTTGTATTTATGTATTCCACATTTTATTCGTACCAATTGTCGCGTTGTTCTTAGCATCAATCGCATGTATATAGACAGTGTGCGTTCCTCTCCTTGTGTTTCGAATTTTAATCTACGAATCGCCATAATAACACGACTTGCATGTAGATAGGCATTGATGCAGTCCAAATATCTCAAATATGAATCGGCGATTCGCCCCAGTTAAGCCCCGGTTCCATAACCCCGATTTTCCACCCCGAATGTTCCCGAATGACTCCCGAATCATAATTTAGCAAAAATCGTGGAGTAAGTTCGGGACTAGTCGGGACAGTGAATTTTAACCCCCGAACATGATCGGGAATATGGAACCGGGGCATAACATCATGGGCACGTAAATGTACAATCAAATCATTTCTCACATGCCGATTATTAATCTATTGTAGTATCAGTCGTTGGAGAGGGAGTAACACCCCCGACATGTAATAATGTATTTAACGTCGGAAAATTAATCGTCCCGACCCGTCTTATTGTTGAACTGTTCGTCGCCAACTTGCGGCCACACGAGGTGGCCGATTGACCAATCGCGTTATTCACGCAGCATGCTCACATCGTTTTCTGTCTAATTATTATAGTTCCACCGGTCAGACGGTCGCCGGAGCCGAGGCAGAGCCCAGGCCCGATCAGGCGGAACTCGCCCCGCTTCCAGAATACGGATTCGGACTTCTCCCCGAAGCAAGACCCCAGACCCCGCTGAATTTACAAGCCTTCTTCGCCAATTACCGGCGACGGATAGACGAATGCCCGGCGGACCATGGGGACGGCGAGGAGGACGACGAGGAAGCCGAGGTGGGCGAGGACGCCGGCGACACCGGAGGGACCGACGCTAGGTGGACCGACGAGGGATGGTGGGACGAAGGGTTTGAAGAAGACCACAGCCTCCCAATCGGCCGCATCCCACCCGGGCTCGTACCCCCAGCAGAGGACGAATACTGGGGCTACCTATAACACGATGGTAGGCCCACTCTCAACCACCTGTAGCCGATAACGACCCGGAACGAAACGAAAATGACGACGCAATGCGATTTCAATCATAGCTTTAAATCGAAAAAGTGAATGAGTAATGTACCAAGACAACCCCTGGGACATAACGTTCAATCCATGAAAACAGACAATTTCTAGTTCGCGGGGGCGCTCGATTACCACACATATCAGCGCCTCTGTTGACTACACCAAGATTGCGAAATACTGAACACCGAAACAGATTAGTGGACACCTATACATTACACATAGCCTATACATACAGAGAAGAATTGAGAAGTAAACTTTGGGATTAGCTAGACCAGATACTTCGCTAGAGGAGACTATTGAAACCTAATGCAGCGCGCTGGACGAGGAGAACAGTCTAAGGAGCACACAGGAAAAACGACGCCGCCCGATTAACCCAGGAACGCCCCAATTGATGTACCATGAAATGCGCGTCGAGCCGAAATAACCCCTGTGCTGTATTTAGATACGGACGAATCGAGACACGAGACACAGTTCCCAAACGAGCTACAAGATGTGACCAATGACTCTCGTGGCGCTAAGAAGACAGCTAGGATCTCCGGCCAGAAACATGGATAGGAATATACAAGGTAAACATTACAATCTTGTATTTCTAACAACGCTACCCCAATGTGCCGACGACGAAGAGCAGACGACAGGAAGACGAACTCAACCGGAACTCAACCGAGCAGACGACAAGCAGACACGCTTAACTTATGAGGACGCGAGAAGACTCTAACCCGAGCAGACGACAGGAAGACGAACACGACCAGGAAGAAACCAGATGCCGATGATTGAACATTATTGACTTTGTTGTAATTAAATAATCAACCCGTTTTGATCGTCTTAAGAGTTATATGTATCCGTATTGGCACATAGTATCATTGCACTCTTCGGTAGACTGTTATTGTCGTATGTAATAGACGCAAGGGAGATAACTCTCACACGAACTTCCGGCTATATATATACGTCATTAGTCAGCATTTAGTTTTGCTTTGAACAGGATTTTGAAGAAATCTTCCCGAATCTTGCGATGTATTTTGCTCTTGTACATCTTGCAGAACGGGAAGACATGGAAACTCTTTCTGCCACAATCGTCCAGATGGGCACTCAATGGAATCGTCCTGTATTCTGGCTGCTTAATATGCTGTCGGTGGATTCGCATAAAACCTAAAACGCATGCTCACTGGTGCTAAATTCACGACAAACAGATCTAAGGAATATAAAGTCAACAAATGTGGCGATCCCAGATGTAAAGCGTGCCAGCACATCATAGAAGGAAATACTATTACCCTTAAAAACGATATGACTGTACTCATTGTTCGAACTCACACCTGCATGCTAATCGCTTCTGTGGCAGCTGTCTGGCTAGTGGTGATCACTATTCGCACGAGTGCAAAGAACCCGTTAGATGCCGAATCTGTCAAAATTATGGATACAAATCTAACACGCGTTTAATGCGCGAGCGTCCAAATCAATATTTACCTGGAAATGAACCGTTTGGCAGCAAATGACAACACAATTCACGCCCACCAAGTGCAAACTACGGACCATCTTCTGATTACGCGAACGAGCAGTATTCTAAGCCATGCACGCACACGTGAAGATTATGCACCGCCACCTCACAATTATACCAACCCGGGTACACGCAGTTAAGACAAGAAAACCATAATCAGAAATGGTAACACCCTCAAGATCATATTATTAGGCATAAATATAAATTATAATATAAAATATATTGTGGCCCAGCCATTGTTCACACCTAAACATCGAAATCAATTAACGCGGTCATGATAGTTACATATTGCAACTATCAGATATCCAGCGAATACACACCCCACAAAAACCCTAACTGTGTTGTCCTGCGATATATCCAATCGCTATAGCTCAATTTGACACGGCCAGATTAGCATTCATACAATATTCTAAACAATAAAGCTTCTCAAATCATCGGCATAGTCAATATAGAACTTTCACGAACTAGGACATCGACACTTTCCGATCACTCTACATATAAGCATTGTCAGACCTATCATCGAATAATGTAACTCTGCATCGAGCCCACATCACAAATATCAAAGCATTGTGTAAGAGAAAATACAAAGAAAAGCAACGAAACTAGTTCGTCAAATCAAAACTCTATGCTACCGAGACAGAATGATAAGACTCAATCTGATGTCTTTAAAATATCGAAGATTTAGAGGAGATATAATCGAGGTATATAAACTGTTGAATGGTCATTACAATATCAATGCCTGTGACCTATTAGAAAGAACAAGATGACATATTAAAAAGCTACAGATGCGCACTGTTAACAATGACATAGGAAAATATTTCTTCACGCAGAGGGTGGTAAATAGTTGGAACTCTCTGCCAGACTTCACTGTTGAGGCTCCAACACCCGATCAATTCAAAATATACATAGACTCATTCTTCTATTATATAAAATACGAGTTCGACGACAAGTTGAAAATATCGAATGACAATACATATATTTGTAAACAAACATTGCAAATAATGTTATTGGGGCGAAAAGTCGCAAATACTTGTTCCGTATTATGATGATGACGACGATGATGATGATGACGACGATGATGATGGTGGTGGTGATATAATTGATTTAACAAACAATTATTATGATGATCGTGTCATTATTTGTTTAAAATACGTATCAATTGACATATACGGACCAGTTCCCTCATTATAATCAACCTATTTCGACCATTTTAGGGGACCTCCGCGAATTCGGGGAACTCCGCAAATGGACATCCGCAAATCAGCACCTAATTAACGAACCGGTGGCTGACTCGGCTGTATCCGACTACACTCTTTAAAATGCGTATCAATTGAGATATACGTACCCACTCCCTCATTAAAATCAACATATTTCGACCAATTTAGGGGACTTCCGAGAATTCGGGACATCCGCAAATGTAATTTCCGCATATAGGGGAACTACAGCAAATTGTCACACCGATCAGCACCTAATTAACGAACCGGTGGCTAACTCGGCTGTCTCCGACTACACTCTTTAAAATCAATTGACATATACGCATTTTACAAATCATCTTTTTCATTTCTTCTATTTGTAATTGGCATAGCTTATCACAAACCAAAATCAACGACAATAACCGAAATTGAAATTCCAACTTTTACCGGGTCGGGGTCGCACTACAACTTTTAATTCGTCCCAAAACAACCGGACTCGGGGTCGCACTACAATTTTTAATGCGTACCAAAAAACCCATAATCTATCAATAAAACGCGCAGCGAACCATAGCTATCTAGAATTAGGACATGAGTATACACCCGAGGGCGTAATAAGATCAGATACGTTTTAATGGTCTTTAAGGCACACATGTGTGTATGACAACCTACAAGTACAACTTATACCATTATCTTCCATCTTTTACGGAAACGGGTATCTTTCCGAATGGAAGCGCATTGTCAAAGATTGTCTCTCTGCTCACTACTCACGCGGGGTGAGCCAGAATGATCAGAGAGACGATTCTTTGTCATTTCTCTTCAAGGTAAAACCCAACATCCAGTCACTGTGGAAACTCTGACAGCTTTCTCGAGAAGAACCAGATTATTTTCCAATCTGCATCAAGATGGTCAATATTTTGACCAAAACCACCTATGATAATGACGCTCAATACAGTCGCTGCAACCAGACATATTCAAATCTCTTGTTTCATAAGTATTCGGAGTGTACATCCGCATTTGCACAGATTGTACAAAACACATTTTGGTATTCATTGATAGACAAGTTTGGAATTGAAACATTTATCTTTATCCCACATGGTTGTTATTAATAACAAGACAGGTGTGTCTTAATGACTACCATTTATTAATCACTAAAGCAACTGGTAGTCGGAAACGTGTTTATGGACCTCCAGCTTTCTTGTCATTGCTGAAGGAACTTTTTTGGTACCACCAAGCGCCAACCATGGGGTCCTGGCAATGATCACCGATCTAGTCCTGAAATACACTAAGCGTAGCTGTTAGCAAAAAGGGGTGCCTCCTCCCAAAATGGAAGCAGGAATACTGGGTGGGAGGGTTGGACGCTAAATAATTGTCGACCGAGCTGTATCGAATCTTATCGCAAAAGGCTGTTTGCTGTCCATGTGATTACCCATGTGACCTGACGCAAGACGAAATAGTTCCTCCCTCAATCTCGATTGGCATTGTTCCAATACCTTAGCATATACTCGTCCCTTTAGAACAAACACAGGCATTATCTCAGTTGACAATTAGTGAAGTGAGGAATAGAAGCTGGCAAATTGAGTACCTGATTTCCATAGCGCTCCGCATGTACTGTACGTAGTATACGTGATTGAATGCAGTACTGTCATATCTATTTATAGCCGTCGTGGTTTTCCCTTCCAATATATATACAATGTAGCCCCCCCCCCCCCTCCCCCCCCCCCCCCGTGGGATAAATGATATGCGACCGCTTTGCTTAGCATCTCAGTTTTCTTGACAAAATGAAATACAGATACATTCCTTGCATACTGCCTTGGCGGATGTATGTAAATGCAAATTGAACTGTTATGTGATGAATATCGTCTTTTTAAGCGATGTGTGAGGTTTATTTGCATCATATGCTCTGATTAAGAAAATATCTATATCATATCGGATATCTAAGTAACGTATATCCATTTGTTTGGTTTGCATTTGTCTATTTACACATCGCTTCAATTGAGAATTATGTGCGGACTGAAATCTGTTGACATCTTGTCTTGCAGTAATTATTCCCGCAACATATTTATAGGTATATGCGAACTCTTATTCGGTTTCGATATGGTGATTCTAAAGTCATCTGACCTCCTGGCAGCTTAACACTGTCACCGTTTGATGGACAGGTTTACCTGAGTGAAACCAACTACTTAAAATGAGCCTTCTAAAGTTATATTGTATTGTATATATATGCCACCAGATTATTTGTATATATATGTTTCCAGAATGGCAGATCAAGAATTTCGAAGGTAGTGGGTTCGAACCCATGTTCAGACTGATACGCTTCCTAACTCTCGGTGAAAGGGCTTCCTTTTAATGATGTCCCCGTAGCCGAGGTGGTTAGGTCGTGGATACGATCATCACAGTCTGGGCTAGACGAGGTTGGCGCGGGTTCGAACCCCGGCATGGATGAAAATCGGGACCGGTTTCCAAGCTTGATTTGGTTTGGGGAACATCTCGATGTACCATTCCGATTGACACATGGCCATTTCGATAAGAAATGAGAATTTGTTCACGCAAATATGAAGCAATGAACACTCATACTGAGTCCGTGCCTCCATAACTCTGACATATATATATATACTAGAAGGTGACCCGACTTCGTCCGGGCTTTGACCTTGAATTGTCCATTTTGAAGGTCAAGGTCAAGCGGGGTCACGATTTGACCAGTCCAAAAACACTGCCCTGACAAAAGTACCTGACAAACGTGCCCGTCGAAATCCGTCCGTTTTACCAGATTTGACCTTGAATTGATCATTTTGAAGGTCAAGGTCTGGTCGGGGTCACGATTGGACCCGTCCAAAACAATCAGTGGACAAAAGTAACCCCACGTATCAAATTTCGTCGAAATCCCATCAAAATTGTCGATTTGACCTTGAAGTTACCCGATTTCAAGGTCACGTCGCACGGGCAAATGAATATGCTTATGAGACTCGCCATAAGAAAGTACCCCCACATACCAAGTTTCATCGAAATCCCGTGATATTCGGGCGTTTGACCTTGAAATGACCCGATTTCAAGGTCAAGGTGACGTCGCACGGACAAATTAATAAGCCTATGTTCGCCCCCGGCCGAAAATACCCCCACATACCAAGTTTCATCGAAATCGTTGGGACGTTTTCGAGTTCATCGCGAACACACAGACACACACACACAGGCAGACACACAGATCTTCCAAAATATATAATAGATATATAGCTATATATATATATATATCTATTATATATTTTGGAAGATCTGTCTGTGTATCTGTGGTCTGTCTGTGGTCTGTGTGTTCGCGATGAACTCGAAAACGGCGACCCGATTTCGATAAAACTTGGTATGTGGGGGTATTTTCGGCCGGGGGTGGCATAGGCATATTTATTTTCAGATCCGAGGTCAACTTTTCACGTGCCGAGGTCAAATCTGTTTTTACGCTGTGTTACGGGACTTTCATTTGAGTTCGGTGTTTACAAATCGATTCGAAACAGCGCGAATAATTAAATGCCAGTCATAATAATGACACTGTGAGAATCTTTCGTATTTCCTCTTTCCAACGATATATAATGCGTATGTATCCGTTTTAGTTATCTGCCTCAATTATCAAGAAGAAGTGGTACTATCTTCCATCAGGATAAAAACAATGCGTAACTTCTATGATGTCGTTAGAGTTCATAACGTTAGATCACGTTAACGCTTAACCGGCCGATGCATTTGACTGTTTCAGACGTCTTGGCGATATCTCGGGCACCGATGGTAATTTATCTTTACGTTGAAACTTGATAATTAATGAGCGTGTGTATATGAGGCGCGTTTATATACTTGAGTGGAAATCAAATCGGGTTAAAAGGTCAAATCGGGTAAAACCGGATGGATTTCGACGGGTACTTTTGTTCGGGCAGTGTTTTGGACGGGTCAAATCGTGACCCCACTTGACCTTGGCCTTCAAAATAGACAATTCAAGGTCAAACCCCGGACGAAGTCGGGTCACCTTCTAGTCTAATATATATTTTGGGACTTCTGTCTGTCTGTCTGTCTGTCTGTTAGCTATGGCCGGGAAAACTGCCGGGCGGATTTTGTTTTGGACGGGTAAAATCGTGACCGCGACCTAACCTTGACCTTCAAAATGGTCAATTCAAGGTCAAATCGGGTAAAACGGACGGATTTCGACGAAATTTGATACCTAGGGCTAATTTTGTCCGGGGAGTGTTTTGGACGGGTCAAATCGTGACCCCGACCTGACCTTGACCTTCAAAATGGTCAATTCAAGGTAAAATCTGGTAAAACGGACGGATTTCGATGTTAGATCCGGATGGAAGCAGAGGGGAAACAGCCCGGACGAAGTCGGGCCCACCAGCTAGTATATATATATAGTATCACATTGCCTCCATATTTGGAGGAATAAACATATCTCTCTCTCTCTCTCCCTCGCTCTCTCTCTCTCTCTCTCCCTCATTTCACGCCACCGTCAGAACAGAACAAAAATGTTCGAGTCACTACATGATGTGAACTTATTCCTGTGTATGACTTTAACTTGTCCAGGTGTCGGACACATGTTATCACCCGAACCTTACTCTGATAACAATGCGATTTAATTGCACTAATGCCCAACATACACTAGATAACGAACAGTTAGTTGCCACACACTGTAGTCACAATCAGATTAAAATACCTCTCAATCAATTTGCAATCTCACAATCATAATGTTAATCAATCTGGTCTCAATCTTAGCAGGTGTAACGTGACGCACGATCAGTCACTCATCATTTGATTAACAAATTCAGAAAGGACAAAATAGCTATAGAAAGCGTACAAAGAAGAGCCACAAAGCTGGTGAAGAAGATACAGGATAAACCTTACGAAGAAAGAATAAGACATCTTGGTATACCAACTCTGGAATACAGAAGAGAAAGGAGCGACATGACCCAGCTTTACAAAATACAAAACAACAAAGATAAAGTACGGCTGACAAAAACATTGGAAAAACCCAACGATAACAGAACCAGAGGACACCCAAGCAAAATATATAAGAAGCGATATAACACCAACCTAGCCAAGAACAATTTCGTTGCCAGGAGTACGACAAACTGGAACAATCTGACAGATATATTTGTGACAGCTAACTCCCCAGATCAATTCAAATCATATCTCAACGATAGCTGGAGAGGAAAACAAAATAAATTTTATTTTAATTTCTATAATTGCGCAAACAAAAATAAAGTTAGCTCAAGAAGACAAGTAGCCATTACAAGCGAAAGCTTAATACAGGCTGAAGATCAAAGGTAAATCAAAGGTAAATTAAATGATTATCACAAACGTGACCGAGCAATCGGAAGACAATAGTCCCGTTACACACGACAAATATGAGTGTTCATTTCCGCCGATCGGTAGCCTGATTGAAAATCACCCACGCACCGACTATTCTATGAGCTGCTCCCATGTTAAGTAAGCCGCCAAATCAAGATAACAGTAATCACACGGCAGTCGCGTATCATGTTGGGCATTCCTGGTTTCATTGTGAATTAGATCTTGAATGGTCTGACGACAATACTTACCATAATATACATACGGTTTCAGCTGATGTTAATACTTACCATAATAATCATACGGTTTCAGCTGATGTTAATACTTACCATAATAATCATACGGTTTCAGCTGATGTTAATCCTATTCAGCCAATTGATTATGAAGATAGTTCAGATTTTAACATCTCGATGGAAAAGATACCTATTCATAATCGTAGTCGAAATACTATCAATACAGATGGTTCTCGGAATTTATCCGACGTGATGGCAGAGAGTAGACAAATGTTACCACATAGTGTGTTATATGATTAATATCACTATGGTGTAACCGAACCCACAACCGTACATCAAAACCCATATTTAGATTATCCCTATAACGAATTCAATGGCACCGGCGATGTCCTACCCATTTTAATGGCACCGGCGATGTCCTACCCATTTTAATGGCACCGGTGATGTCCTACCCATGTTAATGGCACCGGCGATGTCCTACCCATTTTAATGGCACCGGCGATGTCCTACCCATTTTAATGGCACCGGCGATGTCCTACCCATTTTAATGGCACCGGCGATGTCCTACCCATTTTAATGGCACCGGCTATGTCCTACCCATTTTAATGGCACCGGCGATGTCCTACCCATTTTAATGGCACCGGCGATGTCCTACCCATTTGAATGGCACCGGCGATGTCCTACTCATGCGAGCTCGAGTCGTCAGTGATAGTTACTATTATATATATTTGTTGAATTGTGATGACGGTATAAATGTACTTAATGACTATATTGATGACCCTGCTGCTGCTGATAATGATGATGATGATGATGGCGACGACGACGATGTTGATGATGATTTTTATACTAACGATGATGATGATGATGATTATTGTGATGATGATGATTATGATGATGACGATGATAGTGATGATGACGATAATGATGATGATGATTTTTGTACTGACGATGATATTAATGAGGATGATGATATTAATTACGAAAATTATTATCGTGATTATAGCCCTGTTGAAAACCCTGGGCAGACAATAAGATTTTTTTCGGAGGTATTACACGAAGCATATGGAACATTATATCCGGAAAGCGAGGATGACCGAGAATATAATGACATATACGACCGAATACTATATTATGAACATTTGGACAATGCGAACAATGATCAAAATACCGACAAACCTGGAAGTGGAGTGTCAATATAATATTTATGTTCCCCCAGATGGAACAAAATACTCATCGAATTCAGCTTTTAGTGAACTTGACACCGATATTTTGCAGATGAGACAACGATATGATAATAGTTTTATAACTGGCGATTTTAATGCTCGTACTTCTGAAAAAGATAGATTATATTCTGAATGATGAAAATGATAATGGTATTTACGATAACCAAAACTTAACTGCCGAATTGGTGTTAGAGAATTGTGGTCTACCCTTAGAGAGGCATAGTATGGACATAACGACAAATAATTTTGGCCATCAATTACTGAGCTCTTGTCAGCACAACGACCTGCTAATTTTAAATGGAAGACTGGGAACTGACCGGGAAATTGGATCTCTTGCATTCCGAGACGCATCGGCTGTAGACTAGATGCTATGTTCTCTAAATGCGCTATATACCCATGACCGTTGATTTTCTAGTCGTAGAGGCAAACAAATTGTTTTCAGACGTGCACAAATCTAACACAACTGAAATATCAATTTATTTTGACTCAAGTACTAAATTGTGTGAAGAGGAATCTCATACTCATAGTTTACGTAAATGGTATCCCTCCAAAACAACGGAGTTTATATGGAATCTCGATCCAGTGGAAATATTAGAAGTGCGATCTTAGTTAAATAGACGTCCTCACTCTGCGATTAATATCGCAGAAGTTAATGAAATTGTGGGCAGGATATCCCGCATTCTTCATAAATCGTCAAATGATACATTTGGATCCTCCATTAATAAGCCGAAGTCGCGAAAAAAAGATAACAAGCCTTGGTTTCATTCACCATGCTGGAAATGGTGCAAGGACTACAGTAAAGCTGAGAGATATACCATAATCAACATCAATGACATATGTCAAACTATTCATTATCTTATATGCAGATGACATGGTACTTATGGCTGAAACATCGACACATTTACAAAAGGCACTTAATAGTTTCCAAAGTTACTGCGAGAAATGGAAATTAACTGTCAATGTTGAGAAAACTAAAATAATGTTAATATCTAAAAGAAGTTTGCCAAAGAATAAGACATTTGTTTACAAAGGTCAGACAAGTGGTGAAGAGCTTTAACTATCTTGGAATTATACACACAAAATGAGGCACCTACTTTTTAGTGAAAAAGACTTGGATGAATAAAGCAACCAAGGCAATGTACTCTGTTATATCGAAATCAAGAATTCATTGCTTGTCAGTGAAAAAATGTCTGAATTATTTGACGCCCAAGTTTTACTAATTATGTTGTATTGTTGTGAAGCCTGGGTATCAGGGAGTAATGCATTTATAAAGCATTTTCTCCATGTTAAGTCATCGAATTACCTCCATATAGGTGATAACGGTGTGGTGTTTTGTGATTTCGGAAAGGTACAGGGCGAATATACTGTGGCAAATTTAGTTAATGGGCGACGGCGGAGCCGGAGCCCATTAACGGGTATTTGCCACAGTATATTCGCCCTGTACCTTTCCGAAATCACAAAACACCACACTGTTATCTCTATTCTAATGCTCTTCGAACTTAAAACGTTATTTAGACAAACAAATGACTCTTAATTATCAACGAAATGTGCGGACATAGAAAACACTCAGCCAATTCACGACTTTTTAGCGTGTATGTCACCGTGTAGTTGATGTCTTTTTCAGAATTTTATCACATACAAATTGCGGTTTTTATTTTACCGCGAACTTGAAGTTGAATTGAAACAATGGAAAATTGTTAACGTTTACGTGTCTATCGCGGTTTCATGTCAAGAAATTTGGTCAAATGATATCGAGACAATGGTATTGATGGGATATAACGGTGCACGGTGTTTTGTGTTTTCTGAAAGTACATACAGAGCGATTGTACTGACTGTCAAATTTCGACAAAGGCGACTCCGCTGGTTTGTTTATCTAGCAACCAGCTAGTAACGGAAGTCAGTAGACCGGGCGCCAACAGTTAAGCCGGGCGCACACGCCACAACATTGTTGCGCAACATTGTTGTATGGGGTTATACAACATTGTTATAAGCGTCCGCACACGCTACAACAAACGACACAACAAATGTTGTATGAAATTGTTGCGAATGACCGCACACGGTAAAATGTTGTGCAACAATTGGTCACGTGACGACTGAATTCGCGTGAGAACTTCAGAGAAGATTATGTTGTAGATACAATGGCGCCTGGTATCGTACAACATATGTTGACTGTGCCATGCCTCTATCAATGCCTCTTCTCCTTCCCCAGTCCAGATAAAATCCGGAGTTGTGTTGACAATGTCAACAGTTATTATTTTCGTAGTCTGACTCTGACTTGAGGCCGCCATTTTCTTGTAAAAGTTTAGTCCTCACGTGATGCCATTCAGCCATGTGATTTGACGCTGTCCATCCATTGGCTGCAACAAGCAACAACAAGCAACAAAATCAAAATAATTTGATCGTTCGCAACATTGTTGCAGGCTTGCCTGCAACAAAAAACGCGGTACCGCACACGCCACAACACGCCACAACATTGTTGCGCAACATTGTTGCGCAACAATGTTGTGGCGTGTGCGGTGGGCTTTACTCTATAAATCTACACCGTAACGTCGCCGGCATGTACTGCGTAAGGGTGACGTCATGGAGAGAAACGGAACAATGAGCGAAGCTGGATTGGGCATGGACGAGATTAGGAATTTAGCTGACGGCAATATTGGCGCGTAGGAATATATAGACAATAGTTAACTGTCATCAGCGACGAACGAAGTTTCTCCTCGAGTGAGATGCGCAGGATTATTTTTCACGAGTGAAAAATAATCCTCGCATCTCACGAGAGGAGAAACTTCGTTCGTCGCTGATGACAGTTAACTATTGTGTTTATTATATTTTCCACAACAGTTTGTCACGACACAACTCTAATAAAATGCATTGAGAAGATGTTCCGATTCTGAATATTGACCTAAATGTTTCCGTTAAATTACGCGCAATGATAAGATAACAACCCAAATAAGGTAAATCGATTACGTCACTCATTCATGATTTTTTTACTATAGCGGCGCGCGCCATAGTATTTTACCCCGTATAAAGAACGTGACGTCATTTCATTGACTGATTTCTCCTATTGCCACCAACTTCAAAGGGGATTTTTCGGAGGAATTTTTCAAACAAACAACAAACTTTATTGATTAAATTAGTAACTGTTTGGAATGTCATTGTGTGGATAAGCCTTCCTAGTTCTATGAGATATCACTGCTTCCTTTCATTTGGAATATGCACTCGAACATCAGTGGAATTTGAAGTGGAACTGCTTGAAGATACTGAAGTGGATTTCAACAATGTTTTCATTTTCTTGGTGCGAATGCACTTGTGGGGACAATTGTTTATCACGATTTCGATCTTTGGATTCCGAAGTGTAACGTAACCAAAAATGTTTCCCAGTTGGTGTTGATCCTGCAAATTCACTGAGCTGGAATTTGATGTCGATAACACATTGGTGGTCTGTGTTTTGGTGATGTATATTGTGTTATCTGAATATGCACTGGAACTGAGACAATTATTTTGGTGTAAGGGGAGTAACCCAAAACGAGCACTTCGAATTACGTAATTCGGAACGTGCGATGTTGGGATAAATAGTCCGTCATCGCTGGGAGTAGGATAAACCTCTGGGAGTAGGATAACATCGTGGCATTTCCGGGAGTGGGGATACGATTATTATTTTGGCAGAAAAAGTTACTGAAAATATAATAACTAACATTGAAGCGGTGAACCGGACTATACATTGCGACAGGTTATCGATGAATAACCCCCCCGCAAATATGTGATGTTTCCAGGGGTATATTGGCTTAAGTGCATTAGAATCCTAATTATATGGTATATGGCGAAAGTGTAGACTGCCGATTGAGTACAAAATTAACCTGCGCAAAAATTAAGAATATGCAACAAAGCAGATTTTGTAAAACTCTTTATTTACTAGCTCTGAATGTATGTGAATCTGTGTCAGTAAAATTTCAGTGGATATAAAAAATAAAGGATATCCTGACAAATCGTGGTCAGATCCATCTCTGGAAAATGGAAAATATTCCATGTTCAGATACACTAGTACCATACTTCAAGTGCAATTGAAATAGTCAATTCCGTAATGTGTGGTTATCTGATATTGAAAACTCTAGTCGAGGTAACACCTATAAAATGTTCAAACATGACATTAATTCTGAAATATACTTGGATAAATTGGATACAAACAATAGAATATCTCTATGTCAATTTCGTACTAGTAACCATGGTAACCACCGCTTACCAATAGAGAAAGGCCGACTAGTAACCACCGCTTACCAATAGAGAAAGGCCGTTTGAACGGAACAAAATTTAATGTATTTTCAAGATTGTGCCCCATGTTTAAAAAACGAAAACTTGGGATGAATTTCACTACTTAATGGAATGTGAATGCTTTGAAGAGGCAAGAAATCGCCTCATGCTTAGGAAATATACAGGTAAAAAACACCCAAACTATTGACATTCTAGACGACATACTAAATTTGAAAGATGTAACGTCTCTTCACAGACTGTGCTCGTTCATCCGACTGACAAACCTTAAACTGGACACAATTGATTGATGTATAAGCGTTACAGCTATTGGTGTTGTTGTTGTTGTTATTGTTGTTATTGTTGGTGGTGGTGGTGGTGGTGGTGTTGTTGTATTAAGATTGTCTTTCTGTTAGATATAAAGATTATGACGAAGATGATGATGATTATTATGATTATGAAGATGATTCTGATGTCAAAATTAAATTGATGACAATGATGATAAAGCGACGATGAACAGGCGCCATGTCAATCAGGAGATCACTGTATATTGTGTATATAATGCATTATGTCCCTCCTCTCCATCTTCTGTGCATATACTTTCCATTTCTCGATATCATTGTTATTTTGATCAGAGAATAAAGCATTATAAAATCGACATATAACATGCAAATAGGTTCATATTGGGTTATTTGATTCTGAAATAAGCAGTTAATTGACTCATATCTTTTATTCCGTTTCATGGCGCGGCCCACAGTGAACACACAATTTAAAGAATATACACATGATAATTCGTCACTTAGGGGGTGTTTATACATTACCCGGCGAAGATCGTATTCGCTTTAGCCGGTAGCAATAAGAATATAGTGTTTATACTTCGCCGGATAAGAATTCACTTTACCGCCAGAGCGGGGTTAACCACGCCTGCCATAAATTGCCAGTCTGAATTACAGCAGGTTAGACATCACACGTCGATACGTCTGACCACAAGGAACGACGTGTTTCAAATTTGGTGGACTTGCCACCATAATTCGCTGGATTTTTCTTCAATTCGACTTGTATTTCATTGAAATCGCGACAACAAGAATACAAGTACTTTAGTGAAGGCTACAAATATTCAGTTTCAATGTTTATTTGCGACGAAAAAATCTTTATTGGGGCAAATTACCACCGAAGCATGATGAACAATGAACCTGCACATGGCGTCGATTTTGAGATAAATTGTTCGATAATTTCGGATATTCACTGTTCTTGTCAAGCTGGATATGTAACACATAATAAATATGCAATGTTATTATAATATATCTCTTCACAATAGACACACGATCTATCAATTTATCGATGGTGTACCATACAATTTCCCTATTTCGATAAAAATTCCAGGACTTGTATGTTTTCATCCGTTGTAGTCAGTTTTTTGTACTTTTTAGAAGATGCACCATACTGGTATTAAAAAGTGTTCCATGTTATAATTGATTGTTTTTTCTGGATAATGATACATATTCTAATAGATGGGCTATATTGGATCTTATACTGGACTTATGAACGTGAACGTATTGATCATATATGGAGATGGTTTTGTCATCGACCGCCTTCAACCTCTTTGACTAAACTATCTATCTATACGTACGTAGCAGCCCACCATCCTTCCCGTTACACCAAAGCATCTGATTTTTTTTCTTTATTTACTCCTTAGTCACTAATTTAGAATTTGAAAATACCACGCCTATACAAAAAGTGGGGGCAATGCCATAGACATAGGTTCCAATACATACGGCATATATTGCTATATAGTGTTTATATATGTCCTAGAATAATATAGGGACTGTTTGCCGTGTGTATGGAGCCTCTGTGTGTTGTAACTTGTAATAATTTTCCCACAATGACGTAGAGCAGACCACCCTATTACCAAGAAGGGCGTTATGGAACAACATCTGTACAATATATAATAATCCTTTTATTTCAGACAAAAAGAACGCCCTTATCCCTGCCACATGGGTGTGTAAATTGGCCACGTAAAAACGTGGCCAATATATCTGAGGAATTAATAGACATCTAAATTTAAAAAACAAATGTTATAATAACAATTAATAATCTTCATATAAGTGGCACATTACGCGTATATAACAAACATGTTTCAGTATATTGAGAAATTATTTTTCATATCACAGTTCCCTAGTATTCCATTGGTCTGTCATAATGTTTGTGTATGTAAGTCCACGTATAAATGCCATGAATACCATTTGTTCACAAAATATACCAATAAATGCTGTACAATGTAGCAAATCTAACCATCACAAATCCGAAAGCTATCAGGAAGAGGCGCCCCAATCAGCCTTTATTAATCGACAACAGGTGAATTTAACAGGTGCTGTCATTTACTTTGGCCATTTTAGTGTCCCTCTTTCCCCAACAAATAATCCCTTGGAGATTATAACACTATGTGGTCCATTATCTCAATTGTGTACATAGTTTGATTTGATAGTTTTGATAGTTTGATAGTGAAAATGTAAACATTGTGCGGACCAGTTTAATTCTTGTTGGACAGCGCCACCTAGCGGCGCCGGGAACCAAGTGCCAGCTTCCGGGATCACGCCGGGCAGAACCGAAACTGAATCCAAAGAAGACACATCGTCAAATAATTGTTGCTGCTGTATCCATTGTAATCGTCGTATTTCTACATATATTATTCGTGAGTATAATATCCTTTTCTATTCCATATATAATATACTTACATGTGATACCCCCTATTTTCACATTAATGGCGTCGTTTCGTTAAAATATCGTGCTATTATTAACCCATTTTGCCTTATCCATTTTCGCGTCGACAACGTGTTTTTCTCGCATTCGTATTTCGATTTCCATCGTTATCGCGTCGTTTGATATTGTATTTCTATTGTATTAAACATATTGGTTTTGTTTATATCTCTGCCTTCGCCTTATATTTGTAGTTTTAGGTAGATTTCGTCTTTCGTTTTTTTGTCAATCCCGAATGATATTTTGTCCATACTAGTTATTGCAGTATGTCTGTCAAAATAAAAATCAATGAGGCTGGTTTGGAGGATTTTACAAAAATCCCACATGTCGATGACTCGATAGCTGTGGCTATAATTTTGAAACGTCGGGAAGTGGTAATTTTATTCAGAGATGATTTAGTGAATATCCCGAGTGTTCGTGGGTCACAACAACGGTCGGTTATAGATTTCAGTCCAGCGCCATCAGGTACACCCGCCGATAATTGGCTTCCATTTAAATTGGATCCAACAAAGACATCACATTTCGATGATTATCCAGCGGGGTACGATTCTGGGCAGGCTGCAGCCGAATCGTCAGCTATGCTCAGCCCCCTACAATCAACAAACACACTTGACTCCGAACAAGAACGGTTGCGTAGATACAATGCCGAAAAATATGTTATCATGGGCGTCCATGATGTTATTGAATCACACAAATTAGCAGACGCCGCTCGACGAAGGTTGTCGTGGACGCCAGGGAGTCAAAGTACTCATGATACACCACACGGTCTGGTGTCAATGGCTACGGGAACTCAATATATGGTAAGTACCCAAGCAGTGACATGTGCTGCCACGGTAGTCACTCGTGCATCAGGGCCAATTAGTTTTGGGGACTGTTAAGTCAAATACGGTGACCACCCATAGTACTTGGCAGGCAACCGATCAACTGCAACAAGCCATGACATCGGCTATGTCTGCGTTGGGACAACTTCCATCTTTTCAACCTAGTCTTATGACGACCCAAAGGTCATCAGCTGGGCATCATGACTTGCCTAATCAGGTTGCATCGTTGCCAATACCACACGCTCCATCTGCTCAGTCAACCACCCCAGTCACGCGGTTGTCAATATCAAATGCTATTTTGACGAATCCCAATTACTCGCAGGTCTCATCCACATATACATACTCCGCAGTACCTGATACCCGGTTAACGGTGACAAATTATCAGGCGGGTTATGTACCCACAACCAGCACGACATTGGCTGTACAGAATAACATACAGATGTCGACATTTGATCTCAGTCAGCCTCCACCGAATTATGGACGGCATGACCAGCAACTATTCAATACTGTTCCGACATCAAATACTGTTAACGCTCCAGTTGGTTATCAACTTGGACAATTCAAACACCGGTTATGCAACCGGGGTGGCAGCAACCATCGGTCATTCATCAACCGGTGATGCAACAACCACCGGTGATGCAACAACCACCGGTGATGCAACAACCACCGGTGATGCCACAACAATCGGTGATGCCACAACAACCGGTGATGCCACAACAACCGGTGATCCAACAACAACCAGTGATCCAACCGCAACAACCATTAGTGCAACAACCGGTATATCACCAGCCGGTATATCACCAGCCGGTCCTTCCGCATATTGTTCCCCATATTGTTCCCCAGCAACCAGTTTTTCAACCAGTGTTTCAACCACAACCTCAGGGACCACCCGGTTACCAGGGTCACCCCGAACAGAATCATTGGCAATATGGTAGAGACAGGCGGTTAGCTCGAATGCCCAAATGTTTCTTTTATGATGGGGTGGAGGCGTGCAATCCTTTAAAGATGTGGAATCCCAGCAATTGGGGCCGGAGGAGATTAAACAAGCTTTATGTCGGTGCATGAGTGGTAGAGCAAGCGAATATTTCACTTTGCTCACGGAAAGAAACCCCTATATTACGTCCGATCAATTATTGACTGGGCTTGAAACTCGTTTCGGGCATCATGACTTGCCGGAAACTACACAATTGCAGATTCAGCAGGCCAAACAAGTTCCGGGTCAATCTCTTGATGAGTGGGCAGAAACTGTCCTATCATTGGCCGCCAGGGCATTTCGGGATTGTTCCCCGGACTTTACCTTCAGGCAGGCTGTTTTAAGGTTTTGTCAGGGGTGCTCGGACACCAGAGTCGTAATTTCGCTAAAATCCGGATTGAGAATCCGAAGCCGATTACGGGGGCGGGGCTTATTCCAGATTCTAGGTCAGATTTTGAAATCCACGTGGTCTCCGAAACTCTCTCCCAGCGTCAAACATGGCTTATGTATTTGACACAAGTATCATTTGTATCTTATATTTATAAAGTGCATGTTTGTTGTGAAAGTCATGCTTTTCTTCTATGTGTATATACACGGCACATAATTTGCTGCCAATCCGACTTAATCGCATCTTTTTTTCAAGTTAAAGTGTGTTTATTGATGATGGAAAGCATATCTAAACATGACAGCTCTATAGGCCTCCTGAATCAAATTCCGAAGATGTTGTGAAGAACACACGAAACTTGTCAGTTGAACAGGGACGTGACGACAGGGGTTGATTGGGTGTCTCGACCCCCACCCCGAACTTTGGTACAATTTGCTAAGCTGTGCAGTCATTCATACGTGAGGAAAATCAGGATTATTTTGACTAACTGTTTCAAATAATGATACGTACAAGCCAACAAACGCAACAAACAAACCCGATTTTAAATAAATACATATACAAACTTATGACTAACTCGGGAGATCTGTATAAATGTTCAACTGGTTTTTCTTCAGTGTAATAACATATGGGAGAGGGGTACCCTTAAGTGAGTCAGTACTTGTCCCCAAATTCCTTTGTATGTATAAACAAATGTATGTGTTATATATCATGTGTTATCTAAATTTGACATATATTTGAAATAAATATATCTAAACTAAACTTTGGTACATTCCAGCAGTCGGAAATTTCATGCATGACACAACATTAGTTGGACATTAATTTGACACCATATATAGGTTGGCATTGTTCTCATTGTTTGATTTTTTTCAACCAGTAAAAGTTGGTAATTTTCCAATCTTAGTGTTTGTCAGATTGGATATTTCCAAGGGGAGCAAATTGAATTCTGCGAACCTGTGAGATTGATGTTTGGTTCCATGGGGGGGGGGTGGTTGCAGTTGGCCGGAAATTTGAGGAAACTTCTAGCCACGTCCCTAGAACATGTGTCTGTTGTCTATACAGAGACTATTGGGCAAAACGACTGCATTTAACGAAACAAAACATGAAATTGCTGTAACTTTAAGACTAGATGATAGTACATACGTGTATCTGATAATCCATCGATACCATATAATCCTACTGTTTCTTGAATAAGAAGAAACATTATAATAACGAACACAGCAGAAGACATATCCATGCAGGTTCATATGAATTCGGTCAAAGGTGACGTATCCGCCGAATTCGAAATCGACATGCGTTCGGGCGGTATTTTAAGGATGGAATTATGAAATGGACATATGAAAGTGACAATCAACAGTGATTTGCAATTGCTTCGCCATCAACCGAAGTGCTCCCCCAGCGTTACTATCAATCGCGTTATTATTTGGCTAATTTCAGTAATATTCTCCCAGTTTACATTCAATAAAACAAATTTGTCTTCACATTTAAAATTCTTTGATATAGATCGTTTATATTCTGCAATAATTTGTACACAAGAGACGGATTCTTATGTTTTATTGTGTTTTTAAACTCTGAGGTGGCGAAATCTCGGTTTGTTTACATTACAAACATTTGAGTCCGTAATTGGAATCCGAATCCCAATCGGATTACCACGAAATTGAGATTACGGTCTGTTCGTTTACTGATTCTGCCAATTTCTGGTCTGTTCTTTTGCCGAACCAATTCGTACGGGGACCAATCTGTAATCTGAATCCAGAATCTGAATCGGATTTTAGCGAAATAACGCCTCAGGGCAGCATAATTGGTCAGTATGGAGACTCCACTAACCATGGAGCAGGCCATAAACCGCATAAGGTGGCATCAACACAACTATGCCGCCATTCATGGCTCCAAAACACCTCGCAGAGATGTTCGTCGATTATCGACAGATACGTCAGACGACGAAAGGATTCGTGTCGTTAGACCACAGGCTAGAGGGAGGCCCAACAGGTGTCAAGGCAAAGAGCCTCATTCATCGGAGTCTGAAGAAGAACATAAACAGGTTCAGAGGGGAGCGAATCCCAGGTATCGAAATACCGGGGAATTTTCACTGTGGAAATCTCGCACCCTAGCGCTCGAGACCAGTGTCGAGAGTTTACATCGGAAATTGGAGAAGATGACAGATACATTGTCGAACTTGTTACCTAGCAGTAAGAATTTCGGGGATAGATCACCACAAACTCCAAATAGAGGGGTTCGGACACCCCCAAGGTCAAGGTCACCCTCACCTCAGTCTAAAGTTCAATGTTTTTCCTGTCGGGGTTACGGGCACTATCAGAAGTTCTGCCCCTCAAGAAACCCAGAGAACCGTGTCAATAAAGATACGGCTGTCCGGTTCACGGAAAATTTAAATGGGACTGGGGCAGATCACGAGGTCTGAATATGCCCCCCGGGAACACACATGACCTCATCAGTGAAATGGATATTGGCAATTGTGGCGAATTAACCATTCAAAGGGTCAAATCATTTGCGGCTATCAAAATACCATTAGAAATTGCCCCGATTGAGGATCAAATGTTATTGGGCATAGATTTTCTTAGAAAATACGATGCACGTATTACAGCCAACACAGGCTCAATTTCCTTGGGTAAATGCAGGTTGTCTACAATTATATCCAAAGAGGAAAGTTCTAGGGTCGCTAGAGTGTGTGTGGTTAACCATACTGTTATACCTGCGTTGTCTGTAGTGCGGTTACAGTGTGACTTTGACACTCATTACCGAATTTATGATTGAGCCGAATCATGAATTTATTGATCTCGTACTACCCACAGTGCATCATGGTTCCGAGAGCCCCACGATTTGTTTGATTAATGCAAGCGAAATTGACGTGCACATTAACAAACACGATTGTATTGGGGAAGCCCAAGAAATTGACCAGATATGTCAACTAGGTGACAAGTCGGTTGAGTGTCAACCTAGGTTATCTGATGAGTCGACACTTACTGACATGACACCTGTGGGTCAGGTGAGCAGGGTGGAATACAGTGACGAAACAACAGAGGTTATCTCTGGTTGTTCGGATATGATTCCATGTGAAGTACCAGAACTTCCTGAACATATCCAAGCATTATATCAACGCTCGTCTCAGAATATACCCCAAGAAGAAGCTGCGTGTTTCGCACACTTGTTACTCAAGTATCAAGATGTGTTTGCGAAAGGCGAGTTTGACTTGGGTAATTTTACGGAGATAGAGCATGGCATTCCTCTAATTGAAGGGGCGCGCCCTATTAAACAACCCATGAGGCGCACCCCAGCGTGTTTCGTTGGCCAAGAGGAAGCCCATTTGAAAAAAATGCTGGAGGCCAAAGTCATTCAGCCATCTATTTCTGAATGGGCGTCGGTCCCGGTTCTCGTCAAAAAGCGTGACTCCACAGTGAGGTGGTGCATCGATTATCGCTGCGTCAACGCTGTTACAAGGAAAGAGGTCTATCCATTACCTAGAATTGATGACTGTCTAGATACCTTGGCCGCAAATTCATGGTTTGGTAAGGCAGATTGTCTATCTGCGTACCATCAGGTTTCGGTACGGAAAGAAGACCGCCCTAAGACCGCATTCCTCACAACATACGGGACTTTCGAATACCTTAAAATGCCGTTTGGTTTAATTGGGTCGCCGTTTACTTGGTGTAGAGTTATAAATCTTGTACTCCAAGGCCTAAACTGGGACATCTGTTTAGGGTATATAGACGGTCTGGTTTTGATGGGCGATTCGTTATGTAATCACCGTCAAAACATAGCCACGGTCCTCGCTATACTTAAAAAGTACCATCTCAAATTGAAGCCTAGTACGTGTGAATTTTACCAGAAAGAAATTGAATTTCTGGGGAGGACTGTAAGTGGAACTGGCATTACCATGTTGGACTCTTCCATAGAAACTGTATAAAATTGGCCAGAGCCAACTTGTACACGAGAAGTCGAGAGTTTCTGTGGACTGGTGAATTACCACTGGAGTTTCATTAAGGGGTATGCCGAGTTGGCTAGGCCATTGTATTATGTGACTGGAACAAAGGTTTTTCGATGGGGCGAAGAGCAACAGTCGGCCTTTGACCAGTTGAAACAGGCCCTAACGTCTCCACCTGTTTTGGCTATTCCAAATCTTTCGGATCCACTGATTGTCGATACGGATTCCAGTGGATATGCAATCGGAGGCGAAATGCTGCAAATTCAAAATGGCAAAGAGCGAGTGATCGCATATGGCAGTTTCGTGTTGTCACCTCAACAGAAACGGTATTGTGCCACTAGACGCGAATTGCTCGCGGTGGTGCGACTTACCAGACAATTTCGTCATTATTTGCTTGGTCGAAAATTTATATTACGAACTGACCATAGCAGCCTCCGATGGATTATGAATTTCAAAGAGCCGCAAGGTAAAATAGCACGATGGTTGGAAGAGCTTAGCTCCTACGATATGGTTATACAACGTCGTAAAGGCTCCCATCACGTAAATGCTGACGCACTCTCACGAATACCTATCGGTGAGATGTGCGAGGAATACTTTCCCGGCTGTGATCTGAAGGGTCTCCCATGTGGTGGGTGCAAATATTGCACTAGGGTTCACCAAAGCTGGGCCAAGTTTGAAAGTGACGTCGATGATGTCATCCCATTGACACAAGGCCTCATCACGTTTGAGTCTGACGATGAACAATCTGAGGTGAGACAGGTAAGAAACTCGAGCATGTCCGAAGATTTAGGGTTACCCTGGAACCAGGGGGAATCATGGGATAACCCCCTAGACTTTTTGGGGTCCATTTGTCCGATTACCGGATGGACGCATTCCCAATTGGATCTCTTATTTACCCCAAACAGATTACCTGATTTGAGGGTTAGAACAGTGACCCAGACTGATCAGTCGTTTCTGGCTGATGTATGCAGTCGTGATGAACTGGCGGAGGTTCAGGGAAAAGATGCCGATATCGCTCCGATAATTGGGTGTCTAGAGACAGGACGGGAACCCAGTGAAGGTGAACTCTTTCTGTGTAGCGAGGCCACCAAATATATGTGGATAAACCGGAGCAGGTTTCTTATGAAGGATAATCTTTTATACAAAGTGCGTAGGGGGCTAAGTCAAGTTGTGGTAATTCCGGAAAAGCATGCTAAAGAAGTTTTGATGTTAGCACATGATATTCCAGCTTTGGGGCATCAGGGAGTCGCTCGGACAAGGGAACGTGTGCGCCAAAGTTATTATTGGTATGGGGTCTCGGACGACATCAAAAATTTTGTGGCATCATGTCCCAGTGCAATCAAGGTAAGAAAGCCACTAGACAGGCTAAATGGGAACAGGTGATTTACCATGCAGGCGCCCCTATGGAAAGGGTTCACATTCACTTTCTTGAGCCTCTTACCGTGAGCGAAAAGCGAAAAAGGAAATAAATATATATTGGTAATGACTTGTCAATTCACAAAGTGGGTGGAATTCATTCCGTTGGAAGATCAGACGGTGGAGACAGCTGCAATTACTGCAGTGAATGAATTCTTCACGCGATTCGGTTGTCCGTTGCAAATTTTCTCAGATCAAGGAGCCTGTTTTGTTTAGAAATTATTCACTTCTATGTGTGAGGCACTCCAAATCCATAAAGCACGTACAACAGCATATCGGCCCTCCGCGAACGGTGCCGCGGAACGCCAGAATCGTACACTTATGAATGCAATACGATGTTACATCGATAAAAATCAGAAATCATGGGACCACAGCTGGCAGGGGCGATGAGATATTCCGTTCATCGTCTCACCGGTTTTACGCCAAATAAGATGATGCCGGGCCGTGAGGTTAATCACCCCGCTGATCTTGTTTACAATTTTCAACCGAAAGTCGTGGCATTCGAAAATGGAGCAGAGTATGTGCAAAATCTAGTCAAAATATCGAAAGAATGTCATGAAATTGCACGAACAAAACTAAAAACTGAAACGGAAAGGCTAAGCGAGATTATGACGTCAGGGCCAATAAATACGCATACAAACTAGGTGATCTGGTGTATTTACTTGACACTGCAACAAAAAAGGGCAAAAATAGAAAATTGTCCCCTTTTTGGAAAGGCCCAGCAATTATCAGTGAAGTGTATACCCCATATTTGTATAAAATACTATTCAAAAATGCTATTATGGTGGTAAATCACGATCGCCTGAAAAAATGTCATGATCGAATACTGCCTCCATGGCTGAGTAAATGTGTAGATAAATTCCGGGAAACGGGAGAGGCAGCTATTGAAAAGAAAACGGGAAACGGGAGAGGCAGCTATTGAAAAGAAAACTTTGTTTTTGTTTATGTCAGCAAAAGTACGGTGGAAAATTTATGCTACAATGCGATTTCTGTGATGAATGGTATCATGGGGAATGTGTTAATGTTACTCAGGAGGAAGCAGATAGTATTGACAATTATAGATGTCCAAAGTGTTAAGAAGGCATCATATTGACTCAAATCTTCTGTTTTCCAGATTCAAACATGAGTGACACAGACAACGACAGCGTGATCTTGAGGTCGGATCATGGCTCGCCACCACCGGATCATGGGTCAGAGAAGGTACACGATCAATCACGACCAGCCGTACCAGAGCCCATGAGAGGTGAGACTGTTTTGACAGGGATTATCCCTGCACAAATTGAAATAACGACTGCAACTAATTTTGAGACCAGTAGGCCAGGGATTATCCCAGAGTCAACCGCAGTACTGAGAGTGTTACACAGACCGAAAATGGGTTAACATGGAAACATATCCTGGATCAGGGGTGGTTGTCACCCCCTCATTTAGAATTGCAGAGTCAGGTAAGACCTCTCAGGGTGTGCATGGAAACCAAACCACATGCCCATCATCTCATTCCATTTCAGAACCCATGGAAGTGGGAAACATGGATCCTGTAGGACCGTATGATGCTACGAAGTGTCCAGTGGTGGGATGCGGCAAGCAACGCGAGCATGTCTATAGCACACATCTCAGACCATGCTGGTGGCCCATGGAAAACACTCATGGCACTAGTATACCAAACAACTTCAGAGATGAAATCAGGTCTGATTTAAAACATTTCGCTCGTGCATTATGTCCGGCTTACGCATCTCCTGATGACCGTCAAGAGCAGTTACTGCTCAGCCAGCTAAGAAAACGACTTAACATTGAATGGGATAGTCAAGCTCTTCCGACTCCGATGGTTATCGGTTCAGGAGCTCGGGATACCATTCGGGTGTTTGGGAAGGATCTCGGCGAAAAAGAGCCGGAGAGCGGTTATCGCATCTCCCCGTACATCAGCTCCAATGCCCGTCTAATCCATTGGCGGGTATTGGTAGCGATCCTAAATAAAATAACCAAGGAGCAACGTGATGCGTTTGCACATTCTAAGATTGAATTATGGATGATCGATATGATGAGAAACAGAGTGTTCCGGGGATACATCCCACCCTCAGATATTGAGGAGGCACGAGAGGTCATCACTAGAGGAATGTGGCCGGAGGAAGCCCCAGATGGGATTGCGTCAGCAATCTTGATTCAGGACGCTTACCGGAAAACTGAAAGCCATACTAAGAAGCATCCACGGGATCAGTCCAACAGACGGAGTTACAAACGACGTCGGCCGAATGCTCCAGTATCTAGTGCGAGTGAGATTAGGAGGCCGGAGAGGTCACGAACCAGTAAATCCTCGGTTGTCGAGGTTAAACAAAGTTCGTCGAACCAGTCTAGTAGGGATAGTCGGCAAAGGTCACGAGCAGGTAAATCCTCGATTATCGAGGTGAAGAGTTCGAATCAGGAACCGAGGGTGCCGTGCATTGATGCACATTTCCACCGCGATAGGATGTGCGTCGCCTTCAAACAACCTCCACATACATTAACGGTGGACTTGTGTCGAAGAGCAAATGTGCGCGTTCACCACAACGTTAATGTGGTTGGCGGAATCGATGTCCACTGTGATCCAGAGACCTACCCGGTTATCGGGGATTTGACAGCCAATCCTCACTGGAGAGTGGCAGTTGGGTGTCACCCCAAGAAATATAAGCAGTTGAAAGCGCCCGAAAAAATGGCTGCCCTGCGAGCATTAGCACAACATCCGGCGGCTATCGCAATCGGAGAGATTGGGCTGGATCGATCAATTCCCAACTTGAATGAGCAGGC
This sequence comes from Siphonodentalium dalli, assembly GCA_032622095.1. Lineage (NCBI taxonomy): Eukaryota > Metazoa > Mollusca > Scaphopoda > Gadilida > Siphonodentaliidae > Siphonodentalium > Siphonodentalium dalli. The sequence goes on from CP136063.1 coordinate 293,974,158, forward strand.
CATGATTCAACAGGACGACATTTTTCGGGAGTTGTTATCTTTGGGCCGATTATTTAACAAACCAATCATCATGCACCTAAGAGGACCGCAAGGGAAGTCGCTAGGGCATGATGTGAGCTTTACGGCGCTGGAAATCGTGCAGACACAGACACATCTGGATCAGGTACTCCATTATCACTGTTTCACTGGCACCAAACATGCAGTGCATGCTTGGACCCACAACAGACCAAACACATATTTTGGATACACAGGAGCCTGTGCACGTTTCAGCAAGCTTCAGAAAGAAGGGGTGCATGCAGTTCGTTTAAACCGGCTGCTACTAGAGTCAGATGCGCCACATTTCCCTACGGAAGGGCGTGATCATACCACTCCAGAGGTAATTGGTGAAGTGGCAATGGAACTGGCCCGTATTTTGAAAATGGACGTGCAAGAGATTCTTTCCATCACTGCGGCGAATGCCAAGGATGTTTACGGAATCCACCTGCCACATGTTTAGATGCTCTCTAATGAATAGTGCAACCCCGGTTATCGGGGTTTGCAAAGTCTGAGTAATAAGGTAATGCAATGAAAACTTTTCTCGGATACAATCCCGGTTATCGGTAGATAATTTATTAACCATTTTCGGGACAATCTTTATGCAAGAACTAAGTCATTTGGATTGTCATGGAACATGTGGTGACCCCGGTTATCGTTGGGTTACAACTTCACCATCGGCTTTCTAAATAACTATGAAATAATTCCGGTTACCGTATAATTATTGATCAGTCGTTGTGTCGGATACTTTTTCATGTAGGGACATGTTAAGAGTCCACTCTTGGCTGTGCACCAACTTGAGAAATTGTAGTCATAACGTCTTTCATGTAGGGACCTGTTAAGGATCCACTCTTGGTCGTGCACCAACATGAGAACTTGTAGTCATAAAGTTTTTCAAAATTCGGATATTAGCACGTATATTATCTATGTAGGTCCAATTAACCGCTTTTCTGAAAACTTTCCAAATTTCCGAAAAGAGTGGATTTCCAGAACAATTCATACATCATCAATCACCCATGTTGAAACCTACCTTGTAAACCAACCTGGTTCGGTATTATTATTTTTCTATACTACTCCGGCATTCACAGAATGTTGAGAAATCTTTTGTATATATATCAGCTGTATATTGTAAACCGGCTAGGCATGGCCCCAAAATTTTGGTTGGTTCATTTGAATGAGTGTTTTCCGAATGTTGGACCAGACTGAGTATGTTTGATATTCATGGATTAGTGTTCACACCTACCCTGGACGTTTCATTATTTGAAGAAGGGAATAGTGTAGTGAAAATGTGAACATTGTGCGGACCAGATTAATTCTTATTGGACAGCGCCACCTAGCGGCGCCGGGAACCAAGTGCCAGCTTCCGGGATCACGCCGGGCAGAACCGAAACTGAATCCAAAGAAGACACATCGTCAAATAATTGTTGTTGCTGTATCCATTGTAATCGTCGTATTTCTACATATATTATTCGTGAGTATAATATCCTTTTCTATTCCATAAATAATATTCTTACATGTGATACCCCCTATTTTCTGTTACTGTTATATTATTATATTGTGTCAACTTACATGAAACAAATACTCTTTTATACAAAACAAAATCAAAGCGACAGCGAGTAAGCCGGTAAAATGACTCTTTTTGTCTAACCGCCTCTTCGCAGAAGCGACCACTGCTCCAGGCTGTATAATGCAATTATCTCATTGGCTCACACAGCTAATTGCGGTAGGGTCAATTGCGGCTATCCTGATACTCAGCTATACGGGTTTCAACTTTTGGATAAAATGATTTAGTACAAGCACCTGATTGTCGTATGGATTCTAATTCGCTCTGCGGTTAAGTTAGATGTTTATCTGGGTCATGCCGTCATTGGTGATTTCCTTTCAACAATTAACTCGAACAATATTATTGTGCAATCGCTGATAGACCAGCCCGTTTTTCACCTGTGTATATATTGTTCAGTGTGCGAGTTTGATGGTCTCGAATCAGCTGCCCGTCGGTTTTTCACGCACCTTGGTTATAAGCTATTATTGTCAATACTAACTGATGATGGTACACGTACTCTGCATGTGCATGGTACATTTGTTGCGCATTCGACGGCTATGTTTCTAATGTGTGCCAGTGAAATGATTCAGCAAAAACAATACATGTGATGCCATACATCACATTCATCCGGTCCACGATTGCTATAGCGTCCAGTTCAGGACTTTGTTGCTACTTAAACTCTCTCGATGTCCTAGCTCAATCTCTCTATCAGTCCCCTATCTCTTTCTCTCTATATCTACATCTCGTTCTCTCCCCCACTCTCTCCATCACTGTCCTCGGTCACCCCTCATGCTGTTTGCTCTCATCTCGTTTATCTTGATGTATTATATTGTATATACCGAGGCTCTCCCGTTGTGGAGGTTGAACAATAAACTCGTAGTGGGTCTGTTCATCTTTGGAATTTCCAACTGCACCAAACCTTGAATCTCACCAAATTCACAAGTTCGCGTAAATCTAACTTTCCACTCACAGTAATCCTCTAGACGGCCCCGTATTGAGCGATTTCCTTTAGATCTGAACCTGTGTCTAAACCTGGAAATTTCCCAATCATAACATGTTTAGTGGTCTGACGTCAAGCAGCTTGAGCCCAGATTTTATTCAGTTAAATTAAATTAGATAGCTGTTTAACTGACAACGGGGCGAGACCAAGACATAATATTATCGACCGACCATGGTTATGGCCAGGTGTGAGAAAATTTTGTAATCTGTACCCTGAAAATTGCTAAATCCTAGCATCCAGCCTTACGATTTCCAATTGTTGGACATTTTCCAAACTTGACACACCTCTAAGGTTGGATCATTTCCAACTGATGGCCATTTCAGTCCAACAATTTGGTAAAAAAATAAGCAAATGTTGCCTAAAGAAATCACCAATAATAAATTGTTGAAAATAAAACTACGAGAACAATTTCAACATATTGCTGATGTCAAATTTCCAACTAATGCCGTGTCAGGTATGAAATTTCCAGCTTTTGAATATTTTGATTAAAGTTGGGATGAGACACCACAATCGCCACGGCCCTACATACATGGACATGGTGAACGCCCAAGTAAAATGAAAAAGATATTTTATTGTATAATGTGCAAACGGAAAATGAGTCACATTTGATTCGCGATGTTGAAACTTATATATATAATATATAATCCAATCCGAATGATTAGACACCAATTTGTAGATGTATGCGACGAAAAGATCTCAAAACTGACAATGACCATGCTTTTTGTGCGACACTCACTTCACAGGCTGTTTATGAACTCAAACAAACCATTAACAATGTTGTTTAAATACCTTTAAAATTACCAATAGCAACATCTGAAAGTTTGAGTTGGATATTAATAATTTCGGCATTTCCATTTCTAAAAAGTTTCATTTCACTATATTGCCTTATCTCTAACAGGAAGCGGCTAGATGTTTACAAATGTACAGCAATATCATAATTCAGTTCAGTGAGAACTAAAACGAAAACTATTAACAGGTAAAGGAGACACATGAATATATGCGTATCTTCGCCGGCGATGTGTAAACACTCTGCCTTACCTTCGCCGGTTAACGGGTTCGCCGGGTAACGGCTTCACCGGCTATGTGTAAACGTCACCTTAGTTTATTTGTGCCACTGCCCGCACATTGTGAACCTATAATGAAGTCGATCATGTGACTAAAACGCTCTCATATTTTCACGGACATGGAATATATATTATATAGGGAATGATAGCAGACGAAATTCATGTAGATACGCGACATCGCGCACTGGATAAGTCGGCAAGTTATTGTCTGGCTGTTTTGGCAGCGATGCATTAACTGTCCTATTTATAGAAAATCAATACTTTTGGGTTTCTTGCATTCTAATTGGTCAATGTCGGATATAAAAGGCAGAGATTCATGGATTTCGACAGAAATAGCATCATCATCAACAACATCAACCTCATCGGGGACACCTCGGGCACCCACCACCCCTTATTAAAGCTCGTGGGCTCTATCCAATTAAAAATTTGTCACGGACTGACATGTTAGACTTTTGATGGGCTTTTGTTAGGCAAGATAACATCAAAATAACATCAAATCGACGGTGAAGGAGAATATCTCTCGATCTTTTCGACCATCCTGGGCGCTTCGCGCCCTACTACAACTTGTAGCATTTCGACAGAAGTCTTCGGACTTCTCACCTGTCAAGATCAAGAGCTGAAAAGAAGAGGCATCCCTCGGTGAAAATGGTCAAGGAGCACACGGTCAGCCAAGTGAATTGGTAGCCCTTACTATCGCCTAGCAGAAGACTGAAAAGTGGTCGGATGTGTCTTTTGAAGAAAGACCAGTGGTAGGCTGGCGATATATTGGGAATCCCAGGTATTTGGTGACCAATGTGTGTTTCCATGGCGTTTTCATTTGGGTTATGCAGATCGAAGATTAACGAGAATCAGTGAGCATCCATTTCTCATTTTGGCATCCCTCGGAATGGTTGGCTGTTTATAACGTTTTTGGACGCCTTCTCTTTCTCAAATTGTCACACAGTGTTTAGTCTGCCAGTTCAATGGAAACCCTTATTGTCGACCAGTGGAAGAATCAATTCATTGTGAAGGCGACATTTTGGGTAGACCTAGTAATTGACGGCCAAATAGTGTGTGCCAAGTGAACGATTCTCATTTTGGCATCCCTCAGAATGGTTGGCTGTTTGTAACGTCTTTGGACGCCTTTTTCTCAAATTGTCACAATGTTTGATCTGCCAATTCAATGGAAACCCTGATTGTCGAACAGTGGAAGAATCAATTCATTGAGAAGTCATACACAGAGGCTGGCGACATGCTGGGTAGACCTATAAATTGACGACCAAATATTGTGTGCACCTTGAACGATTCTCACTTTGGTATCCCCTCGAGATTGGTAATTTAAGTTTAATTGGCGCTCTTTTGTGGGCGACCTCTCAGTTGGACTCCTTCATGCATTAGCAATTGTGGCTTACTAATTTTTAATAGCTACTTGGTCCCCGATTGTCACACCAACCTTGGACTGATGTGGGCAACCACCGATAAGCAGACGATAGGGATGAGAAGAGGTATGCCTCAGAGAATTCACGGTCAGCCACATAGGGATGAGAAGTGGTATCCCTCAGAGAATTCACGGTCAGCCAAATACATTGGTAACCCTTCCTATCGCTTGCGATATATTGGGAATCCCAGGTATTTGGTGACCAATGTGAACATCCGTTGGCGCATCTCAGTGTGGTGTACCTTGAAACATAAAAAAGGATTCACTGAGATTGATCATGCTTGGTTGGCATCCCACTCGTTGGACAACCTCCACAGCCAGAGAATTACCTGGAAAGACCAGAAAGCTCTTAACCCTTTACCCAACAAACCGGCCAAAACCGGCCAAATAAAGCTTCAACAGCCTAAATTATCTTGGGTCTGTCTCAATAAAACCATACAAATATGGATATCATTGGAACCGGCTCCTTGACCACATTGTGATTGTTACAGTTATGCCCTGTGCCAATGCATTCTCTTATATATGCGAGTCGACCATAGGTCGCCTCGCATATATAAGAGAATGCATTGGCCCCAATAAAAATCTTTTTTTAACACTTTTTACCATTTTTTCTTACATTCTTTAACAATTTTATAATTTTTAATGTGTTAAGCCAATGCATTCTCTTATATATGCGAGGCGACCTATGGTCGACTCGCATATATAAGAGAATGCATTGGCACAGGGCCGTTCTATTGGGTAAAGGGTTAAAGAATGATAAGGCGATGGACTGGCTGAGGTTGGTACGTCCTGTGTGCGATCCAACCTTGCATGATTGGTGTTCATTTTTGATGGGATGACGTTTGCAGAATTTGATATATCTATCTGGTGGTTGGACGACAATTGGGTCCCAAGAAAGTTGGAGTACCAGAGGAGCTGAAGTTGGGCGCCCTCACAGTGACACCATATGGTTAACACACTTCATTTAGACCGATAGTACTTATAGAAGCCTTTTTGGACAAGTTGGCATCTCTGATTCCGGGTTGGCATCTCATGAGCTCTTGTTGTGGGTCGACCATCAGTGGCGGACCAGCTAGATAGTTTTGGATGACCAGTGATGATGGTAACCAGAAAGGTATACCACTTGATTTTGGGACACCCTGTCTGATGGTCGACCGCCCTGGGTTGAGTGACCGGACCAGATATTATAGTCAAGGACTCCGTCGTAGATGGCAGGCACTCAACCCCGTGAGCAACTCATGATATGCTAACCCTCGGAATCCTATTCCTGCCTGACATGTGTAGAGATATTAACGAAGACAATGCCGAATTATACCACTTGGTTGATGGGCCATACCGGAATCACACCAACCTGGATACCATAAGGTCTTAATATAGTAGGCGCCTACTAAAGCTGTAGAGACGAGATACGCAGAAGGCCGATAGCTCTGTCCAGGCTGGATGTACTGGTATGTGCCGCCAACATGGTGGGTTGATCACATTTAAATAGAGAAACTGCGGCATGGTAACGTCTCCAGATGTGCGGCTTTTGTTTGATGTGAAAGTGAATAATCATGCCGTAATGCCTCGGCCATGTGGTTTTGATGATGGGATCTGGAGCTAATAGTACTAGGGTCAGGTGGAAATTGTGGTTTCTCCCCTTAGTATGTGGTAAAGCTGAGACTAGGGCCAAGATGGGAAATAATTTCCCTCCCATGTGGTCCCACTTTCAAAACCTATGAGAATACAAATCTTTCATCAAACAAAGGTTGGCGTCGCGGATTCCTTCCCTTGTGGTGCACATCTGGGTCTGGTGGAAATTTACAAAGGCGAGGGTCCTAACCTATAGATCATGATTCAACAACGGTGGTATTCATACTACACAACGCCCTGGACCACTTCAGGCTGGCGGATGCCGCAATTGTTTCTCTGCACATGGTCGGGTAGATATGCGATTTCGGTCATGGAAGTCAAGGGGAAAACTGACTCAAGACAAATAAATTGGTTGACAAATCAATATTTGGCTGCTGATGTGCAGTTTGCGTGACGGTCTAGATGTAGGGTTCGAGTGTCCGTGAATTACAACCTGACTGGGTTCTGCTCCTTAAACAGCCGCCCAGCTAAATTGTTACGTTATATTGCACATCATACTCAGTCATGGAGTATAGCAGGTTGACATTACTCTTTCCGGAAGTTAACGTAAAAGGGACGGCGTTTCTGGTTTTAAAGGTCCAAATTGAATTCTGGGGAGACATGACAATTGGCAGGGATCTCAGCAAAGAGTCTGGGGACTCACTCCAAAGGGATTAGATTTTATTTGGCGTGCATGAGGAACCGAAGAGACTTGTTTTGAAGGCACACTACCATTTGTCGGAATAATTAGTTTTTAGCTCGTGACATTGGACACGTAATGTTGTTCCGATGGATTTGCGGATTTGGAAGTTACGTGTTGCAAATTTGAAACCCCGAGCGCGTTACAACTATTCAGTTCATTATCGACTCAACATTAGGCGATTCTAAGCCGATAATGTTCGGCTTTTCGGGAGAACAGGCCGATTTGTTAAAAGACCGATCTAATTGGTATCATTTAGCCAATTTTCAGTTGCTCAGGATAATAATAAATCAAAGCCTCTGGTTTTATGCGCTCAATATTGGCTCGTTCTCTCTCTCTCAAAGTGTGGCCATCTTATATTTCCATTACGCAAGGGTTGCCCTTTACGTACGCGTTCTCAAATATCAACAAAGCCCACGGAACTATGAGTTATGATCCACTATTTGACACTAGTACCCAAGATTCATGAATATTTCCCACAATACCTTGATCCATATAAACGAGTTTCGCGCCAAAATTTAATTCATATTTACTCGACACTTCGAATTGTCAACATTGGGACAAAAATTCCCACCCTCCCAGCCCTATATATATTAAACTGCGGGAGGCATTATTATTCCTTATGTAAGCTTACATATAAGATATAAATGGTGAAATTATTTCTCTTGTAAAAAGCCTTAGGCTTACATGTGAAAACCTAAAGTGGGGCTGAATGAAACATAATGAAATTTAATATATGGCTATTAATTGAATAATTTATTTCATAATTTATTATTGTATAGTTAGATAGCTATCTGTGATAGCGAGTAACTTGATGTTTTGTAAAGCGGATAGAAATCACAATCATGGTATCATAATTCATGGGTATATGGATGAGTGTATGTGCAATAGTGAGAGAGTAAGGAGAGTGTAAGTATTCATATTTATTTATATGTTATTATTGGAGATTTGATCTCAATAAATAATATTATTGCCAAAGTAGTGTTTGTTTTCACAAACATGAAGTCCTTTAATATCTTAAGTGAAGGGTGTGGTAATTAACAAAACCCACGTAACTATGGGTGATGATCCGGACAGACGTTTTCATGGTGATTATAATAGTCATCCGAATTATTATGGGAGTGTATAATAAGTGCAAAACCAGATGGAAACGAACAGAAGCTCATAAAATTACCAACCGACAGCTCCAATAATGTCACGAAAGCCATAATTATTTCCGGAGGAATGTCTCGTTCTAATTACCGCGATGATATAACATTTGATGACATAAAAGCGAAGATTAGTTAACCAAAACGCAATTACTGGTCGCTTCGGGCACACGTGAGGTCACGGTATATTTTTGTTGGGGAATCCAGATAACGGGAATCTCGGTTAATGAGTAGTAAGTTTGGTAACGGTGTGAATTCTCTGAATTATATGGCCAAACATTTATTTGATAACTTTCCGCGACAAACTGCTAAATTCCTGTTCCGTGCATTTAGAGAAAGACAGACATTAATAACGACACCGCGCAATTAATTAATAATTATATTTATTTTGAAATAGAGTGACTTATGGGCCGGGTTTAATTGTCGATTATTGTTGTGTGTATACGCATTTATATATGTAACACAATGTCACTATAATAAACAAATATTCAATTCAATTCAATTCAATTCAGTAAGTTTGGTACAATCCTAGAAACCCAGTCGTTGTTTAAAATCAATGCACCACGGACTCTCGGCAACACCCATGGGTTTACATTGGCAATATTAGGTGTATGAAGTTAGAATCCAGTTCCCAGTACCCAGTTTAAAAAATAGACTATCTCATTACGGTAGATGGGTTTAGTTCGTTGTTTTGCAAAAAATCACCATCTCTATGTGGGAGGGGGTGCAATATTTGAGTTCATGACAATTGGCGGATCCTATACCCGACCCCCACATCAAATAACTTATACCCCCTCGGGGAAGGATCGAGAGGGACGCATTTCTAATAGTATTATGAATATTACGCAAGAATTGAATTCGCCAATTCTCGAATTTGTGCTGGCGGGGAAGTGCACGATGGGTTTGCTTTTTCAGTTGGGCGCAAATATCACTGCGTCATCTATATAGAGCCTATATTCCCAGGGTGCGGGAGAGGAGCGGTCTGGGTGTCGGAAGCTGAGTGTGAATCTGGCTGTGGACTTCAAACCACATAGAAACACTAAATCCGTAGACAAAATTCACAAAAAAATGGGAGGGACCACGAAGAGCGTTTCTGATATTCAATAGGACTCTGGATGGAAAGCCAGAAGACAGTTCGTTGTTACCTTAATCAATCGCAGTCTGTTGGTGTGATGGAGTGGAAAATTTGGGTTCTGGTCGATCCGCAGATTCTCTAACCGATCCGCACTTCAAATCACTTAGGACCCCCGGTGGCCCTGATAGGGGCGGATTTCGAATATGACTCTGGAAACCAATTGGGAACCAGAGGCCGGTTCCTTTTTTTTTCGCACCAAATCTCAATATGTCGACATGGTAACATCTCCAGATGTTCGCCACTTGTTTGATGAAGATGTGAAAGAGAATAATCATTCCGTAATGCCTCGCCCATGTGGTTTTGACGGTGGGATCTGGAGCTAATAATTATAGGGCCAGGTGGGAAATGTGGTTTCTCCCCTTAGTATGTGACAGAGCTGAGACAAGGGCCAAGACGGGAAATGTAGTTTTCCTCCCTAGTGGTCCCACTTTCAAAACCTATGAGAATACAAATCTTTCATCAAACAAAGGTTGGCGTCGCGGATTCCTTCCCTTGTGGTGCACATCTGGGTCTGATGTAAATTTACATGAAACATGAAAATTGGCAGGGATCACGGAAAAGAATCTGAGGGGGCTCATTTCAAAAGGATTATATTTTATTAGGCGTGCATGGGGGACCGAAGAGACTTATTTTGAAGGCACACTACCATTTGTCGGAATAATTAGTTTTCGGCTCGTGACATTGGACACGTACTGTAGTTCTGGTGGATTTGCGGATTTGGCGGTTACGTGTTGCAAATTTGAAACCCCGTGCGCGTTTGACTGTACATTTTTCCGAATTTCGTTAAAAATATGGCTGCCAGCAGCCATCTTGGATTTCGAATATGAATCCATCCGCACACCATGCAGCCAACATTTATTGGTGAAATGTTTGAAATGAAAATATTTTCATCTACACAATACAAGACATCTACACAATACAAGACATCTACACAATACAAGACATCTACATCTACACAATACAAGACATCTACACAATACAAGACATCTACACAATACAAGACATCTACACAATACAAGACATCTACACAATATACACAATACAAGACATCTACACAATACAAGACATCTACACAATACAAGACATCTACACAATACAAGACATCTACACAATACAAGACATCTACACAATACAAGACATTTATTGTAACTGTATGGCTTTCCTTCTCCTTCTTCGTCATTCTATTCATTGTTCAGCAAAAACATAAACTCCTTCCCAAGTTGAGCTACACTTGACACTTTGTATCTAGCAATTAGGTTTCTACTTGTGTGGTTTTCACAATTAATGTCCCAGAAATACGCATAAATGAAATTGTCAATGACACTGTAGCTCAACTTGGGAAGGGGGTAGTTTTACGTGTTACAGTCAATGGAGTGCTTAGGCTTAGGAATGCGGGAAATTGAATTATGCTACGATATGTAGCATGTGATAATGGATGAATTTTCAAATCAATGATGGCCATGTTTTATTTGCCGACCCATATAAAAATGTACCTGGGTAAATCTTGGTGTTTACCTAGGTATACCCCGGTACATATAGGTTTTACCCTGGTTCCACCCAGGTCACACCCAGGTTACACCCAGGTAAATCAGGGATTTATATAGATTTACCCAGGTGTTTTCTATATATGTTAGGTATAAACCCCAGTTTACCCGGGTTTTTACGGATTTACACCCAGGTATTTGCACCAGGTATTTACACCCAGGTATTTACACCAGGGTTTCGCCCAGGTATCTACTACAGTGTTCACCCGGATATATACACCTGTGGTATTTTGTTAAACTGTATAATCTGCATTGAAGTCACCTTATTAACCATTGGCGTGTAGTTCCCTTATTAACCATTCTATATTAAATCATTAATTGACAGGTAGTTACCTTATTAACCCTTTCTATACTAAGTAACATTGGTGAGTAGTTACATTATTAACCCTTTCTATATTAAAGCACCATTGATGTGAAGTTACCTTATTAACCCTTTCTTTATTAAAGCATCATTGACGCGTAGTTACCTTATTAACCCTTTCTATATTAAAATATCATTGATGTGTAGTTACAATGTTAACCCTTTCTATAGTATAGCACCATTGACGGGTAGTTGGCTCCTTAACTCTGTATATACCAAAGTATCATTGTCGTATATAGTTACCTTATTAACCCTTTCTATACTAAGTACCGTTGGCGTGTAGTTACCTTATTAACCCTTTCTATATTAAAGCATTAATTGACAGGTAGTTACCTTATTAACCCTTTCTATACTAAGTATCATTGGTGAGTAGTTGCATTATTAACCCTTTATATATTAAAGCGCCATTGGCGGGTAGTTACCTTATTAACCATTTATGTATTAAAGCATCATTGACGTGTAGTTACCTTATTATAACCCTCTCTATATTAAAGCATCATTATTGCTGGGTAGTTATCTTATTAACCCGTTCTATACTAAGTATCATTGGTGAGTAGTTACAGTATTAACCCTTTCTATATTAAAGCATCATTGACGTGAAGTTACCTTATTAACCATTTCTGTATTAAAGCAGCATTGACATGTAGTTACCTTATTAGCCCTTTCTTAATTAAAATATCATTGACGTGTAGTTACCATGTTAACCCTTTCTATATTAAAGCATCGTTGACGGGTAGTTGCCTAATTAACCCTCTATATACTAAAGTATCATTGTCGTGTAGTTACCTTACCAACCCTTTCTATACTAAGTATCATTGGCGTGTAGTTACCTTATTAACCTTTTCTATATTAAAGCATTAATTGACAGGTAGTTACATTAAACAACCCTTTCTATACTAAGTATCATTGGTGAGTAGTTACATTATAAACCATTTCTATATTAAAGCGCCATTGACGGGTAATTACCTTATTAACCATTTTTGTATCAGAGCATCATTGACGTGCAGTTACCATATTATAACACTTTCTATATTAAAGCATCATTGACTGATAGTTACCATATTAACCCTTTCTATATTAAAGCACCATCGACGTGTAATTACCTTATTAACCCTTTCTACGTTGAAGCAATAATTGACAGGCAGTTACCTTATTAACCCTTTTTATAATGAGTATCATTGGTGATTAGTTACATTATTAACCCTTTCTACAATAAAGCATCATTGACATGTAGTTATCATAGTAGCCAGTTATAGATTAAAGCATCATGGACGGTAGTTACCATATTAACCCTTTCTATATTAAAGCACCATTGGCGTGTAATTACCATATTAACCCTTTCTATGTTAAAACATCATTGACGTGTAGTTACCCTATTAGCCCTTTCTATATTTAAGCATCATTGACGTGTAGAACTTTATCTTATTAACCCTTTCTTTATTAAAGCATCATTGACATGTAGTTACCTTAGTAACCATTTCTACACTAAAGCATTATTGACGGGTAGTTACCTTATTAACCCTTTCTATATTAAAGCATCATTGACAAGAAGTTAAATTATTAACCTTCTATAATAAGTATCATTGCCGTGTAGTTAGTTACCTTATAAAACCTTTCTATATTAAGACGTCGATCATTGACGGGTAGTTGTTACCTTATTAATCATTTATGTATTCAAGCATCATTGACGAGTAGTTACCTTATTACTTGAAGTTTATTATGACAGTATGACAATACACTACCCCGGACAAATGAAGCAATATCATACTTTATCTAACAGCCTAGCTATAATTAGTGAACATTAAACTGACAAACAGACAATTTTCAGGGCCATTATTTAATATTAAAGGGATACAAAATAAAGAGATTTCTAATTATCAGTAAGAATTATTCTCTAAGTGATACTTATTATTTCAAATAAATGATTGCATATACTATAGTAGACCATATACCAACAGGAAAATATTAGTGAATACAATTATTGTGTTTCAAAATTCGTTTCGTTTCGTTTCTGCAGCCAAATTACATTCTTAACTTTTAGTTATCGTTCTTCAAAATGAAGCGCGGATAATTCCTTGTGGTATTTTGAGTTAATTTTGTCGCGAATCAACGCGGATTGACAGAAGGAAATGGTGTATTGGCTACAAACGGATAAACTGTGGACTTATATATAAGATTCGCCGATTTCTCCCCATGGATGTGCGCAAATATCGAAAAAGACTGAATTTCATGTGACAAAAAATATTTCAATTCCCGGAACAGTAAGAATTAAGCTACGATAACGAAACGGATCAACTATAGTATTGAACAGTACCTCAGCTACCTGGCCATAACCAGAATATTTTCTCAAAATTGAATTTGTGGTACCGGTACAATCATGATGTAGTGCCAGTGGCCTGCTCATAATGCACCTGTCCAGAAGAAGAAGAATTGAGAAGTTTGAAGATCATGGACTACGCAGACACCATCTGGGACCCCTACCAACAAAATCACATCGACAAGCTGGAAAGAATCCAGCGTAGAGCAGACCGTTTCATTAAAAGAGACTATAAGAGCAAAGAAGATGGATATATGACCAAGATCCTCTACGATCTAGATTTACCAACATTGCAGAAACGGCGGAAAATAAATCGGCTGGGATTCATGAGTAAGGTGGTGGGTGGATTGGTCCCGGCTATACCACCTAATCAATACTTTACACCCGAAACAAGGCGTCTTAGATCGCAGAGCAAAGTTCTGACAGGCTACGTCACCAGCCAAATTCCTCGGCACCTAATTTAAAGGAACAACAGTCAGTGCTACGAGGCTATACCATACGTGTCAGCTCAGTTCGCTAATTCCACATTTGTTCGAAATATATGCGACTGGAATCAGCTGGGGGAATCCTTAATCCTACAACAACAGCCTGTGGATTCCTTCAAGAGTGCGCTGAAGGAAAAGATCTGAGACTCTCTCGCCCGCTGCGAAATTACCATAATTGGGATCTGCAGCGTAACCATTCAGATTCAGATTGATCCACGATAGTAAGGGGTCAGTACATGTAGTAAGTACCGGTACTGATAGTGATAAGCCTGCTGTACAATAATACTACTTTTGCTGTTTTACTGTTCTTAACTGAGTACTGTGTCAATGTGACATTGTTAATTCAGTTCCACTCTAATGTACATTAACTGGCAATGATGCATCTGACGCTATTAAAGGCACCGGTAATCCCTAAATACCAGGAGGACGCGGCGTAGAAACTTGGTACAACAGTTGTTACACGACAAAGAAAATGATCAACAAGCTTAGTGAGCGTCATCATCAAAATTGCAAATTAAAACACGGCAATGGTAAATTGGTAATCCCTACATACCAGGAGGACAAGGCATTGAAACTTGGGACAACAGTTGTTACACGGCAAAGAAATTTAAAACACACTGTGCACAGATGAATGTTTATACATGTACTGTGCAGTCGAGATCACCTGGACTACAAATATTTAAGGATTATACTATTTGATGAGTAGATGCGTGACTGATAAAAGAATTAGAGACTCCATATTTACTCGGAAGATAACAGTATACGATGCCATACAGTTGTTCCATAACACCTCAACCTTTGGTGGATATTAACAGTAAAACTAATGAAAATGATGAAAGCCAGACTCAACATCAAGACAACATGTGCATGCATAAGTGACGGTTCAATGATTTTGACTCCATCAGATGATATTTAAGCGACACCAATTTTTAAGTCTGGTTTACGATGTGGGGAGAAAAAAAGTAGATGCAGGAGGGAAAAAAATAAAAATAAAAAAGATTGTCCCCCCAATTTATATCAAGTAAATCGTGGAATTTTACATAAATTTTACAAAAATTGTGAAAAAATGTTTTTGAATGAAATTCTGTTCAAACCAAACAAGACATATCTTGTCATGAAATACATGAAAATATGGATCTGTAAATGATCATAAGCAGAACCGGATGCGACAGCACATGAAAATCAGTACGCGTGTAAAATATTTTGGGACAAAAAAAGTTAATTTTTTTTTCATGAAATGGAAACAAAGTTGTAGGAGGTGTTCGTAAACCAGACTTAAAAATTGGTGTCGCCTTAGGCTCATGTTAACACAGGATCACATATTCTCAAAATAATTGTCTCCCTCAAGTTGGCCTCAACCATACTAGTATTTATATTTGATAGAACCTCAGTGAGACCATGTTGAAAATTACCATCAATGCAGTTCCAGTGTTGACGCAACGCGGTCATGTTACTTCAAACCAGTTGCAATGTTCCTTAGGCCAAAGAAAAAAGATAATATGTTTCCGTACATCGACCGACCCTAAAAATAACCCGCCGACCCTAAACTTTTTATTGATATTTTGAGAAAAAGTCAAAATTTTCGCAATTTTAATTTCCTGAGAGTGGATCTCCTGCCTGCTTTATGTCTTGTTTGGGACTTATGGAACACTATCAACAGACATGGTGGGTGTGTATCTGTATATATACATGTAAAGAGGTTATCACTGCATATATTAGGGGTATACATGTACTAGTAGCTACTGTTTCCAAAAACTAGGCATGCTCGGTGGGTGTACTGGCTACCCCCAGACAATGGGATGTAATCGTCACAATACATGTACGGTATAATGGCGGTATTATTGGTAAAATTCTTATAAAAAGTTAGTGACATCAATTTTGTACCAAGTTTATAGCCAAATTTATGAAAATGTGGTATTAGATATAATAAAAAACATATACTAAGCATGAAGTAAGTTTGATTTTTTATCAATCTTAATGTATATTTCCACTGTGTTGATCAAGTAATACTTTCCCCATGGCACGGGTTGGCATTTTATGTCACTTAGGTCGAGGTAGTTCAATATTTCTGCAGCTGGATAAAAAATATCAAAATAAAATAAAATAAAAAAAATTCCCTACCTACCTACCCTAAAAAATTTTACCGGAAACATACAATCTTTTTTCTTTGGCCTTTAGCATGGTAATTCGTGAAAATAAATGTCAATGCAACTTACTCTCAGGCTCCAAATAAAAGTGCAGGCCCAAATAATAGTGCGGGGGGGGGGGAAATTCCATTGAAAGTTAATAAAAGTACAGACCCAAATAATAGTGCAGGGGGAACTCTGAGCAAAACATCAACTGTGGTTAACCAAATAATTTTTATAGCAGGTTCAGGTATACGAGTCAACATGTAGTACAGGTACATGTATGTATCATGTGGTGTTTTTTTGGTTTGCCACATACTTGAATATGTACTCTTGAGTGCCTAATGTACGATTATTAAAATCGAGGTAAAATTCCCACCTGTACGATCGTTATTTGGTCCTGTACGTTTATTAAATTAACCAAAAGAAATAATTCACCAATCTTAAATTGTGTTATTCATATAAGAAATGAACGGCCGTTTCAATGCGGTCATGGGGTTTTGACCGCGAGAAAAAATCAGCAAACTTCGGGGTTCATGCAGAGTTTGCTGATTTTTTTAACGCGGTCAAAACCCATGACCACGTTGAATCCGCCGTTTATTATTTATATTTATATACTTAAATTCATTATGAACTAGGATTGTATGTCTTTCCCATTATTTATTCATCTATTTAAACAAACGCATGGAGTTCAGTTCAGACAGTTCGAATCCTTGTTTTTTGGAAAACCAAACATTTTGAGAATCCGTTCATGGAGAACGGAAGAAACGCAATTTCACAGTAAAGTATAAACATATGACAAAATGTCTTGTTTAGCTAGTAACTAATGTAGACGTGTTGATCATTTTTACATCTGAATCATATAGAAATCTTGAATTTGTGCTGATTTAAATTTTCATAGCTTCAAAATATTAATAATCGTGCAGACACAAATAAGCACTGTGCAGGGGGGGGGGATTTCCCAAGAAAAATAATAAACGTGGATGCAGCTGGTGCATGCATATTTATTTGGAGCCCAAGAGTAAAGAGGTGGAGGTGAATGTTACATGTAAGTTGTTATTAACGAAATGGAACGATGCCTTTAATAGGTTCCACCAGCAATAAGTCGCGACTTCTTTATATTGGCCTGACAGATTGGTTTTTGTTGGCGTCATGCCTGTCGACCATTATGATGGCCACATATATTGTCATATAACAGCGATTTACGATCTGTCTTGTTGGCTCATAATATAAATTAAGAAAGTGGCCTTGTGTTCGTTCCTTGCGTAAAAAAATATTTTTTAGTACAAACGTCCTAATTGATTGTGTCCCTCGACTCATTGTGTAATTGGTCAAGTAACTTACATGTATGTACATGTACAGACCACTCACAAATTTCTTAGAAAAGCGACCACATGTTCGAATCTACTTTGCGATTTTGGAGCAACGCATTTGTAAATGCGTTCATATTTTAACACATTTACCTTGATTTATTCACAAACAAATGTCTTGATGCAGGCCTTAAAATCCATCAGATTTTTGGCAATAATCAAAATGTTAGTGTTTCACTTTCTACAGGGAATCAAGACTTTTTACTAGAATCAAAATGAGAATCATGATTCTCAGATTCTGATTATAAAACAATTAATGTCAACAGTGTTTATTTATGTTTATTCCATTTTGAATGGAAAACTACATCATGAATGTCCGATTCCGAACATATACATGTACACCAGGAGTGGGAAAATAACACAGAATTATTCAGATGTGAATTTAAATTAAACAAAATTATAACTAAAATTGCAAAATACACTATCGTATCGTTATTTGGGTGTTCATACTAGTATACTTTTTCGGCGCAATGATCGGTAATTTCAATGCGACTGCGATTATTCCCAATGCAGTGCATTTAATTTAAATGCTGTCATTAAGGCATTTACAAAGTGGCATGACACAATGCACCCTCAATGCATTTTAAATGCAACAACCGCATTTCATTGATCCACGTTGTAAAGGACATTTATTTTTAGAATACATGTATGTACGTGTATATAACCACAAGAATAAAGAACAAATCAACTGTTTTTATTACTTTGTAAACCTCTGATGTGTCCCATACATTATACATTTGTATATTATAAACCATGTTACAGTAATTCTAGAGCTAATTAATCGACTCCTTAACTACAGCAGAATTATGTGTAACTTTTCAGGATTTAGTCCGAAATATGGCTTGTTGCCATTCATCGGAAAGCTCTCACCGATAGCTTTCCGATGAATGGCATCAACCCATATTTCCGACTAAATCCTGAAAAGTTACCCATAATTCTGCTGTAGTTAAGGAGTCGATTAATTAGAGCATTACTGTATATCCTCTATAACGGTTTATTCAACATCACGTGCTGCAATCCATAAATGCGGTTCAGATTTCGATGTCCGGTTCAACATTATTATCATATGGTTTGATAGCAGAAATACTCAGTTTGGAATGTTATACCATACAAGTTTTACGAGTTGCTCTTGCTCAAGAATGGATAAATTTATAAACCTGATTTTTGGCGCATTAGTTAGAATTATATTTTTGCACAAGAACACACCACAAATATCGAACTGGACATCAAAAGCAGAACCGGATTGTATCGATTGCATAAACATAAGAAGTTGGTCACTGACCGACAATTGCTATTCTCTGGTGTGGTTTATAGGACTACCGTATGCAATGCCGACTTAAAAATAAAAATTCACATAAACATCGCATGAAGCGGTCTATCCACAAACTCAGGTATTCGGTAATTCCAAATGTATGAACTATCACCATGATATCCCGGTATATCATTGTCAGGACTGTTTGTACAAAAGGTTGTTATTCTACTATGCATAATTTTGCTATATCATTGTACTCGGACTGTATTGCAATGTAATATATCAGTACATGTACCGGTATACTGGGTGCACATTATATACATGTAGGCCTACTTTCACTTTAGTACATGTATGTGTCATAAAAGACTCATGTTGTTAAATTGAAAAAAAACATGTGTGAAAACAGAGAGAATACATGTACATGTGCCGGTACTATATACCTCTTTGTGTGCTGTACTACCGGTACTATTCATGTACATGTACTACACTACAATAAGAGAAATTTTAATTGATTCTGCTGCCCTTGTGCCACAGGCCTCAAACACGCCAAACAAGTATCTGTAGCCAGGCCCACCAGTACCAGGCTACTAGTAAATGAAGTACTGAAAGTGTCACATCATTAATCGAGCCCAATCTTAGTTATACTAGTCTCTTGTGTAGTTTGGGTTACTATTAATAAGATATTTAATGAATGTTTGGAATGTATGGTAGCATTCTTACCTGGATCAACATATGCCATGCACAACGCTGGTCATCATATCATCACCGCTGTTGGCAGTAAACCGCTCATCGGGCTATAACAGTTAGAGTTTTCCATACCAGGGCTAATCTAATCAGTTAAAATTAGTCATTTTAGAGGGAATACCAACCAGTGGAAGACGTACAAAAAGTCATGTATATTCAGATATCAGTTTTCGAGAAAAAACCCATCTTAGTCGAGCGGACTTAGAATATCGGGGTAAACTTAAATTTCATTCAGCAACACTTTCACAGCAGAATATAAAAATAGTACATTATAATCACTTACAGTACATGTACATGTAGCCCAAGTGCAGTGCTAGCCTATATTATATACTACCAAAACTTTTGGTCAGTTTCTCGATGACTGACACTTGTAATCGCTTGAACGGGTATATAGTACATGTACATGTACATGTGTACCGTATGTGAATTAAAGATCTTATTAGTGACACAACAGGAGGCTAGACATACATTTGTAACTACAGTAATGCTCTAATTAATCGACTCCTTAACCACAGCAGAATTACGGGTATTAAACTCGGGGAGAGCTTTCCGATGAATGGCAACAAGCCATATATCCGACTAAATCCTGAAAGTTACAAATAATTCTGCTGTGGTTAAGGGGTCGATTTCTTAGGGCACTACTGTATCTGTTTTAGTGCACATCAAATGTATTTGTTGTCTTTCCTCTTGTAATTTGTCTTTGGTTGTGTTCGCCATTTCGATGGACAACTACATGTACTGACATCAAATGACTGAAATGAGTCAAAATTTAGCAGTGCAGCCAATTATATAGATAAACAGAATTAAATAGCATCCAAATTCCAAATGAGCATAAATGATAAAACAAACTTTATTGAGCACTCTTTTAATACTAGTAATTACAGCTACAATGAAAGCACCTAATAAAAATTCTAAGTTTGGTAAAACTGTCTGTATACAAAGTTTATCTGGCCGTGATGAATAAAACCTATAAATGGGATCATATACATGTATGTTAGATATCATTACATGATTATTTGAAAACACATATCCGTATGGAAAACAAACTATTTTACCACTGGCCAAGTGGTCCTGCTAATATGCTATGATGCTGGTGGTCCTGCTGAATTGCTATGATGCGGGTAGTGCAATTCATAGCAATTAAGCAGGACCCAACCGCATCATAGCACATTAGCAGGAACACTTGAACAGGGTATATTTACAGTGTCAAATCGAATGGGCATCTTTTAACAATATTTTTGAACAATTTCCTAGAAGTGTTCGAAAATTGAGAACTGAATTTATATTTTTTTTTATGAGGTTTCGATTGAAAAATTTCTAACTTAGCTCATCAGGATTAACATTGTCGCACAGCTATATTCTCTTTCCCAACAAAGTCTATAGAACATACATGTAAAATTACAGCTATGCTTTAATTAATCAACTCGCCTTATATTACTCGGGTATTACTGCAGTATTCAGGCGTGTTCATGCGATCAACCGCAGTCAGTTATACCGCCGCAGAATGTGGTCCACCTCACATTTGCAGTTAGGCTGTATTTTTCATGCGATGTTTATATATATATATATATATATATAATCCTTTATTTCCTCCATGTAATGGAGAGCTTAGAATAAATGTATACAAATAACGATACAAATGAACAATAACACAAGAAAGAATACATCATGTGAGTATGTACAGTAAGTCAATCACAGAAGGACATTCATGATAATAATATCTACGGTTTTAATTTTATCAATTATGCAATAATATATTGTGAGAATTCAGGCACAAGTGTATAAACGATGTACCTGTTTAGCACGAGAGTATATGGGGTTTCGGAATATTGGGATAAGATGCAATAAGATGCTATATTGACAAAACTAAATCGATGATACGCACCATAATAAATTGTAGTTGGGATACTCGGACGGGTGCATGCATTATTTGCACTACATTGCTATAATACAAAAAATTATGGAATATTAGGTATGATATCATCAGATGCCCGGAGCAGCTCGTGATAATCGTTCCACATGCGGAGCGTACTCCTTGTTATAAATATAATAAATTTGTTAATATCTGTTATTTTTTCCCGAACATGTGGTGGGATGCATGACAGAAGTATCATCATCTGTTCGTAGGTGGTGAGCTTGTCAATTTCTATGAAGCAAGGGATGTCAAAACGTTCAAGAAGTGTGAACCACATGTCGTTCCTTGCCGCAGATATTTCTGGACAGACAATTATGCTGTGTTCAACTTTGTTGCTGTACTGTTTATTACAGAGCAAACACTTTCCGTTTTCGGGAATCACGGATTTTGCTAAGAGCTTCGCTATTTCAAGGAATTGAACTTTGTATTGTGGATAAGTTCTACATGTGAACCATAACGGCGAAACAGCCAGTGAGCTGTAGCTATCTGAAAAGTGTTGAAGTGAACTTTCTCTATGAAGACGCGCTTTCCATGCCGCTTCCTGGAAGTGTGATACTCCCTGGCAGACTAGCTGCTTCCATGCGTCCTTCGATGGGAAATTCTCGTTTTCAACGAAGGCAATTAAATGTGATTTGAGATTGTATTTCTCTAAGATTAAAATTATATCTGATATAAATGAATGCTCGCTTAAATTGTCCCCTCTGATGGCGGTGTCTAAACGACACATGAAAATTTCTTTTGAAGATTTGATCAGGGATGTTCTACAAAGACTTCCGAGTAGTACGAGTTTGCGTTTGTCAATGAGGGCCGTAATGGGGAATGTGCCTAGGAGGCCCAGTACAACATCAGTTCGGGTCCTATATGGGAGCCCTTGAATTTGTTTTAGGCAAAATCGATGGGTTTTTTCCAATGAATTTTCGTTCGTTGTGGATATGCCGCAAAGAAATTCGCTCCCATATAGGCCCCTTGGTAAGACAATTGTGTTATATAACAGGTTTGAACTAAGTGGAGTTATTCCCCCAGCATACATACCCGCATTGCTCAGCATGAAATATGATGCTCTAAGTTTCTGACAAATGTGATTAGTGAGGTTGTTCATCTGATCCTTGTTATTGAGGGGAATACCAAGATGAGTAACTTGGTTCGACTCATGGATAGGTTTTCCATTTATAAGCCACGATTTTGTACTTCGAGATGTTTGAACGGATGTGCGCTCATTGAACACTATTACTTTACATTTGTCTTGGTTATATTTGAATCTCCATTTTTGGCTGAATGTACTACATATGTTACACAATAGTTGTAGACCCGGAGCGGTTAAAGTCAGTAGAGTCATGTCATCTGCTTGGGTTGGTGAGGTACAAGATGAGGGGCCAAAGCGCAAGCCATGTTTGCTCTGTTCAAGAGTGTGTAAAAGGTCGTCTATGAATATCATATAGAACAGAGGGGATAATATACTACCCTGTCTGGTTCCCTGTTGTATGTCGAAAAGGCGAGAAACACAGCCATTGAACCGGACAGAGCACTTTAATCCACATAAGAGGGAGTTGATGATGTGCCAGATTTTCCCTTGGAAGCCATGCTGATATAGTTTGAGAAGAAGTCCGTTAGTCCAAACCGTATCAAAGGCTTTATGGACATCTAAGAAACATGCAAATAAAGTACTATGATTTTCGGCTGTGAACGATATTGATTCATGTATTATAAATGAGGAGTTTAAACAGCTAATTCCTTTTTGGAAACCATGTTGAAGAGGGTGCACTTTCATGAGTTGGGGGGTATTGGTTTCAAGGCGCACGAGAATTATTTTCTCAAATATCTTGTATAGGATAGGAAGCAATGTGATGGCGCGGTAACTGTCAAACTGATTTTTGGGTTTGTTTCCTCCTTTATATAGAGGAATTATCATGCCGACTTTTGCTTGTGCGGGTACGTGATTGAATTTTAGCATTTTCGACAGGAGCCTAACTATTGAGAGCTGGAGGAAATCACCACCATGTACAATGTGCTCATAACACAATGAATCGTATCCGGGAGCTTTGCCTTTTTTGGCGGATTTCAGTACGTTTTTAAGCTCTTCTAAAGAAATTTCATAGCATAGTTCGGTATCAAGGTCTGATGTTTCGAGAAGCTGCGATAGTTCTTCGACTTGGTTATTGACATATGTATGGTGGTTTTCGTCGAAGTCATCGCTGACTAATGGGGAATAGAGGTTTTCAAAGTAAGATGCCCATGCTTGTATCACGTCACTTGGTTCTCTTAGTGTGGAACTATTTACTTCAAATAGATAATTTGACGTGATACCTCTATCGGAGCGTCTTTTATTGAAGATTCTAAAAAAGGCGTTAATATCCATTTCTGCTAACCTATCAAGACGATCATCAAGTTGTTGGATGTGTTTTTCATTTGATTTCCGAAATTCACGACGAAATAAACATTTAGATTCCTTGTATGCTCGGTATGCAGGGTGTGACTGATCCCGAGGTCTGGCATAAGAAATCCACTCACGTCGCCTCAGGACCATTTCGTTGTGGAGCTCCTTCAGAACATCATTCCAAAATGGTCTGAGGTGACGATTGAATTTCTTGGGTGGAATTGATATGCGAGCTGCGTCTGATACAATTGTGACTATTTCGTTGTAATACGCATCTATTTCGTTTTTGTTATTAATTGTACGAAATTCTAAGTTGTTGTGTATATAGAGCTGATATGCATCTATGGAATGAGTGGAATGTATGGCACGTTTCCAGTCTATCTTTGGCATGGGTGTAGTTCTACTAGTTGACGTTGCACTATCATATAGGATTTTCAAAAATATGGGGCGATGATTTGATACATTGGTGGCAGAGTCGTCCAGGACTTCAATGTGCTCAACTCTATGAAGTTCCGCGGAGGGTATAAGGATATGATCAATGATCGTACCCGGGCCACCGTCCGCGGGGACAAATGTGGTCTTGACACCTATAGATTCTGATGTGCAGTGCACAGATGATAATTTTACCATATCTAGCAGTTGTGCAAACGCTCTATTCCTCGCGTCGTGCTTTTCAAGGTTTCCATTGAAATCTCCCATCAGCATTAAATGGCCAAGGGATTTGAATATGGACATTAAATCATTCAGTTTTTGTATATATTCCTCATAGTGTTTTGTCGTGTAATTTGTTGAGGGTAGGTATACTTGAAAAATATATAAGAAGACGCCTGGTCCCAGTTGAAGTTGTATACCGCATATTCTATCGTCATCAATGTCAAGAACGGTTACTCTATCACTAATAGATTTCTTCCACATCAAGCATACACCGCCCTTGTATCTCCCCCTCTGAAATGGCAATCGTTGGGAGGAGTCACACACTGCATGATGAGTATACAAGTCGTTTACAAGCTCAAGAAAGTGAACGTTATGTGAGTGAAGCCAATGTTCGGCTATTCCACATATATCGAGATCATGATCAGACAATAATGTATTCAGGTATGCGCTACTAGACATCAGGCCGGTACAATTCCACGTAGCTATATTTAACATGGTTATCAGTATCAGGTGAAACAACGTTAGACATAGAATGCAGAAGAATAATACATATAGGATAGAATTAGTTCAACAGATAACGGATGTGCAAGCCAAAGTGATAAATTTGGCATATACGGGAGGTTAGCAATATGCACGACACGTTATAGCTGTTTTCTCGCAATGAAGTCTTCATATGGTACCCAGTCTGAACAGGTAATATATCGGGGCCAACAGTCCGGACCTTTGCAGAAGGCAGCATCTGAGCACTGAACATTAATACGGGCAGTTCTCGTACCATCTTTTCTGAGTCCGAATAGGTGAACAATAGAGAATTTCACCTTTTGGTCGAATAGTATATTGGCAATGATTTCTGCACTATGGTCTGCTGGAATATTTCCAACAAAAAGTCTGGTTGTTTGAATGGGGTGCTGATTCCGTGTTCTGTACACGTCATGATTGTCGTGTGTACCAGAGGAATAAGCGTTTCTGTTCTGCCCGTTTGAGTTTGAGTTACTGTTGTGAGGTGTTGTGTTACGATGCTGGTAATTAGAGTTATTGCTCTTTGATCGGTTATCGTACTCGTCAACGTCATCAGATATCACACTGTAAATATCACCATTTAGGGTTGGCCTGTGTGGATCGGGATATGTGTTTCGCGTCATATTACGGATACCGCATGTCAACAGGGACTGCATGCTCTAATTAATTATCAGGTTTAACATGTTTATACTGGATACAGTTCATTTTAAAGGTACTCAATCCGGTTCGATGATACCCATATAATCAGATTCCAACATCATACATTTGTATCAACATGTTGTTCTACAAAATTTGGCCTTATTATCAACAGAAAGCCTCTTGATTTTAGAGTTATCCATCTTCATCTGAAATTTGGTCCGAGACCGTGGGCCACTATTAATTCTTGATCGTGAAAAATAGTATATTTCAAAAATTGATATCTAATAACTCTGAGCTTTGATAGGTGGTGGGTTCCTCGACTCGTACCAAATATCTTTTACCCCCCAAGTCCAAATAAAGAGTAATGTGCGAGCATTAATTCAGGGGGCCCTTAATCAGATTATGCATCTTTAAATTCAAATACAGTTTAAAGATGCATAATCCGATTAAGTGCCCCTCATTTGCTATTTACATATACATGTATATGGAATCGGGGGGGGGGGGTAAAAATATTTTAATCAAGTCGAGGGACCCACCTACATGTATCAAAGCTCAGAGTTATTAGATATCAATTTTTGAAATTTTAATATTTATCACCATCGATACTTAATAGTGGCCCAGAAAAATTTGACGAGCCAACGGTCTCAGACCAAATTGCGGATGAAGATGGATAACTCTAAAATGAAGAGGCTTTGTGTTGATAATAAGGTCAAACTTCGTCGAACAGCATGTTGATAAATATAACGTATCAGGCGATTTTATACTATACATGTAGTTGACAGTGGTTAGCATTATTTTTGGCCAATTAATCGATTCTGATATTACTGAAGCAGTATTTCTAAAAAAAATGTTGTTGTTGGAATCTAATTATATGGGGACCATCGAATCTGATTGAGCACCTTTAATAGTTAGCTATATGAGTTATATACACATAAGGCGACACCAATTTTTAAGTCCGGTTTACGAACACCTCCTACAACTTTTTTTCCATTTCATGAAAATTGTTTTTACTTTTTTGTCCCAAATTTTTTTACACGCGTACTGATTTTCATGTGCTGTCGCATCCGGTTCTGCTTATGATCATTTGCAGATCCATATTTTCATGTATTTCATGACAAGAAATGTCTTGTTTGGTTCAGAATTTCATTCGAAAAGTTTTTTTTCACAATTTTTGTAAAATTTATGTAAAATTTCAAGATTTACTTGATATAAATTGGGGGGGACAATTTTTTTTATTTTTATTTTTTTCCCCTCCTGCATCTACTTTTTTTCTCCCCACATCAGCCCACATGTTCGTAAACCAGACTTAAAAATTGGTGTCGCCTAATAGACATTTAAACTTTGAAAATTGTAGGTTTCCGGATGATAACTTCAGTTTGTGTGATCATATCTGAACCAAATGTGGTATGTAAGTTTATCAGACCAAAATACAGGTCAAGTTCGAATATAGGTGTGCTCCGCTCATTTTTGCGAGAGTTATGGCCCTTTTTCGACTTAGAATCGTGTTAATTTCTGGTTTCCGCATCATAATTTTAGTTTGTGTGATCAAATCTGAATCAAATTTGGTATGATAGTTTATTATCCACCATTTCATGGGACACTGGTTGGATTGTTCTGAAATGTAGTATCGGATTTAGGGGACCTTGATATATTTTTCAGACAAGCTGATGCCCCAAAGAAGCCACTTTTTCTCACATTTGCTGAAATAGTATCCAAAACATCAACATATCAAGAGCCATTAGACTGAATTAGATACAAATATATCACTTGGGTCTGTTTAAGCTGGAAAATACTCAAAATTTGTATAATGTTCTGCTATTATATCTGCATACTAGCCTTTTTGCTGAATCGTGAATGCCTGTTATATTGCCGTGTGAAATCCTAGTACCAGATAACATTGGGTATGTACATGTATATAGCATACCACCTGAAAATGGCTTGAATATCACATACCAAAGCGGGGTGGGGGTGTGTGTGACACCCTCCTTGATCATAGTCTGTATTCTACAGGGTATGTTAACTGTTTCGAGTTGGTGCAATTAATGTGATTGTTTAATCTCTACCATCTGAAATCTATTTATAGCATATTTTGCTATCTGATCAATATTGCTACTTAGTACTGATATAAAACAGGATAAAGATGGTGTGTCTCTTTCCCGAATGTTCTGTTTACATGTACATTTGGGGGTTTATGAGTCAAATAATATCAGACAACATGTCCTTCTAACACTAAGAAATAATATGTTCTTATGAACCAGGACAAAATATGACTATTTCTGGAGCATTACAGCACATTATTACAAATCTATATTTGTAAGCAGTAAGATAATGACAGAAAACATGTCCTCAGACTAAGAAATAATTTTTTGGTGTGTATTTCACACCACAGCTCATGTGTATACTCACATTAGTTTATGTCATTCAAAGGGAGAAACCCATTTATAAAGTTTAAATGAGACTAAACTACCTCAATGTAGATGTAGTTGCAAGGTACAACATGTACATGTATTCTGGTAAATGACATTGGAACTAAAATAATGATTTTTGTGTCCACCGGTATGTCATGTACCGGTACTAGTATACATTGCAACTACATGTACATGTAACTTGCCTAACATACCATATACATGTATGAAGAGGGACTTTGCAAGTGTTTTTTAATCAAAATTTTAGCCCAACTCTTGTTGTCAGTAAGTTTTAACCCATGCAGTTTAATGAGTTTATATATTTATATATTACATGTGTTTCTATACATGTCTTTTATCTTTAGTTAGTTTGTTGTCCTTGAATAAACTTGTATTGCTGCACAATCAGTTTCCTTAATGTTCTATTATACTAAAACAACTCCATTGATAACAATACCCCTGCATCCCATCAAAATCTACTTCATTGCCATCCTCATCATTTCACTTTGGTATCCCCACCCAGGTGTACCTTGTTATTCACCCATGTGTTCCTTGGTGTTTCCTACCCATGTGTACCTTGGTGTTTTCTTACCCAGGTGTACCTTGGTGTTTTCTTACCCAGGTGTACCTTGGTGTTTTCTTACCCAGGTGTACCTTGGTGTTTTCCTGCCCAGGTGTACCTTGGTGTTTCCTTACCTGGGTGTACCTTGGGGTTTTCTAACCCAGGTGCATCTCAATGGGAAATCCACCTGGGTAAGAAAACACCAAGGTACACCAGCGTAAAAAAAACACCAAGGTATACCTGGGTTGGAAACATCAAGGTACACCTGGGTGGGGAACACCCAGGTAGGAAACACCAGGGTACACCTGGGTGAATAACACCAAGGTACACCTGGGTGGGAAACACCCAGGTAGGAAACACCAGGGTACACCTGGGTGAATAACACCAAGGTACACCTGGGTGGGAAACACCCAGGTAGGAAACACCAGGGTACACCTGGGTGAATAACACCAAGGTAACCTGGATGGGAAACACCCAGGTAGGAAACACCAGGGTACACCTGGGTAAATAACACCATGGTACACCTGGGTGGGGAAACACCCAGGTAGGAAACACCAGGGTAGACCTGGGTGGGAAACACCCAGGTAGGGTACACCTGGGTGTGGTCACCTGGGTAATTACACCCAGGTTTACCCATACCAGGGTTTGTATCCAGTTTCAGGTGGGTAAATCATGGTAAAACCCAG
The DNA here is from genome assembly GCA_032622095.1 of Siphonodentalium dalli. Lineage (NCBI taxonomy): Eukaryota > Metazoa > Mollusca > Scaphopoda > Gadilida > Siphonodentaliidae > Siphonodentalium > Siphonodentalium dalli. Next base: position 294,003,762 of record CP136063.1, read on the forward strand.
GTTTCGCGGGGTCTTAATGGTTGGTGGACGTCTTGGTAGATAGATTTTTACCTGGGTTTCGGCCCAAAAAACCTGGGTGGATTTACCCAGGTACATTTTTATATGGGGAATGACTCCAAAATTACTACACGTTTTTCGCCGCTGGCGGCCATGTTCTTTTGCCGAATGACTTGTTCCCATCAACATTTCAATGTCAACTGCCATGACAAATTTCATAATGATCGGAACATCGGTACTGCCTTTAGCCCGTGCTAATGGATTTACATTGTTTCAAACTGAAAAGCAAGATGGCCGACGGCAGCCGCAATTTCTTTTCTTTTTTGTTACCGATTCACTCCAAAACATATCGTTCCAATCTACATGCCAATGTTAACGTACGTGGCAAATGTCACGGTAAGGCTTGTAGTTCGTGGCAACTTCGTGCTAATAGAAGCGGAATTGTTTACTGACCCACCCAAACCAATCATCCCACACCATGGCATCGTATCTCTCGTATTTATTGAACAAATCAGTTTCATAAACCCGGAAGCAAATTGCAATTTTCCAAAACCGGCAATTTTGTAAAATATTGTAAGCAAGCCGAAATTACGTAACACTAATTTGTCATGGGCCAAATATAAATCAAATATATAACGAAGAAGTAATGTATATACGCTCTAAATATTTATGAAGTTATATTCTTGTCCATATACATGTACATGTATGTATGTTTTCAAGTCGGCATTCGTGTTAATTCAGTCTTTGTGTATTTATTTAATTTTTATAACTATATATTGTGTTGCATAAGAACTATAAATAGTACTCATAGCAGACTCGCACAAAATGGCTGGTTTTGGAAAATTTCAATTTGCTTCCGGATTTATGAAATTGAATTTTTCAAATAAATACGAGAGATACGATGCCGAGATGCTGCGTGATTGATTTGGGTGGGCTAGTAAACAATTCCGCTTCCAATGATGTATAATATATTTATTCTACTAACCGCTGATTGTGTTTTTAAAGCGCAAGTCGGGGTAAAAATCGCACTCTTTGAACCAGTTTCGCGGACACCATCTCGAACGATCGAAATTTTACAGCCGGTTTGCGTCAGACCTGTGCTCATAAGCGGAGCTTTTCTTAACCATGTTTACACGGAATACCAGGGAATACATCAAATTGAAGGGTAATAATATATCTTTCTACCTATATATGAGGCATTTATGTAACAAAAATTAGTTTTATGTATTTTGAACCAGATTGTGGACTTAGTGAAAATTTTAACAAATTAGGCCGGGATAATATTTAATGTCTATAGTATTAAATACTATTGGGGTGGCAAGGGCGGATCTAAGGGGGCGCCCCCGGCGCCCCCCCCCCCCCCCCATTTTCGCCAGAGCAAGGAATTTTTGCGAGGTGTCCTGGCGCCATTTGTCTCGGACGCCCATAGATTCCGCACTGAATATTGCTAACATGCATGCAAATACAGCAGTTTAAATGTTTTACATTACTAAAACGTATAGTTATTTTAACTGAACTGTGGGTTGAAATGACTTCAATTTGGTATTCCACGCGATATGTATAGCCATGCAAGGGGCGAATCGAACATCCCGAATGAGGGCCCCCGGGCTATTTTTCGCCATGCAGAGCAAACAATTTCTGCGACATTTTGTATAGGAGTGTCGGAAAATATCTCGCCCGGCGCCAAGTTTTGGGCGCCCGAAGTTTCAACACTGCGTATTTCTATCAAAAATAAATATAGCAATTCTAAAATGGAGTCAACATTTAGACAATTCCATCTATATGTAAAGCACATGAATGATAAACATGAGTCGTCCACAGTGCACTCTAGGTTATACAATGTAGTCCGATCAACGGTCGGATTATAAAACGCACTGGTGGCAGTATCATAGTAAAGAGATTATCTAAAGGCACACACGCCATACAACTATGGTATACATGTAGCGTATACATAGTATATTTTCGAATTATTATTGAAATACATTATTGGTTCGTTTCCAATGGTATATATGCATGGCATTTAAAATAGGTTATATCTTGGAACCATCACATGTTGTGCCACCCTAATTGGAACAAATGTGTGATAACAAGACATCTTTAGGTCACGACACATACGCATCTGCCATTGCTTAATAAAAAGAAGTCACGAGTCCTTCAAAACATCGGTTTCCATGTGTCGTTATTGCCATTAGTCAGTTGATTGACTGAACATATATTTATTCATAACCCAAACATTTACACAACATATATTAATCTACATACAATATTTTTATTAGCATTATGGATGCAACCAGAATGTAGCAACCAGAATGTAAATGAATAGGGGATTGGAGTACTTGTTAATCACTTCGGCGTCAGATATTTTTTGGTGAAAAACTGTGTTTATACTAATAAAACGAGCACATGATTGGAGTGTGATTGGACCACCCGTTTGGCTTGTATTGATGACTTATTTTGCTGGTGTATCATGAAGCTGATAGCTATTAGAAGTAAAACCGAAAAAATCAATGGAGGAATTAAGTGGTTGGATAGATGCATTGTATTACCAGCCGAAACACCTCTATACTAGTACTGTCTAGAAGCCATGATTTTGCGATTATTCATTCTGAATTACAAAATATTCTCCCAAGTACCAGCCTAAACCATAAGCGACTCGGTGATTCCGGGGGCTTATTCCATGGGCATGTCCGGCGCGCCAAATTAAATCGTCATGTCGCCCAGATAATTTACTATCATTTGCACAGACTTTCAGAAAATAAGTTCACTGTTCAAAGAAGTTTTGATCTTCCATAACTATCCCTCCATAGTACATGTCTAGCGTAATTGTACTGAATGTTATTGTCATCTTTCCATATATAGGCCTAATATAAAGCAATATAAACTGGGCCCAGAACACGCAAAATTTCCCGGGGTAGATCCATCCCCCGGACCCCAACCTACGACAGGGGGGTTAAACTTAAACCCCCCTCTCGTGCTCTCCCCCACTCGCCGCTTCGCGGCTCAAATGATGCTAGGCATCATATATACAACAATACATAGCGCCCCCCCCCTTTTCAAATTTTCTGGATCCGCCACTGGGTGGGTCATGTTTTGTTCTGAGGACCTGTGCATTATTATACACCAGGAGGGCAAAATTACCCACAATTCACTTCACGACCCCACGGGCTCCCAATGGGTTATAAATTATTTTCAGTTGGTTGAATATTCATTCCCTTTTTACTAAATAAAATAAAATAAAGTAAAATTAAATAAAGTAAAATTAAATTAAATATAAGTCTTACAGATTATCTTTTTCATTTCTTCTATTTGTAATTGGCATATGTGACCCGCCATATCAAATCCAGTCATAAGTCGGGATTTGTTTTACCCTGTGCCAATGCATTCTCTTATATATGCGAGTCGACCATAGGTCGCCTCGCATATATAAGAGAATGCATTGGCCTAACAATTTTTTATCATTTTTGTTAAATAAATGTTTCTGACAATTTTTAGGACATAAAATAAAAAACATCCATTACCCTGCAGGGAGCCCCACACATATATAGAATCATATAGAAGAGTGTCGTCTGCTCATGTTTGTCTGGGGCTCTGTATGGGTGAAATTATAAAATTGTTAAAGAATACAAGAAAAAATTATTAAAATTGTAAAAAATTGTTAGGCCAATGCATTCTCTTATATATGCGAGGCGACCTATGGTCGACTCGCGTATATAAGAGAATGCATTGGCACAGGGTAAACAAATCCCGACAATTATTTTCCATGTTCATATGACAATTATTTTCCAAATAAGCATCGTGAAAATTCGCCAAACATATTTTGTTTATACGTCAAATAACATGTCCACCACAGGAGAACGATATATCTCATGCAGTGTTAGATATATGAATGAATGCACTCCGATTTAGATAATACGAAGTTACAAAAAATATTATTGTATCCGAGATGGCCGCCAACGTGGCGTAAATGTCGAAATATGACATTAAAATACATATATTTCCGCAAGATATCCCATTGTGTCAGAATGACACATATGCATTATCATACACAGGCTTTCCGTAAGAACATACCATTCACTACATAACACCGAAATATAGGTTCAAGCACGTTAAGTATATGGACTGGTGCCAAACTCGATTCTGATATGATATAAATATTTAATAGAGACCAACAAGGTATGTGGAGAGAATAGAAACTTCAGCTCGCTGTCAGCTACCAGCGCTCGAATGATGCACGTGATCGCCATACGTTCTTGCATATCGAAGACCATTGAGCATATCTACTCGTATACTAGAAGGTATAGCGACGGACTCAATCAGATTACTGTATATAGCTAACAGTGACTGACTTTTGAAAATGTTAACCAGCAGATCGCCCGGGGGTTCAGATATTATATAGCTATACTTTAATCTTGTCCATGTCGCCAACGTACATGTACACCGCTGATATAGGCTTGGTTGATGAACGAGGTTGGATATTATGTCAGTTTTCTGACATAATACACATAAACGTCTTCATAAAATTAATCATTGTATGGGTACTCTTGGTGGTTGGAAAGGAAAATCGATACAAAATGATCAGACACCAGCTTCTACCATTCTGGCAAGACATATATGTGTTGGTGATTGCCTCGTGCTTAAACTGCTGCTTATCACTAGTTCATACCAAGTATCGGTACATTCCATGTGTGCATTAATATGACGACCAGTTTCGTATCGTGACAAATGTTAACTAAAACTTAAGCAATATATTTACTTGCATCACAGCGGTATTGGCATATTTTTTGTATTACCACATGTATGTATATAACTAGTTTGTCTCATATACAAGTATCGCTAATGTGTATCTGGACCATCACACTCTTGTTAGGTGGGGTGAATATAAAATGATTCCGGGAATTAACTCACATACGCCTGCACAGTTGATCATACAGAGATGTGGCGACAGGGGGTGGGGGGGGGGGGGGGGGGGGGGGGGTTGGGGTGTCTCACCACAACAGTTGGAAATTTCATACATGCCAAAACATTAGTTGGAAATTTCACACCAACAATAGGTTGAAATTATTCTTGTAGTTGGATTTTCAAACTATTTATTGGAAAAAATACTGCTAAAACTAAAGTCTATCTGATCAAACTGGATTGCTCATCAAGTGATCATGTATGGAGCTCTTCGTACAATAGCATCACCATAGCCGTTTAGTTTTTTGCTGAAGTTAATCTATATATGCCACTTGCTTGGGGTCGATTACAATGATGCATGAATGCAGCATGGTATATTTATGGGATGTAGCCAGACTGATCTGATAACTCCTAGTCGAACATAATTGGAAGTTTGAGGCATTAGGATATAGATGGATCGGCCTTCATAATATGATCTGAAAGATGCCATTATTATTATAGTGAATCATGGCCACCTCCATAGCTCTAGCTACGGGGGCTAATTCAACTTCCTTCATTTCCGCATTTCCTTTGGTTCATGATAACGTTCTAAGCAGAATCATAATGGACGTCATGGGCTGTTAATAACGCTGACGGGGTCATTGTCACAAGGCTCCGGTCACATTCGTAGCCAGCTTTTTAAATCGATCACAAATATAGCCAGTTTTTCGCCGGCGATCACATTCGGAGCCAGCTTTTCTAATTCCATGCTTTATATGGCGCGAACTATGACGTCATCGCGTTCGTGACTAAAATATCGACGTCGTGCATGCCCCAGTCTGAGTAAACTCATACCTAAATATTCATTACAACATTGAATATAAGTACCAACTTGGCCTCCCATAAATATAAATAGAACTCACTCATGTCAATGTATTTGATTTACTTTATTGTACCATGGTTTGCAAATCAAATTATTTGTCGTAAAAAAGTCATCTGAAAGTTAACACCGAGGAAATGACTTAATTTTATGCTTTTAAATAGTTCTAAAGCATCATTTTTGATGACGACCTTATTTTTTGCTCTCGGGTGCAGCTTTCCGGTTGATGCAGCGAGTTCATCTCCCGAAAAAGAATAGTCGCACACACGAAAAATATTATCTGCTGTAAGTTTATGTCGCGACACAGGCCATTGCTATTGCGAAGCACAACAAATAACACGTGGGGACACCTGTCAATCATCGATGTATTTTTGTTAATCCGTGACGTCATTTTGGGGAAGCTCTTCGCTGAATAGAAATGGTTTTGGCGACATAATCTCCAGACTCTATATTTCAAATATAGAGTCGACGTTCACCCAGACTGTGCATGCCCCAAAACTGACTTCGTTTATCAACTTATAACTGGAATATAATTCGAGCATCTAACGACATTGATCAGAAACCTCGGGTTATTAAATGAACTAATATCAAATTAAAATTTATGTTGTTTTTCATTCATCAACTCAGATAAATGAGACTAACCTAATCTTGTCCATTTAGGCTCGCATGAATATGAAAAGCTGGCTACAAATGTGATCGACGTAGAAAAGCTGGCTACATTTGTGATCGATTTAAAAAGCTGGCTACGAATGTGACCGGATCCTTGTGACAATGACCCCATCAGCGTTATTAACTCCACCTATTACTTCACATTGCATTGTAAGAAGTTAGTGGACTACGTTGCCCTATTATGTCATTCAGTATTCAGAACCTGGATTCCAGATACCATTGGACATAATAAATCAAACTGATGACTTGACACCAGAAGACCCATCATTACCAGTTGATTCTTTACCCATTTCCCATCGTGTGGCAGTAGATTTCGTCAAGACGCGTGAATTAGTAATATAATAAGTATCGCCTACCATTTCTGACTCGGATACAATTCACATTCTTTCGTCATTTAAACTGCCGGGTTCGATATGCAGAGAAGTTGCGTAGTCCCTGTTGATTTCGATAAACTTCAAAATGATATCATTTTGTGTATATTACCAATGGTCCATATAATACCAGCCTACTGTGTTCATACCAAGACATATTTCGTATGTTGTGCGAATCACTTTGTGTGGCTACCACCAATTAACTGAACACAATGAAAGCCAAGAACCAGACACACAACTTCGTCTGGTGTCGGGGATCTAGCCTGGTGTATGATAATGTTCATTTCAACTGAATAAACATGCCGTGGGGGTTTAATAACTTATACTAACTGCACATAAGGACTCCACATATGCTATGAAAGTGGTTGGAATACTTCGTTGAATATCATCATCCAGATTTCAAAACTTGGTATTTACAATATATCACTTTAATCTTGACACGGTACGCTACCCCTTATATGGATATATTATCCACCTACATGTATGGGATCTATTCTGTTTTGTTCTGCCATGGTTATCAATACGATTGAAACCTGCTAAGTTCAGCTAAACGATGTTCAAATGGTGTTACCATGCAAATCTAAACCAAGGTTACAGCGCAACTAACAGTGAGAGAAGGAGGCCACATGACAGCCATATATTTAATTATACTATTGTTCGTGTTTTATAAACAAGAAGAATGTAGCTGAGAAGTACAATACCAACTTCATAGCTAACACAACAAACAGTTGTGTGTTGCTAACTTATATTATACACTATAGATATTTTCTACTGAGGAGATGTCATGAAAACAAACTAACAACCTATCTGCATCATCTATTGGCATTATATATGGTAACCACCTATATTTCTCAATTAGTACTCCGGATTAGAGTATAGCATAGGAGGCTAGAATGTCCTCAAGCTGAGATGGAGGTCTTTCTTTCTAATTTCACACTTCGAGTTGGATTTTCTCTTCAACTCCCTCCTCCCTTAATATCATGAAATTGTAAGACATGACGCGTATGCAGTATAGGACACTCGTTAATCTGTATAAGAAATTAAGGCTATGCGCATTTACTTAAAAGTAGCCGACTTACCTAATCCCCCATGATAGTATGCCAGGACGACATTTGGTGGTGTAACGAACACATACTTTTGTATTTTTACTGCCATTTTGGTAGCCATCTTGAATGAAATTGAACAGTTCTGTTGAAATGTGATAATAATTCCGTATGTGGCACGAATATCTCTTCCCCCTCGCTGTATTCCGGTAATTTCTTTAAATCTATTTCTAGAATATCTCAATTGATTATTAACAAAATGCTATTATTCTGTTGTCTTAAGGGGATACTGTACCCAAAATGTTGTTGTTGGTTTCTATAGTCTCCGAGTCGGAGAATAAGGTAACAATTTTTCCATTATTTGAAAATCTGTTGAGTACGAAGTAGTGTTACGGATGGCAAATTTACCGGAATGCAAAAATACAAATTGTCGTTGTCGAGTAATTTTTGTACAGTTTTTAACCAAATAAACCAAATAAAAGTTATATTATATGCATACTAGTCCCATATTCTCATTTGAGTTATTGTATCGTCACTTGTCAGTTAGTGGCTTGAGTTTTCTCCCCGTATCATCATTATATTTAAACGATCGTGTGCGCGATCGGTTTAACAATCCAGTATCCCTCAATTACTTTATTTGATTACGTCGTGTACACGGAAATTCGTAATTTAGTTGACGCCATTTTATGGCTCCAGTCATAAATTCAATTTATATCAAATTATTAACTTTTAAATTATTAAATTTTAAGATAGCCTATTAACCTGAGCGTTTATACAATACATCTTCGACTCAAATTACTTATGTTTCTATATATTATCGATATTACATCGTTGTTATCACCGGAAATTTAATGAAAATGGCGTACAGTACCCCTTTAAGTTTATTTTTGATAGATCGAACATGTTTTGTACAATACTATTGATGCATTACATTGCTGAAGCAATCAGTAAGCACTGAATTTTCACAATTCGCAGTCGCTACCAAACCAGAAAGTCATTTACATGAGATTCTAGAAAATCGCAAAATTGCTGATTTTCTGGTGCCATTTTGGCAGCCATGTTTGAATGGAATCATATTTTGCCCGTAAATTTGGGTACTTTCCTGTGAGAACTACTATCGATGAATTGCCCTTAATGAAGAAATGTATAACAATTAAAAAATATGCGCAGAATTCGTCAGTTCTTAGGACAACCCTACATCTGGACTGAACTGACAATGACGTCATCTTTGTGACGTCATAATTCCCTCCAGTCGCGGACCCATGAAGTCTAACAAACTTTTTCCGACAAAGTAAGTGATACCCTATCATAATATCATAGTCTCTACATTTGCTAAAAAAAATCCCACGAAAGTACATACTCGACTCATGTGTAGTAGTATAATCTAACATTTATGTTAAATTGTGCACAGAAAATGCCGTGTAATTAGGAATAACCAACAATTGATCTGCCTGTTTACGCTCAATTATTCAATTGTTTATTCTGATCGTCAAATTAAGACATTACAGATATATATATGGATATAATATACAATATATTTCAGTACATGTATACATGTATATATTATATATGGCATAATAATAGAATATAGAAATGTTGGACGGTATTCGGTTGTTTCAATATGTCAGGCGGGTGGTAATAAGCCTCAGGCGGACCTGAATATTTCTACGATCTTCTTAATAAAAACTGATAGATTTTTAACTGTCTTTTGATTTCGGGAGTTGAAAAGAGCGGCTAGTTTGTGAGTGTTAGGTCTCTGGTAGTAGTAGGGTTTCAGGTATTTTATTCTAAGTTCATTAAGTTCCCTACATTTCATTACCATGTGATATTCGTCGCCGATATCAAGATTACATAGTGTGCAAATTCTGTCTGAGAAGACCCGCACGGGAGCATCTCGACCTGCCGACGGTTATTGTTTCCGGTGGTACCTATAACTATAACGGTGGTCGATAACCCCTCAGTTCAATCGTTTGCCGCTTATAGTCTATTCCTCAATTCTTTTGGGGTTTTAATGGTTTGTTATCATTGCTTTTAATGATTATACAACACACCCAGTGGACATTTTCGGATCGACGTGATTTGATGCGGAATTTGAAGTAATGTCCTTATTGCCAAACTATTTACATTTGCATTTTCATTTAACTTTACAATTACATTTTAAGTTTTTAAAAACTCTTTCAAATAAATGAGTCTTTAGTCCAGATTTTAATTCATCAAATGGTATAAATGGATCAGTTATCTGGCAGACGGTTCAAGAATAATGGACTAGATATGGTAAATGACCGATCCCCAAAAATCCCGTTACAAAACAACAGTTTAGTACTTTTTTACTGAGTGAACATGAAAATCACTCATCTAAAGACGACTCATTTGAAACGCATTCAGGCGGCGTGCGAAAACAACACTGCATCGGGAGCAACTGTTATTTAATTAATACAGTCTATAGGCGCGAGTTTTTTTAATTAATACAGTCTATAGGCGCGAGTTTTGTGTCTCCAATAGAACACATTTCATCTAATAACTACTATGAGTGCCAGGGCCGATCTCATCATAGGCCCTAAACAAAATAAAAAATAATAAAAATATTTTTATTTTTTTTGGTTTAATTTTGTTTGTTTCAACCCGGCAGCCCGCTAAAGCGGGCACGACTTAATTTACGTTCATCCCGGCAGCCCGCTTTAGCGGGCAGAGCGCAATTGTCGCGAATAATACAATATTTCCAGAGATATACAAATGATTTTATTGGTTAGCGACTTGTATATCCTTTGGGTGATATTCGGCATCAATACTAATTTATCGGTGCGCACGAATACCTAGCATGTACGCGATTAAGATACTTTCCGGGCCTATAAATATAGACAGCAGCTGGATGACGTCACGATTACTATTTTGGGTTTTCCTAAAAATCGATGACGCACACTCTTAGAACAAATGTGTATAAATACTACACAAAATGTGTTACATTTGATCTTAAACAAAATTTTGTAGAAATGATCCATGACATATAATTATTAAATGTGTCGGTGGAATATCATAAACGTTGAATATGATTGAATATGTGAGTGTATCATAGTTATTAGATGAAATGTGTTCTATTGGAGACACAAAACTCGTAAAGGCTACCACAGAACAAACAATTGGCAGCAGCTTTAAACTTTGTTATACACTATGTTTGTGTAAAAACTGAACAACACATAATTGTGTAGCACAACATTTTAAAGCAGCTGCCAATTTTTTATTATGGCAGCTTTTACGAGGTTTATGTCTCAAATAGAACATATCTCATCTATTAAATATAATATACTCACATATTCACTCAAATTCAATTCCCCCGACACATTTATGTCATGTTGCATTTCTACACAATGTTGTTAAAGATCAAATGTAACACATATTGTGTAGGATTTATACACATTTGTTCTAAGAGTGCAATACTACCGACAGGTGTGCATGGTGTTTTGAGTCACATTTCGATTTTGGTTTATTATTTATCACAAAAACTTACCGATACAATTATTATTATTATGTTTATGAAATAAAGAAGATAATGTTGACCTTTCTAACGATGTTTTATTTGTCGTATCCGTCTAATGTCTCCTATTTTCGACGCAATGTTACGGAAATCACCGTGCCGCACTACGGCGCGACTTTAATAATAATAATAGCTGCACGTGCATATTATAAACATGAAATCGACATTCATAATGATTTTGGGAATCGAATCAGGACATTGGCAGTTGTTTTATTTGGAATGTTACTCCTAATTCCTCAGCATACTGACAAGTAAATCCCTGGGTATAAAATTGATAGATGTGGGAGTATATGTCTGTTTCGGTCAAATCGCGTCTTTCTGTCATACTATAGCTGGGTTAGTACTGGTCTGCTCGTGCCTTTGATAATGCAATTATGTTCAATGAACCGATTGGTAAAACATTTGAAACCATGCACGGTGGCATCACATGCAACCAAGTGTATACACCACACTTGCAAAGAATCATGTGACACATACATGTATGTATTTGTGGAAAACATTGATATGCTAATTTGATATCCCAGATACAGGTGATACATGCCCCAATAGCATATGTTGGGATTCAATGTCCCTTCTCGGTTCTCACCTGCACAACCTGATATACCATTTAGATGTGACGCTCCCAATTGGTATATAACACAAATTGAAGGTCACCTGTTAACGATCATCACTCTAAATGTAGTGTTGCAGCAATATATCAGGGACACATAATTTTTCTCAGGCAAGCTGATAATCCAGGGTTCTGGGACATCTATATCTGTATATTCAGGGATGAAAGAGTTCATGCTATAGCAAATTTAATTATCGTGCTATTACATTGCTCCCTGTTCTATATAAAAAATTTGAAAAAATTATTTTGAACCGTCTTGAAACCTTTTCAACAGATCTCATCAAAGTACATCCACTACAGCATGGATTTCAAAAAGGTGTTAGCTGCCTCACGTCGTCCTTCATAATTCATGAAAGTATCGCCTTCACGGCCGAAAATCACAGCCCACTGTTTGCTTGTTTTTTAGATGTCCGTAAAGCATTTGACACAGTTTGGATTAACGGTCTCCTGCTCAAACTCTATCAACGTGGATTCACTGGTAAAATATGGCATATTATCAGTTCTTTGTTAAGTGGAATAAAATGCTCTGTTCAATTCAATGGTTCGATTTCGCGATACGTCGATATACAACAGGGAACGCGTCAAGGAAGTATACTCTCCCCCTTATTTTACATGATCTTCATCGATGAGCTAATTTTCCAACTTGAAAACAGTCACCATGGTTTGCGAGTGGGCTCAGCGTGTTGCGCATCTCCAACCCAAGCCGATGATATGACTCTCTTGTCTCTAACCTCTTCTGGCCTCCAAACTTTGTGTGACCTATGCAGTTCATACAGTCAGAAATGGAGATTCAAATACAACCAGGATAAATGCAAAGTAGTCATCTTTAATGAACCATCTTCCTTACAAAAATCCCGAGAAACAGTTGTATGGATTATAAATAATGAACACGTGTCGGAATCAGATCAGGTCACACACCTTGGAATCCCATTACAAAACATTAACATGGGCAACCACCTAACTGATCACATATGCCACAAAATACGCTCTACGTATCTCATGTTAAGTAACGCTGGTATGTATGCCGGTGGCATAACGCCCCTCAGTTCAAATACTTTGTACAACACTGTAGTTTTACCCAAAGGCCTATATGGGTCTGAATTCCTTTGCGGCATATCTTTGACAAATCAAAACTCACTGGAAAAAGTTCACAGATTTTGCTTAAAACAAATTCAAGGACTCCCTTATAGGGCGCGCACAGATGTGGTACAAGGCTTGCTAGGACTATCCTCTCTATCAGCAGTTATTGACAAGAGAAAACTTAGTCTGCTTGGATGTCTTTGCAGGACGGCACATGAAAAGACATCGAAAACGATTTTCATGTTCCGTCTTAAGAGTCACATTCAACAACCTAATTGTAATGCATCGTTTATTTCAGAAATCATGAGAATTCTTGACAACTATAACCTCACACCCTATCTAACATCATTTCTAGAAGAAGGACACTTCCCATCCAAGGAGACATGGAAATCCCTCATAGTAACAAAATTCAAACAATCAAACGAGCAGTCATGGCAGACAAGATTACGAAATGAACATTCCCTAGTCCCATTCGCAAATAATCATAGTTCACTGTCAATTTCACCTCTTTGGCTAGCATGTAGAAGCTATCCTCAACATAAGCTTGAATTTCTAGAAATAGCCAAAATCCTGGCCCGGGCCTTGTCCCCAGTACACGGGAAGTGTCAGATATGTCATAAACTTTTTGAAAACGAAATCGAGCATGCAATTCTCCTGTGTCCCGCCTTAGCCGAAACAAGAATTGAAATATGGTTCAACGTCATAGAGGATTTCGGTATACCATGTTTCTTATATATTGACAACTTGAACCCCATAGATCAGTTGATGATATTTCTTGCATGTATCCCGCCATCCATTCGCGACTTCGTAAATGATATTAAGCAATTCGCCTTGTTTCTTGCTCGCAATGCATTCAAGCTGTGGAACATATATTCGGATCTGTTGCGGCTAGAATCTGTGGACTAAATGGATCACATATAAACAGCTCACGAACCGCTCTGATCGGAGACAGAAAACAAGATATACATGAATAATTTGTATTTAGTCGGAGTGGCATCTAACTAAACGTGATAATAACTCAACAACTCTATAACGCAAATAAAGCTATATCGCAGACAACTCCGTCTTTCTCCATCAGACAGATACTTTATCCAGGTGAAGTGTTCCGCGAAATTATAAATACACGAGGCCAACAGTTGCAATGCACTTATCTCAATGAATTTGTATTGCGCATATTTTGTGTATAAAACCATGTGATAAATTGATGTTTATTTTTGTCACCAATATGTTGAAACTCTAAACTTGTGTATGATGTATAATGTTAAACTCTCCGTTGCGGAGGAAATAAAGGTATATATATATATATAAGAGAATGTATTGGCACAGGGTATATGGGTTGATACAAAAATCGGACATGGCACTGAAAGGGTTAAACCTTGCCGGCGATATTTCTGCAGGCTCGTCGGCAAAGTGAGAATAAGCCGCACTGAACAACATTACGACATCGCGAGGTCAAATGAGTTTGTACTCTTGTGAAATGATGTTAAAGGCACGCGAGGCCTTAATTGTCGAAAATATTCATATTTGTTCCAAACACCGTAAACAGAAAAAACATTAAAACGCATACAGTTCCGTTCATATAAACCATGACCATCGCGTAAACAGCATGTTATCATAAAGACCTACTATATTTTACCTAAGCAAGAGCCTGATTGTGTTACAGGAGACAACACAGTGCTACTGGCTAACCACACACAAATGGCATAAACGCTCTTTATAAGTTCCATATCAGGAATTCACCAACAAAGAACGCTCTTTATGTTTACCATCATAATATAAACAAACACCAGAAAAGTAACTTGGTATGCTCTTGTTTACATAACAATAGTCAAACATATGACAATAACATACTGGTTATGCGATATTTCTTATTTGTATACGGACAAAGTCTGTCTACATTTTGATGTTCTTTCTGTTTGTGGCGGTTTTTGACGGTTGGAAATATATTCACAGGATACCCACCGCCAAGGCCAACCGTACCTTTAACATTGTGGTAAAGTTATAATAATTATATAATATATTGTTTTCTGTTGAATGAATCGGATTACTTTCACGATTTTAACATTTTAATTACGTCATTTTGGTGAATTTAGATGATCCGTATTTTAAGCTATAAGAGTAAGATAACCGTAATTCGACGTAAACCAGTCTATGATACCGATTTCCAAACTCCGTGCAGGGTTTACCTCCCTTGATGACTCGGTAAGACCGCTGCTTCCGGCGACAATTCACCCACATTTGGTGGACTCCCGCGATATTAAGATATATACTACCGAACAGAGCAACATGCTGCCCTTAAGCTTGTTAAGCACACAAAATATCGAACAAAATTTATAAACCTTTATTTTATTTTGAACCTCAACTTTGAAAAGTCCCACTAAAACCGAAGAACTATATTTAGAAACGGTTTCAACACAAAAGTATAAACGCACGTGTACGACATTGTCACAACTCGAACGGCAAGTCAAACACAAGAGTTCTAATTTGCTACAATTTTGACGAGTAACTTGCAAAAATCGTCAACAAAACTACCGCTATTATTTTCCATTCTGCCATAGTGTGGGAATTGTTCTCAAAGCACATAGAAAATTTGATTTTGGAGCGATCGGGTTTCGCCATTTTTGCTGGAAAATCCCATGCTAAGTATAGAAACACAGACTGGTAACCAGCCAGTGACAGAGTCAGAAAGGAAGTATGACTGGTGATCTCTGGTAGAGATTGACTGATTTCACTGCCTGGTTTACGTCGAAGAAAACGTGTACTCAAAATATCTAAATATGGGTGAATAGGGACTGAGAGGTGAAATGGGACATGTAGCAATACACAATTTATCTGGTGTCTATAGGGGGTCTGAAAATAGAAAATAGGTATCGGGGGACAACGGCACCAGTGTAGCCTGTGTTAAATGGGACATTACTGGTTTGAAGGTTTAATTATTTTTTTAAAAATTGGGAAAGTTAACAAATGAAAAATTTGGATATCTGGGTACGTAACATGATTTTCGTATTCAGTCGTGGTGGCCAAATTTGTGTGTTTGGTTATTGAAAATAGCCAGATTTCTCTCCCCTGAATCATGCCTTTTTTTTAAATTGCTACGATAACTTTTTTCTATTTCAAATATTTATCAGCTCCAACATATAGCTCTATCTGGTGGGAAAAGCTTCTTTTTTTTAAACTGAAATTAGTTGTTGAAAATTGTCAATTTGAGTAAAATTAAATGGGTAAAATTCAGGAGTATACCCCTCCCCGGTCTATAATCATTTATTCCCAGTTCAATGTTTGGCGTTTCGGGGAAATATGTATCATAACCATCGCCAAATATGATCGTTTGTGTTAAATTTCAAAGGGGATCTTCAAATTTATCATGCCAACTAGATTTCTGGTATATAGCCCCCTCTGATGTGATTTTAAATCAAAAAAATAAGGCACCATTTAATTGGCATACGCGTGGTGTTCCAATGCGCTGGAAAGCAACAAAAGGACACACTATATAGTCATCATAATGAAGCGTATAATGGTGATTCCCATTTTGACCCAATCGTTTGCCAACAATTGTCTGATATTGTTTTGGGCTTGCAATAAAACATGCGAATTGCAATTTGAACGACAGTGCTTCTGCAATTCGCCGCACACCAGCTAATTATGTCTTTCGGCAATATTTTTTACAAACAGCCGAAAAACTCACGTTTGGTGCTATGCAGGTTATTGTGAACCTTTACGTCATGCGTATAGCAATATTTAAACATACAAACGTTTTAGATATATGAAAATCGGTGTTTATCAGACCAAGTTGCAGACGATCCGTAGAATTTCACCTAATAATCGTGATTTCTTAGGACATACTTTATATCCAGAATGTGTAGGTGGTATATTTTAGAAGTATAGTATACTCTATTATTCACAGGGATTTTATCTTCTTGGTGTGCCCTGGTTTTTAACAATCACGAATATTCGGTAAAAAATATCGGCATATTGTGTAAACAAATGAAATTTTCGTGCACAATTTCCGGTGTCGGATATATATCTTTATTGCCTCCAGTATTGAAGATTTAACAAAAGACATAGGGTACATGAATGCAACATATATATACAATTAGCAATCAAAAAGACGTAATGAACAGAGACAAGAGAGCAATCAACCGAGGAAAAGAATATCATTCTAATTATATTTACATAACACGAGATTACATATGTCAGAGTCCACTGTCAACAAACACACACCCTCTCGACATACACAATCTAAAACATTACGCAAACACACACAATCGCACATACATACGCTATGATGTACTATATATCACAACAACACTCAACCAAGCTCTTTCACATATGGCAAGAGGATATCGGTGCAGTTTTCCCCACATGTCCACAAAAACATATATTCAAATCAACCCACAAACATCAGACAAATACATTTCACACACTTTCTCACCGACAATCACGCGCTCGCTTCCTATTGCATGCTTTGCAGTTATGGGTTCTGTTCTGTCCATATAATCCGAGTAGCTGCCCGTGTTTGGTTTTGTAGATTTAAACCAATTGTTATTAGAAGTGTACCACGTTACGGCTATAATTCCGCCAATCCGAAAATCGCCAAAAAGGAGAACCGAGACCAGAGAAATAGCAAACTCCGAGACGACCAAGCCGGAGTTGGACCCAAATCAGGGATCTCTCTCTCTGGAAGACCCACAAACGCCAATGCCTTTGTGCAGTCTTACCGAATCGGAGCCAACCATTTCGGATTTCCCCAGCACCACTCACACAAAGGTTTCAGACAACGAATTCAGAAAGTAGCATATCCCTTACCGAAATCACAAGCCCTCGGTAAGCATTCAGGAAGGATTAATTCGAATGCTTACAAATGAAAACTTAAATGAATCCTTATCTCAATCAATGCAATGGGCCAGTTACAGGCAAACTAAGCACTCGAAACAGAATTTAGCCCTCAATAGGGCCGACTTATTTAAATGATCTAAGTACTCCCATAAGCACTCGAAGGCTTATTAAGCCTTCGAGGGTTTAGCTCATTTAAATAAGTCGACCCTATAGAAGGCTTGTTGGTTCCCGTAAGCACTCGAAGGCTAAATAAGACTTCATAATTTGAATATAAGGCTTCGAGGGCTTATATCTAAGGCTTCGAAGCCTTATATGCAAATGATGAAGGCTTAAATGAAGCCTTACGAACCATGTCTCGAATCCTTAAATTGGTCCCCGAATGCTAAAGATTATGGTGAAATGATGGCCTGTTTTCACAGAGTTACCTATACTGCATGGAAATGAGGGATAACTCTATGCAGGATGCATGGGAATATGGGTGGTGTCATCACAATTGGATATCCATTCTGGAGATCAATTCTGGAGCTGCTAGAAATAACAAAACAATTATGAAGTGATAACAATTTTATATTTGTGAAATGAACAATTTTGAGTATATATGTATATCAAGAATTTATGTTAGCTGTCACTATCATGTCCATGTTTAATGCAATTTGATTTATGTACTCCCAGGCTCTGCGTAGGTCGCCCCTAGCTAATAAATTGTTTAGGATATATGTCAATTCCACTGGCATGCATGCAGTCTCAGTCTTCTTTTCTGGGAGTCGTTTTCAAATTCTGAAATGAGATATAGTAAACAAATTTTAAATTATGTTTACATCAGAAATAACGTGAAATGATATTATGTTTCAGAAAATGAGTTATGTGAATGATACAGTTGTTTGTAAATTTATCAAAATTGTATTGGACTGAATATTAATATTTTTAGCTAGCATTGAACTATTAAAATGCCCAAAAAATGATATTGGTGATGTTTATTGTGGATTTAACATCCGATAAACCAACCTTTGAGTGAAAATCAGTTTATGATATCATTATGCAGGCATATCCAAAATTGAGATTAGATAGCTGATTAGATATTCTAAATGTGTGCATTAACTGGAAGGAAATGGTTCAAATAATAAGAAAATAAGATATCCAATTTATAATATAATGCTAGTTTTATAATGCTAATTTAACTTACTTTTTGCATTAATGCCCTTGGCTGTCATTTTCTTGTTAAATAGGAAATCATTGGACCAGCGATATGGTTTCATATAGGTTCCTATATCAATATTGCTCCTATAGGATATACATCCAACATGGCGGCGCGTCCCGTATCCAATCACGTGATTAAGAACGCTCTATATTACTAGTTTTGGAACCCATTGGCTCCCCTGCATTTAAATTACCATAGGTTCAAACAAGACGTGTATAATGTACTTGTTCAATATGCCAACATTATCTTCCTCTGAAATTGATGTTACCATGCATATACTAATAATTAATTATGAATAATAAATAGATTATGTACACTGAAAATTCATAAAACACCAGAAGTCCACACAACCTTTTTAGTATTTACCGAAATATCAATTCATGCAGTTAATTGTCAACAGATGGAGATTGTCAGTTTAAAAATCAATGCACAAAATTGAGCAGTTATTTTAGAGTCACAGAAAAATTATGATACCATGCATCTATTTAATGCTGAATTTTTAAAATAACAGTTAAATAGATGGTATAATTATTTTCTTTGCTGACCCCAACATTATTTTTGTAACTCCATGCAAATTGTAATGCTGACAATTAATCCGTCAGGCAACTTCAGCAAAATTTCTTATTTTTTGGAGACCTGTCAATTTAAAATGTTATTAACTATACATTAAATTGCCAGTGATTTATAATACTTAAATTACGAATAAAGTATAAATATAAACATCATCCTATATGTTATAATTTGATAATATAAATGCAAAGTATATACTCACCTGACCCTTACCGAACAGAATGGCTTATTAAGCCATCCCTAAGCCCTCGCTTAGCCATCAGAGACCAATGATGGCTAAGATAAACAATCACTCTAGTTATATTAGCACTCATGAAGAATAAGAAGGGGTGTGATGGCTTAGATAGCCATCCAATCAGGAAGAATTTCTGGTGATGGTTAGTGGATGGCTAACATGGAATTATATTCACTAGCCATCATTACTGGTGGTTAAGAATTTATTCGATAACCATCAGACTGGAGAAGTTTTAACATTTGAATGTTATTAGCCTTCATGAAAGTCATATTAATTGTTAGGAGACCTGCTCTCCTCAGACTGCCATAGACCTGACATATGGCTGCCATATGTTGGTCCAACCAGATAGAGGCTGCATAGATGCATCCTGGGATATTGTAAGTCAACTACATTTGAATTGTAACTGCTAGTCTATATTCACTGCTCAAGTTTGTTGTTCCAGTATTTTTTACACTTATGTTCTTAGCAGTCTTATAAACTTGTGATTTCTTTAGTTGAGATTCATTGGACTAGTATTGTAATGGCTTCAAGATATGCTGAACCTGCTAATTTTAAAAGTTGTGAAATAACTATCAGAAATCCGCATGTTTATCAAACATTCTGCCCGAGATTCTGAGAAAATATCCTGCCACTAAGATATATACAAATTAATCTGGAAATTGGTAAGTACAATCCTCAGCACTATATTTTCTAATTTATTGGGCATGATACGACACATTAAACATCTTGAAAAAAACATATTCATATTTAACCATTCCGATGGGAGCTTCTTGAAATTTTTTGAAAATCCTGTACCAATGCAATTCTCTAGCTAGCCAGCACATTCTCTTATATATGCGAGGCTTGATCCCTATAGATGGGAAACTCGCATATATAAGAGAATTCAGCTGGAACCAGGTTCTTTAATGCTGCACCAGCATATATAGTTCTCATATTGGAAGGGTTAAAATATCTACAGGTATTTTACCAGACTATTTTCTTTTGAATTTTGACAAAAATATGCAGAATATGTTAAAAATTATTTTTATGATATAACATATTATTTTAAAAATAATTCATTCTCAAATAGATGATGCCAAAGAGTTATCCCTCCTGAAGCAAGTTATATAACATAGCAATCCTAAGCCATCACTAAATGACTAGGGCTAACAATCCGATGGCTTAATATATCTCATGAAAATGGCCTATTTAAGAAACTGGAAATAAATTAGCAATTATCACATGCGTGTAATCGAGTGAAATAAAACTTTCAAATAAAATATGTACTGGACATTAAAATTGAGTATAAGAAATTGAGAATGTGTGTCGTCATATCACCTTATCGAGTGAAATTAGACAAATGTTTCAGACATCGAATTCAGAAAGTAGCATAATTATATCACATGAAAATAACCTATTTAAAACATATATCAGGTTCAATGGGCATCAATCCAAGTAATCCTAGTGACAGTCTAGTACTTGCCCTGTTCGGTAGTGACTGTATACTCTTGATACATGCTCGGAGTGATCTTGCTAATGGTGCCATCCGACAAAATAAGAGATGTTTTGCTAATAGAGAGTTTGTATAAGATTTAGCTGCGAATAAAACAGCCGGTGTGGTTTTTTACTGGCAACTGATGCAAAAGGTTTGGATGCGTTCGGAGATTTGCTATTGATTTCTCCTTTAGTAGAGGAAATTTCCACTTTGAGAACATCCTTGCGTGTTCCCAATATGAGTGGTCTTCTCTTCTAAAGGGAAAGGGGAGATCTTTCCCGGTGCGGCTGCAGAAGTGCTCGGTTGTGCTCGTTCTGGAGTTATATAGAAATCTTCCCTTGCGATAGCAGATGCGTTTCATTCTCGGTTTGCGAGGTGTTCTCCGTCCCTGTGGTTTTGGAGGCGAGATCGAATTTGAAACCGCTTGGGTGGTTTGAACAACTTGATCTGCCACAACTTGCGAGGTCTGCGAGATTGTCTCGACTAGGCTATTTGCGGCAGAGTCCCCTATTCATCGTTGCGGTTACCAATTTAGTGACCGTTTGAGAATCCATATTAGATGGCGACCCACGCCGGGTTCTCATACTTTCAAAGTTGTGCCATATCTTAATTGTCGAATTGGTTAATTGATTCTCTGACACTTTATGGCCTAAATTCTTATGTGCCCATCTACAAATAATTCCATACATACGTGGGTGATCCAAGATCAAGTCTAGTCGGTAAAATTCCGTAAGTCGATGTGATTTGTTTACCCTGTGGCAATGCATTCTCTTATATATGCGAGTCGACCATAGGTCACCTCGCATATATAAGAGAATGCATTGGCCTAACAATTTTTTACAATTTTAATAATTTTTTCTTGTATTCTTTAACAATTTTATAATTTCACCCATACAGAGCCCCAGACAAACATGAGCAGACGACACTCTTCTATGTGCTTCTATATATCTGTGGGGCTCCCTGCAGGGTATTGGCTGAAATCACTCTTTTGTAATGGAGACAATTACTCTCCAAACTTTTGAAAGTCCCCCAAACGAGTTTCACAAACCACCCAGACTGATGTAGACTGAGGTAGGTAGCCCAAACGATACCCAACTGGTGTCATAACCCACACATATAGTCCACTAAGCATGCATCTGGTATTCCAACCCGCACAAAATGAATGTCTCAACCACTAAGTGAGTGTCTCAATCGACCTGATTAGGGACCCAGTCCATTCAACTAATATTTCAAAACCACATAGGTGTGTCCCAAACTATCCAGCAGGTATCCAAAACTATCCAATGAGTGTCCATAATCATAAAATGAGCACTCATCGAGTGTCAAACGACTCAACCAGTGCCCCAAACCCCACAATGGGTGTACTCTTGGGATCCAAATAAGCATACCCGTATGCTTATTAATTTTTGGAAAAGTTGCCGCCCTGTATGGTGCTTATTTGGGTCCGTATGATTATTTTAAAAGTGGGATTCTCAAGAAATGTATGCTACAGGCCTATCAGAATTGCTGGAGCCTTTATTGAGATCAGGAACAGATAGTCCAAACATGTTGCTGGAAGTCTGGTAACTCCTATGACAACAAACAGTGCAAAATATTAGAAATATATACGATTGACCTTATAGCATTTCAGATAGTCTTGCTACCATGTTGGAAAGAAATTGCCACCCTGTACTGTTATTCCACCCTGTACTATTATTGGATTTAGCAGAATTGTCCACCCTGTACTCTTATTCCACACCGTATGCTTATTTGGACCCCGAGAGTACCAAGGTAACCAAGCCATCCATATGGAGTTCTAAACCACACGAGTGGTAGTCATCCAATATGTACCCCATACCATACAACAAGTATCATGCTGGGAGGGTCATGTCATACCACATACAACCGTAGTCTCAATCCATTCAGCTATAGTCTCCCAAATGGCATCGGCACTGACCCAATCGGCAACGCAGTGTCCCAATGCACATAACCAGTGTCTAAAATCTATAGCGAGTGTCCCAAACCACTCAGTGTGAACGAACTACCATATTACTGCCCCAAAACCATCCAACTGTAGTCACAAATCACCCAGTAGGTGACCCAAACCATAAAACTAACATCACAAACCATCCAATGAGTTCCCTATCCATCCAACTGGACAGGTGTTACAAACCAACTATATCTCAATATATACATCTACAATAATGTACAAAACCCTCCAACGAGTATTTCAGACAAACAAGTGAGTTTATCAAACCATCAAATGAGTTTACCAATACATGGTTTGATATATTTGATGCATGGTTTTGTACACTAGTTTGGAACACTAATTAGATGACGTGCGACATTCAGTGGGTGGTTTGGAACACCAGTTGGATGTTTTTAAACACGCCTGGTGGTTTGAGGGTAAATTGAGACAATCGTTTGATGATTATGGACACTCATTGTTGGTTTGGGACACCCATTAGGCGGTTTTGGTACGTACTTGGATGGTTTGAGACATCCGTGTGTGTTGTTTGGGACACTTGATGGCTGTTCCTCACCTATAATTGTTAAGTGTTCTGACAGTTAGTTGCAATCAGTGTTATAAACCGTAAACGAAACTAAACCAGGCGATTTTTTTTTGTAAATATGTTTATTGCAAATAAATAGACCATGGGATGAAAATCCTTGGACGCAATTAAAAAAAGTTTGTCTGAAACTTTTAGGATACTGCAAGAACTTTATATTTTCATAGCAAGATTGTTGCTTGTAACAATGTAAAATGTTCTTGTTTCGGGAGTTGCTCATTCGCGAGAAAAAAGTGTTTTGTTATCCGTTTTCGTCTGTATTCTTACTAGAATACTATTTTTCCCACGTTGTTATTATTACAAGTCCATTCAGACAATATGGTGATTATACTGACAGGAATATGTCAAAATCTTTCAATAAACACCTTGGAATTTCCGAACTGGCATCTCACGGCCTTGATTTTAGTTTATTTAAAGAATATCAGTCTTTGACTACCGTGGCGGGGGGGGGGGGGGATTCAGACACAGGAGTGGTCGTATATTTAGTAAACTGTATATAGACTAAACTATCTCAAACGCCAGATACGGCTTTGTGTAACAGGTCCTTCGTCATTGACAAGGCATCGACCCAAACATCGACCAACGGCCGATTGGCAATCGCGAAAACTGCGGCCATAGCCAAGAAACCAGACCAACAAAAGAGGGTAATATCATCGAAAACGAACTCAAACAAATTTAATTACATTTTTCTCAATTGCAATCAATATTTCTCAATTTCAACAATTGACTCGAGTGGTAAAGTAACACTATAAACAATACATATATGTATAATATGACCAACAAAATGCCGAACAGAAGCTTGTTCGGCTGAACACAAAACGCGTTTTACAAAACATCAAATAAAACACTTATTGGCCCAAACAGGCCAAACTCCATATAGTAATAGTGTGAACATGAATACATATGCATATGAACTTTATTTGTTATATTTCCCATTATTTAGACTTGTGTTCGGCTTTTATGAGGACCCGTTTCCGGATGATAACTTTAGATTGAATCAAGTGAACTGAACCAAATTTGGTATATTAGTTTACCACCCCAAAATACAGATCAAGTTCGAATATGTGTTTCGTCCGCATGATTTTGACTGAGTTATGTCCCTTTTTCAACTTATATTTTACCTGATATGCGGTTTCCAGATGATAACTTTAGCTTGAATCGAGTGAACTGAACCAAATTTGGTATAAAGATAAAGTTCAAATATGGGTTCTGTCTACATGCCCACTCTCACAGTGGTGCAAGGTCGGTGGAGAAAACGGTGGAGATGATCCAAAAAGAACTAGCTTATAAAACATATGTCCGCCCTCCCATACAGAAATTTCTCATGAGAAGTTGTTAGAATCTTATAAGAATCTCATGAGAAGCATATTAGAAAGATATGCAAAGCAGAGAAAACTAACATGAACCTTGTGAGAAGATGTTAGAAATCAATTTTCTAACCAAGGGTGTTATGTGAGAAAAATTTCTCACGTGAGAAATATGAGATCTCGTAAGAAATTCAGACTTAGAAATATTTCCACTGAACCGTAGTATATTTTTCTAAGTTGCAAATTCTAATTTGAGTTCGCATGAGAAAAATAGACTTTGAAAATATCCAATAAGTTTTTGTGGAAAAAAAATTTCAAAGTCTGCATTTCTCATAAGAAATCACGTGAAATTTTTTTAACTCAGGAATGTTTTTAAAAACTTACTTGAAGGATGATAATTTCAAAGAAATTCTCACGTTAGATCTCATAAGAAATACAAACTTTAAAATTGTGTGTTCTCCAATTCCAGAAAAGTAAGCTAAGTGTGATTTTCTCACATGAGAATATGTTAGAAATAGGGTAGATATTTTTAAGTCAGATTTCAATGGTGGGTAAATGATTTAATCTAGAACATGTGGTCGAGAAATCTTATCTGGTGTTTGCTGGAGAATTCAAAATATAAAATGCGCCAAAACAGTTACTGGAGTAAACCTGTACATGTCAGTTGCTGTGCACAATTTAGACTGTAATTATCTTCATATCTGTGCTAGAAGCTTATTATATTCATGAGAAGGGAAACATGGAGTTATATTATGGTTTTATTTGTGGATATTCTTTAATGATAAGTTCCACAACATGGAATACACACTATACTAGGTAAGTGTAATATTTATAGAAATGGCAGAGGGGTTTAGACATCATGCACCTGGCATCATGGCAAGATTTTAGGGCATGTGGTCTCTTGTGTTGTCTTTACTGCAGGTTCTAATACTAGTATGTAATTTATCAACCAGGTAGACTAATATTAGTATATTAAAGTTGATTTAAATTTTATTTTCAAATATTATTAATTATATTTCTAGAATAAATAATGATGGACCATATAACATCAAATAAACTTCTGCTATTGTTTATTGATTGTAAGACAGAGTAAATGTGTGAATCTATTTACAAAATGAATGAATTTTAGGAAATAAACAATTTATGGCAGTTTTCATTGTTTCATCATGGAAGTGATTTTTACAGTTATTTGGAATATTCCACGAAGAGCAGTTAACATGTTGCAGTGTACACATGCTATGCACACAGCAATTGAAAAATTTGTTAAAAGTCAAGTTGAAGTTTAGTGTGAGATTTATGTGATAAATACAGATCTGTATTTGTACAGTATAGATTCATCGCACACCACAAATGCCTCTAAGATCAGGGACCCCAGAAGCAGAAAATGGCAAGGGGGCAAAAGCAGTCCGAAAGCCTGGAAATTCTCAATGACAGTGTTTGTTATTTTATAACCTTAAAAATATGATAAATGACAGTATTAAATTGTTAATGATACCAAAATGAATTTGGTAGCACATAGATTTGTTTGAATTAGATAGTCCTTATTTATTATACTGTCATTATATTTTAAAAAAAGGATTTTTCTCACGTGAGAAATGATTCTTTCTCACGTGAGAAATGATTCTTTCTCACGTGAGAAATGATTCTTTCTCACGTGAGAAATGATTCTTTCTCATGTGAGAAATGATTCTTTCTTACGTGAGAAATGATTCTTTCTTACGTGAGAAAAAATTATTTCTCACGTGAGGTTTTTAATATGCAAATTAGCAAGATTTTTTCTCACGTGAGAAAAAATTCTTATGTGAGGAAAGATTCTTTCTCACGTGAGAAAAATTTCTTACGAGATCTTGCTAATTTGCATATTAAAAACCTCACGTGAGATTCTAACGTGAGATTCTAACGTAAGATTCTCATGAGAATTATGTTAGGACATTTTGGTAAGGGCTAAACTGGAATATTGCTCAACCATATGGCATCCATGGCAAGCATACCTAAGAGACCAAATAGAAATGGTCCAACACAGAGCAGCCCGGTACACAATGAACATCTACAACTACCCAGGCAGTGCCTCCGATATACTAAGACAGCTGCAATGGACTACTCTAGAACAGCGGCGTTCGTACCAATCACTTGTCATGTTCTATAATATAAAAAACAACATTGTCAACATACGAGACACCGCTCCCCTCACAACATCGAGGTCATAAATTCGTGCTCTTTTATACTGGACCCAAATACATCCGCACCTCATTCTACCCTCGCACTATCCTTGCATGGAATTCTCTCGACCCTTCTATTGCTACCCTCACAAACCTGGACAAATTCAAATCTACTCTCTATAGTGACCACTTTAAACTCCCATAACCAACCTGTACCAAACCTGAGTTTTATCATGTTTTTAAATATAATCCAAAATTCACTAAAAATATTGCACAAAAATTGTATAGTTACACCTCATGCGCCTCCTTTAAAACTTCAGCATAATGAAGGTTAGGAGAAACCTATATATAGATAGATAGATATGGCGGAAGATGTATGTTTTGATGAGTTTGTGCGTTGTAAATCGCGGTATTAGTGGTATATTTCGGACAGTAGCAACCGCACATTTCCGCAACTTTACTGGCTATAAATTGTCGGTTAGGGGAATGCATCAACAGGTTCGAATCCAACATTCATGAAATTGTTAGCATTTGAGGTGGAATTAAATTGTTATTTACCGTATTATTCGGTCAGGATGTTGTTAATGGCCATGAAACGTCACCGGCGTGTATATTTGATGGTTCTAGATACACAGGATTAAGTTACTTCGCATGATCAACTTCAAAATCGGTTGAATTTACCTCAATACAAACAACCATTTTTGGCGGTGCAGATGAATGTTTGTGGCAGTGTAGAATGTTGCCTGGTTACGGCGAATAGCAATAAGTAATGATGGGGGTAGATGAAATATACGATGATGGTGTAGATGATATCTAGACTTGGTGGTGTTGAGGAAAGTCGTGATATACTAATACAAATGGCCATAATCGAAAGCTGTCATCTTCATGCAGTTCTCAAGACATAGCAGATGTGCTATAGATGTATCTGCGATCCGGCTCAGGTATGTACATGGATGTCGTGTCTTATCAGAATTCTACACCACAGTAGCTATTCCCGCCTGTCTAATATAAATGACGTGATAATGATGTCACTTGCCTAATAATGACCATTAATTTGGAGAACACGAAAAATATCTTTTCTTTCATATTCTGGTAAATAAATTGAGAGAGAAAATTGTTCATTTTGATGGATACCAGTGTATCATGTTTCGGAAAACCATACAACCCATAATATTTGTTTGACGACTGGTACGTTAGTATTGGAATAGGTTCGAAATTGAAATAGTGAAACAAGCAGAAAACCAAATTATATAATTGCCTCATAAAAAGTCATATTTGACCCCAACATTGAGATAATCTACAGGGCAATGCGTGGTACAATAGGTAGATATATTTCATGAAAAATTACCGGTTAATGCTCGATTAGATATGCATAACAAACCACTCCAAACACCACAAGGATGTGTGATCTTAATGTAAATATAAACTCCACACTAAGATATTTTGGTCCCAAATTGGTAATGTTCCATGATAATGTGTGTTTGGTGAATCAACTGAAGCTCTAGTCGAATGTCACATGGCATTCTTCTTAAAACTGATACCTTAGCTACAATTAATAGACATACTGTATAATTTAAATCATGGTTATGACACTCCATTGCAGGGATAATCAATTCGATTTAGGAGAGCGCACACATCTCAAACGAAAACTTAAAAGTAGAAAAGTGTCACAGCCAGAGGAGCCAGCGAGAAACCCATTTCCTGTGAGAGAATTTCACCGTGTCCATGCAGGAATAAAAAATATTTGCAGACATCAGGCGGGGATTAAACGTTCAGATATATAAAGAATAAACACACGATATGTATAATATCTGTTGCCCTTCCTGTTTACCCCAACTCATCGGAAAGAATGGTTACTCTGCAATTCGTGAATTCTTCTAAGGCTTATTTCGTTTCCCGTAAGGCATGATATATTTCCAATGTACATTGACATATACAATAAGCCTTGGCACTGAGTCGCGGCCGTATTGGATCCATCCAGCCCCGTTCCGTTTAGTGCTACGTACAATGTCAACGTTCTGGTGTAGCATGCCATCTGAATTGTCATGAAATCCATATATGGAATGCTACTCCAGAACTTTGACCTGTAGCACTAAAACAACAGAATGGGTTTGGATTGATCGTCTCGACTCAGTGACAATGCTTATACAATTGCAGGCTATGGTATTTTTGTGACAACTTCCCTGTTATTGAATAAAGATCGACCATCGAAGTATAAACAAAGTAGACGCTGCCTTTTTATTCAGTAACGCACAACATATATACATAACATATATATATTTACTCTTAAAAAGATAAATTCCAATCTTCAAAACATAATGACAACATAAATGTTTGTAGCTTTTCCACGCATAATACTGTATCTATACTCTATAGGTCCGTTGTCAGTTAGTGGCACAATAATGACATGTCAACGTGTGCAGACAGGGCTGCACGCCTGATATATGCTTTCCCGCAGCTGTTGCATCGATGAAGGACGTCCTTAATTGTTGTGTACAGCTTTAGTGTGATTTCTTAAGGTATCCTTCCTGGTAAATACAGAACGGCATTTATCACATATGTGCCACTTTCCAATTTGGTGACTTTCTATATGGTGATTCAAGGCGTACTTGCGAGAAAAAAATTTGGGCCATTTGTCGAAGGCAACAAATGTTTCTAATTAAACTTTTGGCCACTACCACCACACGGGAGTGATTGTGAATTTGTGTGTGTATTCTCCTGCTTTTTCATGTTGAAGGAATTTGCACACACATGTCTGAATCGCTTGTCCGAGTCAGATTATTGACCACTCGTTGTCCGAGACGTTGAGCCTGATTCTTCGTTGAAGGATTCTTCCATTGCTTCAATTCTGAAATAAAAAGAAACAACGAAACAATCACAAGTGAGGTTATGGAGAGCAAAGTTCAATATATGTATACAGGGACGTGGCGAAAGAGTCCAAATCAGGTCCCAACTTACTCTTAATAGAGATGACAAACATAAGAAATTATTTTTATTAAGTAGGCATATAGTCCAAGTCTTCTCGTACTAAAACCGGCTAAGATATTGGGATGGAGGTGCCGGTCTTTAGTCAGAGTTACAGGCCCATGCATTCTTATGACACGACTTAAGCGTTAGTGACCCGCTCAAATAAAACCACAATTATATGAAATAAAATATCACAATTGCGACAATAAACAGATATTTTCCGCAGAAGACATGCTATTTTATCTGAAACCCACATCAGTTGTGAATTTAAAACGGTAATTTAATGCGAAAAGAGACATTTACCTCAATGTTTACAATTTTTTTAAAGTATGCGAACTCGGTTGACCTCGCGAACTGTGTTCGGCATTTTCCGTTGAAAATATTCTGTAGATTTTGGACAACAACGCAAATTACGATGAATTCTCCATTGTAATCGTAATTATGTGTGTCAATAAATAAAATAATAAATAGATTAATTAAACATTGGAGATATAAATGTAATACACTAAATAAATGAACCTTAAGTTTGAAAAGTCCCACTAAAACGGAAGAACTATATTTCGAAACTGTGTGATTCGGTTCTCCGATTATTTTATCAACACAGATGTCAAAATGCACATCACACGCATGGCAACTTGGCAAGTCAGACACAAGAGTTCTAATTTGCTCCAATTTTGACAAGTTGCTTGCGAAAATTGTCAACAAAACTACCGTTCTGATCCTCCATTATGTCATTAAGTTTTTAGTGCGGGAATTGTTCTGAAAGCACATAGAAACTGGACTTTCGGGCGATCGGTTTTCGCCATTTTTGTTCGGAAAACCCGCGCTATATATAGAAATCGGAAAGTAGAATTCCGAGAACAAACAGCGGATTATGCCGAACTTATTCGGACCACTTCGGCTTTCGGTTAAAACGTAAACAAATCGATGTTTGTGTCAATCAACCGGAATATTCTATGTGTAATTTAACATTAAAGTTAGATTATTATACACCATTATGACCATAAGATGTAAGCCTTTCCGATGTATATAGCATCATGTATCGATTTGCTAGGTAAATCGAGTAAAATACACCACAAATTCCCGCCACAGATCGTGGGCGTAAGTCGTGTCATAGGATTGGTATACAAGCGGTCTTGGACTAAAGACCGGCACCTCCATCCCAATATCTTAGCCGGTTTTAGTACGAGAAGACTTGGACTAGTAGGCATATAGCTATTATAGTTATAAATTCCACTATAGAAGCATGGTCTTTATGACCTTCATCCATGCTCACCGGGCACTGATACAATCCAACTGATCATATCTAGACCCTTTAATATTTTAAAATTCATTAGGTTCCAATAAAAAAAAAATTCCGAGCATAAATGCAAATTGATGGTATATTTTTGCTCTGTGCGCTCGACAATATAATTATGGAATCAAGGGGTACTTTTGTCCGGGGGGTGTTTTGGTGTCTTGACCACGACATGACCTTGACCTTCAAAATGGTCAATTCAAGGTCAAATCGGGTCAAAATGGCGGATTTCGACGAAATTAGATACCTAGGTGCAACACACGTGTCTCGGAAGCTGTTGCAATTGCTTTTTTCAAACAAAGCCATGGGACGAACCACGCCAGGTGTACTTTTGTCCGGGGAGTGTCAAATCGTGACCAGGACTTTACCTTGACCTTCAACATGGTGAATTCAAGGTCAAATAGGGTCCAATTTTGCATGCGCCCGTGTCCTTGCTCATAGTCATGTTTCTGACAAAGCCGCCAGTGGCGGGCTAATCTGCTAGTCTACTATATATTTTAAGACTTCCGTATATGTGTCCTTTATAGACTCAAAAACGGCTTGACCGATTGAGCCCAAACTTCCTATCTAAGGGTAAAAAACAAAGGGAAGTGTCATCGCACCATTCGCGAGCCCGTGCGACCACTCCTTCAACTGCCACCGTAATAGGGATTGATTGGTTAATCGCGTGATAAATAATGAGCGTTTGTATATGACGCGTCGCTATTATAGAGCGTTTAGACAGTGTTAAACCATTACTTCGGAAATATGCATGCATTTCCATTGCATAGAACTCGCTTCTACGAATCTTCCCAAGGCTGGCGAAATTGTTAATAAATACATTTATGTCTCTTCGATATGAAAAATCGTATTCTGGGACCACCGGGTTCGAGATATTTTATTCTTTCCGACATCGTTATTTTTGTCACTCGGAAATCACTCGATTCGGCGTCAATTCATCACTTGTGATGCCTTCTAAAATTATGTCTTCACTTCCCAGTTATGCCCCAGGGTGTGGACTATGAGATATTTATTGATTAAAGAGCGTTCGTATCTGCGGTGTCGTTGTTAAAGAGCGTTTATATACTCGAGTACGGCTCAATCAACCGTTTCGGAAACTGGGGATATCGAGACGAAATTTCCTACTTATGGCTTCCAAGGGATGGGGGAGATTTTCGTAGGGTCAGTTTGTCCGGCTGAGGCGACCTTCACCTTGAAATGGGTACCGACAAATGACCTTGGGCGATATCTCGGTCGTCAGCGGCGACGTGTTATGTATGGTCAACTCGGGACGGGGAATATTTTTGTCGGTGTGCCTTTTACATTGAAAACAAAAAATTTAATGGATCGACCAAAGCCATGGGACCCATCCCGCCAGTGGCGGGCTAATCTGCTAGTCTACTACATGTATATATTTTGAGACTTCCGTATATATATCCGTATATATATATATATATATATATAGCTATATATATATATATATATTATATATATATATTATATATATATATATACTTTTAGACTCCAAAACGGCTTGACCGATTGAGCTCAAACTTCCTATCTAAGGGTAATGAAAGTGTCAATGACACTGTAGCTCAACTTGGAAAGGGAATAATTTAATGTATTACAGTCAATGGAGCGATTAGGAATGTGGAAAGTTGAATGTCTAATACTAGTTTATAGACATGAAGAGATAAGTAAAATCCAAGATAGCTGCTGGCGGCTATGTTTTCGGCCGAATGACCCCAAAATTATTGTCTCCCATCTACATGTCATCGTTAACATCCATGACAAATTTTATGACGATCAGACTAAAGCTACGACCTGTAGCCCATGCTAAAGAATTTAGTCACACAAAGAGTAAAATCCAAGATGGCTGCTGGCAGCCATGTTTTTTGGCAGAATGACACCAAAATAACTCGTTCCCATCTACATGTCATTATTAACATTCATGACAAATTTCATGATGATCAGACTACAGGTACGACCTGTAGCCCATGCTAAAGATTTAGTCATACAAAGAGTAAAATCCAAGATGGCTGCTGGCGGCAATGTTTTCGGCCGAATAACCCCAAAATTACTCGTTCCCATCTACATGTCAATATTAACATCCATGACAAATTTCATGATGATCAGACAAAGAGTATGACCTGTGGCCCATGCTAATAGATTAAATTTTGAAATCCCATGTTTTTTGTCAGAATGACCCCAAAATGACTCGTTCCCATCTACATGTCATTATTAACATTCACGACAAATTTTATGATGATCAGACTAAAGGTACGACCTGTAGCCCGTGCTAAAGGATTTAGTCATATAAAGAGTAAAATCCAAGATGGCTGCTGACGGCCATGTTTTTTTCCCGAATGACCCAACAATGACTCGTTCCCATCTACATGTCATTGTTAACATCCATGACACATTTTATGATAATCTGACCAAAGGTACGACCTGTAGCCCGTGTCAAAGGATTTAGTCATGCAAAGAGTAAAATCTAAGATGGCTGCCGGCGGCCATCTTTTTTGGCCGAATCACCCCAAAATGACTCATTCCCATCTACATGTCAATATTAACATCCATGACAAATTTCATGACAATAAGATGAACAGTATGGCCTGTAGCCCGTGCTAATGGATTGAATTTTGAAATCTAAGATGGCCGCTGGCCGCCATGTTTTTTTTCCGAATGACCCCAAAATGACTCTTTCCCATCTACATGTCAATGTCAACATCCATGACAAATTTCATAATAATCGGACCAAAGGTATGAACTGTAGCCCATGCTAAAGGAAATTGTTGACGCAACACACACACACGCACGCACACACGGACGACGGATACCAAGCCATGGCAATAGCTCAAACTTTACAAAGTAAAGTTGAGCTAAAAAACCACGGGAAGTGTCATCGGACCAATCGTCAGCCCGTGCGACCACTCCTTCACCCTTCAACTGCCACTGCAATGGGGATTGATGGGTTAAATACTTGCCGAAATTTTAGAGTTACTTCGCCTACATCATACAGAAACATGTGATGGCAGAATTCGCGTTTCTGATCAAAACGTTACCAAGTTTTCTCCACTCGATTCTCTTAAAATGCACCATAATCGGTCAAATTCTTTCGATAATTCTATCTAAGTACATCTTAGCTATTATTCGGATCAGCTCTCCCCGTCGAAATATTGATAGTTGGACCAAAACGACACTTGAGAAAAGTTTGTTTACAACAACGTCATTACAAGTCCATACTAATTCACCACCTTCGTGTAATCAAGAATATGAATCACATCAAAATTAAGCGAATTGTATACGGAATGTGCAGATATAAGCCGACATGTACATATCATTCCCCAAATGCTTCAATATCATGACAATCTATTAGTTATTATAACAAAACCCCAAAGTGTTCGCAACGCCGCGATATAGGCAACGTGGCCAACATCCTATCATTATGTGCTATTTCGTTGTTGCGAAATGGGCCGAACGTAATGTGGACAGTTGGTTTGTGGTTCTGTGAGCCCGATAACCAGAATTGAGTGGTTTCATAAAAAAAAAATATGGTGTAATCAGCATGTCTGTCTGTCCGAGATGGTTACTGATTGATAACTTCAGTATTAGTTAACTTATTCGAATATGACATGTCCATGATATTTCTACAATGTGAGAGTTTTGAGTATAGTAGATCTTCAATTATACAAATTTTTGTCGGGTTATTTTGTCCACCCAACATGACCTTGAAACGGGTACCCGCAAATGATAGCATGCTGTCGGCGTGCCTGTACGGGGTTACCATGAAAAACAAAAATTAATCGATCGACCAAAGCCATGGGACCAATCCCGCCCGTGGTGGGCTAATCTGCAAGTGTATTATATATTTTGGAACTTCTGTCCGTCTTAGACTCGAAAACTGCTCGATCGATCCGACTGAAATTGGTATGTAGGCCTTATACTTTGATCCCAGGAACAATGTGGGAGGGTCCAATTTCAAGTACGACCATGTCCTTGACGTCGCCCATATAGGCATGTTTCTGGACCGATCGAACAATAGTTTGTCCAGATGCTGTATATTCTACCCACAAAGAAATCCCTAAATAGCCCGGACGAAGTCGGGCACATCAGCTAGTGTCAATACAACTATTAACAACGTACAATATATTAATCAAATTCGTGGTTTATTTTTATTTCTATGATATTTTCGTGTAATATTTGCGAGTGTGAGGTCCATGGGGGGGGGGGTGGTCAATTGTCAGGACGCAAATTTCATAGTTTAACAGAAAAATTGCCCTACACCTGGTGTTGTGTTTTTTCGTTTTGAGGTATCAACATCGACAACTCACATTAGGTGAGTGATAAAATATTAATGCAAGCATAATTATAGAGGGATGAGACATGCTTCAATTCACCATCATAGTCTCAAGTGTAGTGACTTAAAGTGGTATGGCGTTCAAAGTATTGTGGCATCTGGAAGGTCCAATTTGTTGATTATGGCATGGATAATAGCGAAGTGTCGCCCCAGTAAACAATAAGACACCAATTCCTTGCCGATCCCTCACCAGGAAAGTTGCTGGTTCGGTGCCAGTGCAACAGGATATCTTCCCCCTTATGTAAGACTAAAAAATATTTTTACTCATTTTATATCGTTTGGTCCTGAAATGGCCAGAAATATATATTTTTTTGCATTTAAATTATTTTTTTAAATGTCCAGGCTTGGATCTCCCCCCACCCACCACCCACATGACAAAGTTTATGGGTTATTTTGCTTTATATAATAGTCATGAAAGAGCGAGAAATTAACTTCTGAGAAAAAGTTGTTTGAGTCACGGTTTGGGGTGGGGGAAGTTACCTACATGACAAAACGATTAGCCGATCACGATTGGCAGATGTTTAACCCATACCTTGGCGATAGTGATCAGCTATTTTGAGTTTGGATGCAAAAATCCATAAGCCATAACTGTTTAAAAATGAAAGTGTCAATGACACTGTAGCTCAACTTTGTAAAGAAGGTCATTTTTTTGTGATGAGCAATGAATAGAGAGATTAAAAAGGAGTGTAAAAATGAGCAGTAAAGGATTTAGTCACACAGAGTAAAATCCAAGATGGCTGCTGGCGGCCATGTTTTTTAGCCGAATGACCCCAAAATGACTCGTTCCCATCTACATGTTATTGTTAACATCCATCACAAATGATGAT
The DNA here is from genome assembly GCA_032622095.1 of Siphonodentalium dalli. Classification (NCBI taxonomy): domain Eukaryota; kingdom Metazoa; phylum Mollusca; class Scaphopoda; order Gadilida; family Siphonodentaliidae; genus Siphonodentalium; species Siphonodentalium dalli. Next base: position 294,040,577 of record CP136063.1, read on the forward strand.
GATGATGATGATCAGACTAAAGGTATGACCTGTAGCCTGTGCTAAAGGATTTAGTCATACAAAGAGTAAAATCCAAGATGGCTGCTGGTGGCCATGTTTTTTGGCCGATTGACCCCAAAATTAATTGTTGCCATCTACATGTCAATATTAACATCCATGACAAATTTCATGATGATCAGACGAACAGTACGACCTGTAGCCCGTGCTAATGCATTGAATTTTGAAATCAAAGATGGCTGCTGGCAGCCATGTTTTTTGCCCGAATGATCCCCAAAATGACTCGTTCCCATCTACATTCCAATTTCAACAGCCATGACAAATTTCATGATGATCAGACTAAAGGTACGACCTGTAGCCTGTGCTAAAGGATTTAGTCATACAAAGAGTAAAATCCAAGATGGCTGCTGGTGGCCATGTTTTTTGGGCAAATGAAGCCGAATGTCATAGTTTTTCGGCAGAAAATTTAATTTATATATATCATAAGAACATCCGCTGACATGAACAGCGGTAGTCAACCGCACTAACTTTGAGCAATGATTTCACTCATAAATATCATTTTGTTCCAATATGACATAAAGTTAAAATTTGTGGCCATTTCGGTCCTACAGTTTAACCCAAAGTAGGAAAATATGGACTGTTACTGGTTGAAAAACCCCACCCCCTCTACACTTCCAACCCCATTGCCCCACCACCCAGGCAGCTTAGAAATCAAAGAGGAATTAATCTATACATTATTATACCAGTATCAAAAAGCACAGGTAGGGTGGCTGGTTGATAATTAAATCTCTTATTTCCGCCCCTATTTGAACAAACGTGAATCCCCATCAATGAGATCCATTCATTTGGTAATTTCAGACAGTAGATTTTAATAGTTGAACTGAACTGATTTTCCTCAAATTTCCTAAAATAACCCCAAATCTGAACATTCTAAACCCCAGTCACCGAAGGACCCTCCATGCCAAACATAAGCTAAACAGGCCCGATGGTTCTTGAGAAGAAATTGTTTTAAGAATTACTATGGAAGAAAAGAGTTTTGGCCCTGGCTTCTCACCTATTTGACCTGATGAACTCATTTGAACAAATTTGAATGATGTAACTTAAAACGAGGTCCAAGTAAGTGAAGTCGAAATTAACCAGATTGAATGCAATGTCAAATGCCTGCATGCGATGTCATTTCTGATCTAGTGTAAGTTATTCACATTGGTCATATAGTGTATTGACATTTTCAGTTTAACTTTTTTATGAGTACTGTTCTCGTATATAGTACTTGTCATTCTTTTGAATTCAGCTGCCTGATTAAACATAAATACATGCATTTGAATTCAGCTGCCTGATTAAACATAAATACATGCAAACTAATGCCAATTTCGATAGCAGTGTTTATGTGAAAATGGCGGGATAAATAATGAAAGTGTCCATGACTCAACTTGGAAAGGGAATAATTTCATGTGTTACCGTCAATGGAGTGATTAGGAATGTGGAAAGTTGAAAGGCCAAGTTATGCAAAGAGTAAAATCCAAGATGGCCACTGGCAGCCATGTTTTTTTGCCAAATGACCCCAAAAAGACTCGTTCCCATTTACATGTCATTGTTAACATCCATCACAAATTTCATGATGATCAGACAAACAGTACGACCTGCAGCCCACGCCAAGGGATTTAGTCATGCAAAGACTAAAATACAAGATGGCTGCTGACTGCCATGTTTTTTGGCCGAATGACCCAAAATGACTCGTTCCCATCTACATGTCAATGTCAACAGCCATGACAAATTTCATAATGATCCAACCAAAGGAATGACCTGTAGCCCATGCTAAAGGAAATTGTTGACGGATCACGCACACACTCATGGATGACAGACGACAAAGCCATGGCAATAGCTCAAACTTTACAAAGTAAAGTTGAGCTAAAAAGGCACAAGAAAACTGGAGCGTGCACCGGAAGCGAGGATAAAGAAATCAAACCTTCAAAATTGAGTAAATATATGTCCAAGTTGTTTTTAATCTTCTTTAATTACGCTGATATACAGCCCAATCAGATTATGTCATCTCCTTTTTTTTTTCTGCAGTAACTATGGATCTCACATTTTACGCACGTTTCTGTGCACCATATTGAAGTCTTTAACAATAGTGCATCCCAAGAGAAAATGTTGAGTAAAATTTCACTGAAATTTCACTGAGATTTCACTGAAATTTCACTGAAATAACAGTAAAAAATTTAGTCAAATTTTACCAAAATTTCAGTAAAATTTCAGTGAAATTTCACCAAAATTTCAGTGAAATTTCACCAAAATAACAGTAAAAAATTTAGTCAAATTTTACCAAGATTTCAGTGAAATTTCACCAAAATTTCAGTGAAATTTCACCAAAATTTCACTACTTGAGTCAAATTATCTCCATAACTTTACTGAAATCTCAAAATTTTTACTGAAATATAAATTATTTCAATTGAAAAGTTCAGTCAGAATAGACATAAAACCCATACCATGCACAATATGGTTCCATCATTTCTTGTACTATATATACCCTTGTTCTGTATCACATGTCAAATTTTCAACCCTATATAGAACTGAGAAATCCAGTTCGATTTTACTGTATAACGTGTCGATCTTTGTATATGCTGGCCCGCATTGGTCAATGAGATGGAACAAGGATATATGAAATGTAAATATATTTAATGAAATGAACTGACATGAATAAGACAGCTCAAGCAAGATATGTGCATATATATATATAAATCAACATAATTAGCATTTTAAGCAAATTACTGGATCAGGTTTATGTGAATCAAAAGTTTCATTAAATTAATTACCAGTTACATGCATTACCAGTTATAATTACCAGTAAACATTACTAGTTTGTTCAAATCAAATTCTATAAATATCCATGAAACTGTGGACAAGTTTAACAATACATTAATTCTAAAAGATGCATGTGCATATAAACTGAATTAATGTCAGAAACTTTCTAAACGATGAAATTTATCTGACTTTACCATAATCCAATTGTTTAATTATAAGCATGCAGGTTTATTATACCGGAAAATTCAAAATAAAATCAATGTTAATTAATAGAAGTGTTTCCAGACAGTGGTCATCGGTTAATTCATTTTTATTATTTTATACCTAGGGAATTATATAATACATGCATATTGTGCGCTTCTCAGTGTTTCGACCTAATATTATAATTCTAGAAGAAGCTTGGTAAATATGTGAATAATAAGTCCTTTATTTGGACTGGTTTAACCCCTCTATGATGGGAGTTTCCCCTGGTGCAGCATTAAAGTTCATTGCCAGTGCATTCTCTTATATATGCAAGTCTCTCTATGGGAGACTCGCATATATAAGAGATTGCATTGGCACTGGGTTTTCGCAAGATTTCAGGAAGCTCCATATTTATAATATTAATTTAGATCTTTGTAGTTGCCATTTCTTACACCCCGAATTTTATTGTTCAGGGGACCCAGAAGTGACTTCCAAATGGCTTCCTGTTGGACACTGCTGGCGTCTTGATGGAATTCAGCAAATATTTGGCCTGAAATTAAAGTGGATCAAAATGAAATATTATTGTATTCATCATGCATGCGCCAATCACTTAACCAATTCACAATTAGCATGTTTAAATGAACATAGGTCACCCAAGGAATATCCAAATCCAAATTTCAGCCAAATCAGTCCAGTGGTTTCTGAGTCCTGCATGAGAACTGTGAAAAGATTTTTTTAGAGTTGAGAATGGAAATAGAGTTATCTGCCTTTTATTCGGCCCCTTATTGGCAGAGCAGTCCCTAATTTTCAAGCATGAATTTAAGTCACCCAAGGAAAATTCATATGAAATTTCAGTCAAATCGGTCCAGTGGTTTTGGATTTTTTTTAGAATTGTTGACGTTATCACAACTATAGTGTGTTAACTTTCGTTTGGCAATTAACAGAATACCCACTTACTGGAGGAATATTGTTTTTTTTTTAAAAAGAGTTGACAATGCCACTTTAAATGAAAGGGAGTTTGTAGGGGAGTGAAAATAATTATGCCGGTACTTACTTCTAATAGCTCTTCTTTTATGTGTATCCAAAGGGTATGTTCCCTTGGCATCCCCATATATCGTCATCCTCCTCTCTGAATGCCCACACTCCTCCTTCGTAACCAACTTCTCCAATAAATTTAAGCCATATTTCGTTGCATTTTTTGCTGTGTCACGGCAACGTTCGAAAACATCCCTTTTCATCCGTACTCCATGGATGCTTTCTCCAATGCTAACTAGATCTGTAAGGGAGAAAAATCTGTTTGAATATTCATACTTCAATGGACGAAAGTGCATATTTACAAATAGAGCAAAAGCACAATACTACAACGTTGAATACATGTACGTGTAGTTGTGCACACATGTAGCTGTATGTACATTGTAGTATTGTACAGATTAAATTGTTAATTTTTTCTATGACCAGAATATTGTGTAATACTAAAAGTAGGTCCTGTTGGAGAAATATGGACTTGCCCTGTAATTGATTATATCCCCATCATAGTTCTGCTTTTCCTATATGCATTTTCGAAGGAAAAGAGGGCACATTTTCTGATACAATCATTACATTGCCATACGGGTCTCAGATGACTTAATTTGAATAAAAGGTCAGCCGACCACAGTGTCTCCCGAAAAGGTGGCTAAGTTATCATCCAGAAATCATTTCCGGACGCATGCACGGACACCGCTGATTTTGATAGTTCCCCCAAAAAAAAAATTCGGGGGACAATAAATATTTACCATACTCGATTCAAATGAGGTTCTGCCCTGGAGAGGTCATAAGCATCATGATTCTGAAACCCGGTTGTTGCATGGAGCCCCAATTTTTTTTTATATCAAAATTACACTCACCACTATCATGGACCGGTTGTGAATCGTTCGGATTCGAGTTACTACCAAGAGCGGGGTATGTCTACTGAGAGCCCATTTGCTGACGACGACAATGGATCTTCCCGCAAGAGCTATGGTATCAAACATGAAACAATTCAATGGAAAATTTGGATGTAGTATATGTCTTCATGAGGGGAAAACGCGGCCTGGAAACAGTCTGCACAGGTATTGGCCATTCAATTCAAAGAATGAACAAAGAACACACAGTGGTTGGATCAGTGATATAATGAAAGCTGTACAATCTAAAAATGCTGTAAGTGTTATTGCCTATGCTACTCTTGGCTCCAAATAAAAGTTCAGACCCAGAATAGAAGTGTACGTAGGGGGAAGTTTTTGCCAAATTTAATAAAAATACAGACCTGACCCAAATAATAGTGCAGGGTGGAATTTAATGACTATATAAATTATTTGGAGCCCTGCACCTACGATATTGAAACCAATGGCAATCTGACTTATTTTGATTGAGTTATTTACTTTTTCTCCAAAATTCTGTATTACAGCTACATTTAATTTTTTGTCCGGAACTTTATTTCCCTTATTTGTTTTCAAACTTGGCAAGTTGGCATGCATCAGAACCATTATGAGAACATCTGAACCATGTGTTATTTAGAGAGATATTGAGAATTTTGACTTAGAAGATTAACCTAGTTTAAACTTCTTTCAGGTTCGTGGTATAAAAGGAGCATCACCATTAGTGCTGCTGAGTTATATCCGTCTACCGACAATATTTGCTATTGACTGGATGCACGGAGTACTCCTGGGAGTAACAAAGAGTCTTCTAAAGCTTTGGTTGGGAAAGAAACACAAAAATTCTGCTTTCTATATTGGTAATAAGGTAATAATAATATCTTAAGTTACCTTCAGCCCTATTATGAAAAACTTTTTGTTGATTATCCGCACACTTACATGTATCTTAATGACTTAAAGACATATTATGTACTTGTTTTGGGTGCGTGAAACTGATAAGTTAGTATTCGGGTGCTATGCCAACTGGAGGAATATAGCATTCTACTAACATCACCGGGAATCTCAAGCAAATCGACCGTACCACTCCATAGAAAACATTGTCTAAATTACGCTAAATTGTAAATATTTACCACTCGAATCTGGACACTTTTATCGGCGTTAAACTTACGAAAAAGATTTCGCCATCGGCAGTCACTGCATTTAATTAATATATAAGAATGACGGCTGTGTGTTGTCAATTTAGATATAATATTTGTAAAAATAACTTCTTTGAACAAGATTATTCTCCATTTCTATTTGCTCACCCCACAGAGTGTTTCACATCACTTTAAATAACAAATATATTTTTGGGAGAAATAATACTGAGTTAAAGCTTTCAAGTACACTCACAAATATCAGTCGATTTGCAGATGCGTATCACTATCTGTTTTCTATAATATTTTAGATATCCCTCTTAAACAAAAGATATCTCCAGATAAAGATACCAGATTTCATATGTCGCAAACAGAGATCCCTTGAAGACCATGGCCACTGGAAAGGTAACATTTCATCAATAAAAAATGTGCTGCTTTAACGTACATACGTCTTATCTAAATTATTCATCTATATTTTAAAAATAAAAGAATTAACCTAACTACTATATGTACCCACCTACTACATGTACCCACCCTGAAAATGTACGGTAGGGAGAGGGCAAACACAAAATCTATTACGGATGGCCTCATTAGCTGGTTAACTGCGGTCAGCAGCTAAGATCTGTGGCAAGAACATATTTCTTAGCTTTCCCAAAAAAAGGTCAAATTTGGTGCCATGTATTTAATTGGTAATATAATTATTCTTTTTTTTTTTCAGCAACTGAGTATCGGGAATGGCTTCTGCATTTCTCAATGCCAGTTCTCAGAGATGTTTTGCCAGTTGCACATTACTGTCATTATGGAATGTTGGTGACTGCACTATTTCTCCTCAATCAGGAACAAATACACGGTGATGATATTGTTTATGCACAACAACTTCTTATCCACTTCAGCAAATTATTCTCAGAATATTATGGTACGTATTCAGTAATTGATTATTTATCAAGTGGTCTGTTCTCACAAGTTGTAGGTAGTTCTTCTGAGAAAAAGTAAATGATAGCTAGCATACAATGCTACTACAAGCTTTAATATGTAATTAAATTAACACATTTAACTCCAATGATTGTAATAGTCTTATTATAGAGGTTTTAAATATACTAGTAATTAATGAACAATCTATTTAATAACACTCATCATAATTGCCAAGAACAAAATTAAGATGGGCCCCAGAATAACAAACAAAAGCAGCTTTTATGAACTGTTCAGTTCTCAAATATATTTGGGTCTTTCCTCTTATTTCTGACTCCTTGATATAACATAAGGTAAAATAACAAAAATATTTACCAATTTGAAGGACGTACTCAAAACAATGTTAAATATTCTCACATACATGTACCCTATTTTTGTCACACATATTTATACCAAATAATAACCCTTTATATACGAACTGAAGCATTGCAAATTTTTACAGGACCCTATCAAGAAACAATGAACGTTCACCTACTCCAAGACTTACCTCGGTTTGTGGAAATGTATGGACCACTTTTCACCACTTCCTGTTTCGGATTTGAATCAATGAATTCATATTTGAAGCGGATGGTGCATGGAACTCGCTATATAAATAGCCAGGTCAGTATTACATGTTACTGTTATGTACAAGAGCAAATCTGTTGGTGAATGAATATCTCTTATTTGGCCTATTGACAGATATATTCTGCTTCTTGAATGACCTTTATCATAATTTGTTTACCACAGGCCAGGATTATGTTAAAAATTCATGCAAGAGACATTTGGGTAAGAGGCTCATGGACTATCTACACTCATTTCTTCCTGACGTCGCCTAATTTCTCATGAATTATTTATAGTGATCCTCAAAACCAATTGAAACTATTACTTTATTTTGATACAAGGATATTTAAATTAAAAAAAGCCAAGAATTTGAGCCGTTATGGTGCAGTATATAGCCAAAAATGGTTAGTCTCTAGTTGTGAAAACAGATCATTCAAATTACCATAACAAGAAGGAAGTGCTTATATCTTGAAATTTACATATTTTGGCTTTTTTAGGTCAGTTTTGCTTACTCAATGGCAAAAGCCATTCCAAGATTGTTAGAGAAATTTCAAGATGAAACAGAAACAGACATTCAACGTTTGGCAGAGCGTTTATCTAAGAGCTTTGTTGGGTAATAACATTTTTCAAGCATATCAAATCAACTTTTTTTGTTGGGAGTTTCTTTTTTTTGTTGGGAGTTTCATTTTACTAAACAAATGATTTTTATTGTTGTACATCACTATTCTAACAATGAACAACATAGAAATGAGACCAATATGAGTCCATGCCTAAATGATGAACCATTTAATTTTATAGTCTCATCCTAGGGGATGGCCCGTCAAAATGACGGGTTCTACCGATGGCTAACTCCTGCGTGGCATTTATCCAATAGATGGACATTAATCCCCAAACATGCTTAATACAGTGTAACGAACTGCAGTGTTAATGATGTTCGATTGACAATAATCCACAAATACGCTTAATACAGTGTAACAAACTACATTGTCAATGACGTTCGATTGACAATAATCCACATAGACATGCATTCACTAAACAATTTGAAATTCTATGATTCTTACTATAAAGTAATGCATTTATATATATGTCCGATTTCAGTAAAAATCAAGATACAACAGAATCTGCGCTTGGGAAAATGCAGCTTTTCAAACCAAGCCGTAATGACCATGTGTTTATGGATGTTGTATTGAGCAAATACGATAATGCACATGGGAAAATCTACAAATTTCACCGCTTGAGGACAAAGATAGGAATCTGTACATGCCAGCAGTACAAAAGAACAAAAGAAAACTCCTATACTGTCCTGCTTGAAGACAACACATTTGCTTTCATCAAATATTTTATTAGTTTTTCGGACAATCTGTTTGCTGTTGTAGAAACAATTCAGGTTGCTGATATGTTTCAACCTGGAACACCAATCCCTTCAGAGTTCAGTGCCTATGTGAATACATCACATTCTCTGTGTTCTCACATTCATGAAGTGACATCAAAGAACATAAAAACTCTACTTGTGCCTGTCAGTTATATCGTAAAGAAGTGTGTCTACATGGAAATAGGGAATAACCTGACCTTTGTGTCTGTACCACCAAATCTGGTGGAGCATAATTAAAGCCATATCATATTTCAGCAACATAAATTGACACCTCAATGTCCTAATGAAGTGATATTCGTTTCTGGAAGAGCTATATGTAACTATTATTTCTTCTAGAAAATGGGGGAACATGATGTCTGAACTGCTCATAATTTTCATAAATGTAAACAAGGACAGCCAAAATATAAACAAATATCCGCTGACATTCACTCTCTATTTTTACCTGTATTTTACCAAATCCTCTCATTTGAGTAATTGAAAATGTCATCCGCACAAGATATATAGTCTTTGATTGTGATAATATGGACACGATCTTACCGATAATGGAAAATGTAGCCCATTGATAAATAAAAATTTCATATGCATGATTAATATCCCTTTACTGGAAGTAAAACTGAAAAGTACTCAAAATCTCACTGAAAACTATTTTATCATTTTTTAGTGAAATTTTATATTTAAAACTGAAAAGTACTCAAAATCTCACTTAAAAATATTTTATCATTTGAGTGAAATTAACTGGAAAAGTTAAAATAAGTTTCAGTGAAATTTCACTGAAATTTCAGTAGTGAAATTCACTGAGATGGTGAAATAACACCAAAATTTGGTAATTTCACTGAATTTCAGTGAAATTTCAGTGAAATTTCACTGAAATTTTGGTCTTATTTTCTCTTGGGATCATATAGAAATGAGACAACATTGGCTTAAAAGATTTTACACCAGACTATTCTACCATGATGGAAATGTGTGAACCAGACCAATCATCATGCTGTGGGTTAAGCCAGGTATTGTGTAGGTATTGTGTAGGTATTGTGTAGGTATTGTTTAGGTATTGTGTAGGTATTGTGTCGGTGTAGGTATTGTGTCGGTATTGTATAGGTATTGTATAGGTATTGTGTAGGTATTGTGTAGGTATTGTGTAACTGCTTCTTGGAAAGAGACGAGAGTAAACCATTACCAGAATAAATAATCTATTCACTCATGACATTGTATATATACCGATTAGTAGAGTTACAGTTTACTGTCCATATACACTTGCAGATTGTATAGTACATACTTCTATATGAATCTTTTTATACTATCCATATTCATGTCAAGTAGTTACCCTGTCCAATGACTCCTATTAATAATTTTGCAATAAAAGTTGGAACCTGACCAACTTTTTGCACTTTGGAAGAAGTGATCGGACTGCAGACTTACAATATATTATATAGTTGATAAGTACCGTGCACCATTCAATTTCAAACAGTTACATATTTACAGTTATCAACCCTAGACTAATCAGAGTAACTACTTGACTGGATTACTATAATCAAGTTCTATAATATGTTTTGTTTGTTTTGGTAAAACATACCAGTTTATTTTCTAGTCATACCTCTCGGGGTCCATTGTATGTAAAATGCATGCATTTGGTTTCAATAAATCTATCTATGCTTTGGTGATGCGGCATCTATTGGCAAATTAATTGACCTAACACAGCCTGGTCGCTGAATAAGACTGATGTATGTCATTCACAGGTAGATGAAGGGAGATAACACAACCTGATTTTTAAATAAAGCTCTGATGTATGTGTCGTCCACAGGCAGATTAAGGGAGATAACCCAGCCTGGTTGTTACTAGCAGACACTCTATACACAGTCTTTATCACGCTGCTAGAGCTTTTGTGCGACGCCGATGTGGACTCCCAGGATACCGTCTCATGGCGGACCCCGGTACAAGCTCACTGTACGCTGCGGGCTACACGGCTATGGTGAGCTGTAACAAAAGCTTCCAACTCAATAGCAACAGAGTTGAAATTTATAGAGGATTATGTGATACTATGTGGAAGCGGTGACAGTTAGACATCTTAGTTGGAATAGAAGCACCACCACACGCCAGAAAAGTTCAATGGTTCTGGGATCCAGTAGGCGGAATTGGAAAAACAATGTTAAGCATATACATTATTTCAATGGGTGACTCAATCAGAATGGAAAACGCAAAGTCCGCAGACATCAAGTATGCATACAATGGGGAAAGAGTGGTGATTTTCGACTATCCGCGTTCTCAAAAAGACAGAATCAATTACGAAATTATAGAAATTCTTAAAAACAGGATCATGTTAAATACTAAGTACAACAGCGGAATGAAGTTACACCAGCCACCTCACATGATAGTATTCGTCAACTTCGCACCAGACGAGACAATGTTGAGTGCCGACAGATAGGCTGTACCAAGACACTGATCCGAAACACAGAAGTGGATTTACGAGGCTGTACCAAGACAATGATCCTAAAGTAAACACAGAAGTGGATTTACAAATGAATTCATGATAGACTTTGACATCAACCACTGGCAAAGTCCTGCAAAATCTCCGGATATGAATCCGATCGAGAAAGTGTGGGCTCACACAGGGGGAGGGGGGTCTGAAAAAACACAAGACCGCATGTGATATCATCTTTACTATAACGGCGATCAAAGAGACCTGGTGCAGAGGTCGACCAATATCTCCTGGACTATTGGATGCAGTGACTTTTTTTGAAGTTTTTTGTGATGGATTTTTATTACAAACTGTGGGGATACAGTGACAATCATTCCCCCATCAAGTTCAACTAAGAACTTGGATGCAGTGGCTTTTGTGATGGATATTTATTACAAATGTGTGGATCTGACCAGTTGGACATAAGTTCACTGGGCACAAATTAATCTTAAATCAGGAGACAGTGAGTTTCTATGGAGTTTATGTTGTGAGGGAAGTTTATTCCGAATGTCTGGTGAGCAGGATATTAGCATGGCCTCGGCCACCTACTCGGATGAGTTGAGCAGGATGTTAGCATGGCCTCGGCCACCTACTCTGATCAGTTGATTGACATACATGAAAATGAGCACGTTCTACAAAATATTTGGTTTTCTTTGAATGGAAACATAGTTTGTTCTCCCACCGACGATAAAAATCAACCATCCGTATACATCTTAGCAGATACATCCAGGTAAGAGGCCAAAAGGAAAACATGTGGTTGGGGTTTTCCCTATCAACCATATTTTAAGTCACCTACCCTAAAGTTTTTTGTTCCATTCGTGTAAATCTAGGAACAAGAATTTAATAACGAACAACCACAACAAGGCAACAATATAATCCGTAAAGGATAACAGGTCAGTATCCAACACAATTTTATTTATTAGACAATCTGATTATAAGCTTCCTTTTCATATTTCTCATATTAACCAAGACATGTGTCAACCTATATTAATCACCATATTCTCTTCCTACAATCACTGGTGTGAATTAGTTCGAGCGACAATGTGTGGATCTGACCAGTAGGACATAAGTTCACTGGGCACAGACTAATCTTACATCAGAAGACAGCGAGTTTCTATGGAGTTTATGTTGTGAGGGAAGTTTATTCCGAATGTCTGGTGAGCAGGATATTATGAGCATGGCCTCAGCCACCTATTCGGATGAGTTGATTGACATACATGTACACGAGCACGTGAGCAGGATATTAGCATGGCCTCAGCCACCTACTCGGATGAGTTGATTGACATACATGTACACAACTGGTGAGCAGGATATTAGTATGGCCTCAGCCACCTACTCGGATGAGTTGATTGACATACATGTACACGACTGGTGAGCAGGATATTAGTATGGCCTCAGCCACCTACTCGGATGAGTTCATTGACATACATGTACACGAGCAGGATATTAGCATGGCCTCAGCCACCCACTCGGATGAGTTGAAGACATACCTGTAAACGAGCATGTTCCATAAAATATTTGGTTTTCTGTGAATTGAAACATAGTTTGTTCTCCCACAGACGACAAAATTCAACCACCGTTTACAGCTTTGCAGATACATCCAGGTAAGAGGCCAAAAGGAAGAAAAAAAAAAATTCCCCATCAACCTTATTTTAAGTCACCTACCCAAAAGTTTTATGTTCCATTCATGTAAATCTAGGAACAAAGGTTTCATAACGAACAACCACAACAAGGACCGGCATGGCAACGATATAATCCGTAAAGGATAATAGGTCAGTATCCCACCCAATTTTATTTATTAGACAATCTGATTATAAGCTTCCTTCTCATATTTCTCTATATTAATCAAGACATGAGTCAACAAATATTAATCACCATATTCTCTTCCTACAATTACTGGTGTGCATTAGTTCAAATGACAAATAATCAATTTCATATCTATGTGAGTGCAGTCATAATTATGTTAAATATTCCCTCTGAAGGTGCCATAAGTCCAGTATATATCATTGTCTATCTTTCTCACATGGATATCAATCTCACATGATCATGCCATTTAATTTAAGCCTTTGACATTTGTTTCAAATTTCTAAAATTTCAAAAAATCACAAATTTACATGCAATAGGCCTATATTCTGCCAAGGTAATCCCAATGTATATCATATGGACCATTAAGGTGATGCTTCACATAAGAGGGAGTCAAATACTTGTATATGTAATACCCAATGACTGGGAATGACTTCGGCGAACGAATCAGAGTTTTTGACACCCTCTTCGTAAAAAAAAACCCCGAAGAAAGCGACGAAATATGAAATAATTCAAAAGGATTTTGATGATAAAATGGATAATATGCGCTAGGTATTCAGCAGTAAATTGAACAATATCCTTGAGACACTAATGACTGACCCACAAGGGGAAAAATTGGTAGTGATAAATCACCTCTCAGGTCACAAAGACTGAGTTCATGATGCGTGTTATCTGTCTGTCTAATTACATTTTGATGCAACTGACATTTAATTTGATGTCTTCGATGTCATTCTTTTCATACATAGTTTATTTCTCGCGAACTGCGGGCTATCCTTCCAAACAATTTAAAAAACATTAACATTATTTATTCAGAATGCCAGCATTGGTGGAATTGTCCACTGGGGAATTCTTTACTATGAAAACAGAATTGTACGAAGAGCTATTCACTTTTCCAGAATGGGTTCCTCGATTGTTATCGGATTGAGTACCTTTAATTTGATACTTTGTGATGGTTCTTCCTTAAAAATGTTGGTCCTTAATTCTGGTATGTTGGTTCTTCGTTTGATTCTACTGGGACAAACCATGCCGAGAACCATTTTTTCTCTGTGTATAATTAATTAGAGTTACCTCGTGCCAACCCAGTCTGGGGTAAACTACATACCAACATATAATATAGTGCAACATTAATATGAACCTTAGTGTATGTTTACAAAGACTGGTGCCAACCCATCCTGCGTACGTAATTTCCACCTGGAACGTTACTACAAGTTAGCTCGCTCATATTTATGTTGACAGTTAAGGTATCTCGGTCGTATTTCTGCTGTATAAGAAACTTGATAATTAACTAGGGTCACCATCCACGTAAATGTGTATAATTTCGGGATGGTTGCAGACAGGACAAAAGTATTGATCGCATTGAGTACCCTTACTATTACTTATTCAGAATACAAGCATTAATAGAATTATCCACTGGCGAATTTTTCACCATACAAGACCGCTTGTATCAACACCTCTTCGGGGATAATGTTTTCCCAGAAGGTACATACGAATTTGAAATCAAAGGGTGTCTTGTGATCAAAGCATAAGTATGTTTTACCCACCCCATCGTTTTACCAACCCCATCTGTTAAATATGCATTTTAGCATTAAAATTCACTCACGATTGGGCTTTCAAATTACAGACAAACACCATAATAAAGTTATAAAACAAATAGAATTGCAGCATGCATTAACCCTTTACCCAACAAACCGGCCAAAACCCTCCAAATAAAGCTTCAACAGCCTAAAATATCTTCGGTCTGTCTCAATAACACCATACAAATATGGATATCATTGGAACCGGCTCCTTGACCACATTGTGATAGTTACAGTTATGCCCTGTGCCAATGCATTCTCTTATATATGCGAGTCGACCATAGGTCGCCTCGCATATATAAGAGAATGCATTGGCCTAAACAAATCTTTTTTTAACACTTTTTACCATTTTTCTTACATTCTTTAACAATTTTATAATTTTTAATGTGTTAAGCCAATGCATTCTCTTATATATGCGAGGCGACCTATGGTCGACTCGCATATATAAGAGAATGCATTGGCACAGGGCCCTTCTGTTGGGTAAAGGGTTAACAAATATACAGAAAACGAAAACCGATTCCAAATTGTGGCGACAGGAAGATAACCATATGATCATGCCACCATCATATCATTTTTTATTACTTCATTTGATATGCATTACACATTTGTATGATGCTATGCCATGAATAAAATTATTTCATCGGTATGTGTTAATTAATAATTATTACTTATTCAGAATGACAGGAAGATAACCATATGGTCATGTGTAACACTTTCGTATGTTACACGGCGTATATAGGGTTAATTTTATTTCCATCTTTTATGCGTGGGGAAACTAGCTCGGGAAGCAATAGCCTGTGCTATTTCTTCACGGGCTAGTAGTCCCATAAAGAATTATATTATATCTTAACCCTTTACCCAACAGAAGGGCCCTGTGCCAATGCATTCTCTTATATATGCGAGTCGACCATAGGTCGCCTCGCATATATAAGAGAATGCATTGGCTTAACACATTAAAAATTATAAAATTGTTAAAGAATGTAAGAAAAAATGGTAAAAAGTGTTAAAAAAAGATTTTTGTTTTAGGCCAATGCATTCTCTTATATATGCGAGGCGACCTATGGTCGACTCGCATATATAAGAGAATGCATTAGCACAGGGCATAACTAACCATCACAATGTAGTCAATGAACCGGTTCCAATGATATCCATATTTGTATGGTGTTATTGAGACGGACCGAAGATATTTTAGGCTGTTGAAGCTTTATTTGGCCGGTTTTGGCCGGTTTGTTGGGTAAAGGTTTAACCTGTTGGACAGGCCAATACGTGTAGCAATCAGATTGTTACACATCTGTTAGGTGTGGCTTCCAGATTCTCATATATACTTGTTTCAGCCAAGACTGAGAGACTCTTTTATTCTGAACGCTGACTTGATATGAACGTGTAGCGCGAGAAGATGTTGTTGTATTATTCTCCGTGACCGCCTGATATGAACATGTATATAGTTGTATAAATAAATCTCTTCAACATGTCTGAGAGTGCCAACTTAATGTTAAAGAACCTGGGACCAGTCATAGAGTGGTACACATGCCACCATCATATATCATTTTTTATTACTTCATTTGATATGCATTACACATTTGTATGATGTTATGCCATGAATAAAATTATTTCATCGGTATGTGTTAATT
Organism: Siphonodentalium dalli; assembly: GCA_032622095.1. Taxonomy (NCBI): domain Eukaryota; kingdom Metazoa; phylum Mollusca; class Scaphopoda; order Gadilida; family Siphonodentaliidae; genus Siphonodentalium; species Siphonodentalium dalli. Next base: position 294,056,922 of record CP136063.1, read on the forward strand.
AATAATTATTACTTATTCAGAATGCCAGCATTAATAGAACTGTCAACTGGAGAATTTTTCACCATAAGAGAATTGTATCAAGACCTCTTTGGAAACTGCTTTTCCCGAATGTACCTTGGAATTCGAGATACAATGGTGTCTTTTGATCAAAGCGTAAGTATGTTTTACCCACCCCATCATTTACTCTGTTAATTATGCTTTTACCATTAAAATTGATTGGGCTTTCGATGAAGAAATTGCAGCATCAAATTCCAGACAAACACCATAATAAAACTAATAGAATTGCAACATGGAATTTTTTTTTTTTGCCTCAAGTTCTTCGTTATGTTCCAATTCGTGCTCCCTTCTCGAATTTTGGATCAAAATTGAATGTGTTCATTTTTCTGACATAACGCTGGACCATCGCTGAAAAATTTGCGTTCAATATTAAAGTAAGGGTGGCGCTTTAGGTAAGTAGCACTGTTTATTGCTGGATCGAACTGCAACTTTGTATTTTTGATACTTTTCGTAAGAGAAACCAGCAAACTAACACTCACTAGGATATATATGAAGAAACTACTCAACCCAGTGACCTCTCAACAGATCAAGATGAAAGTGTGTTTTCGATTAATATGTTCAATGCGGCATTACTGCCGTCACTCGAGACTCAACACAGGATGACACAAAATGCATTGCAAAGTATTGTTTCTACTACTCCTGAACTTATTCAATATCACTTGGATTTTTATAAGCAACACGTGTTAGGCAATCGGCCTGAACTTGGTCAACTTCCTGATGGGAATACACCAACATGTTTTAATGGATTGGATACAATCTACAAACGTCATATGTTCTACAAAAAACATTTCAACTACATACAATCCACAAAAGTCATTCTTGGACAAAGATGGTCGGAAAGAATAATCAACTCCAGCGGTCATATATGAATGGGTAGGTTGTTCCATTTTATGATAACCTAAAACTTTCTTGTCACTACCCGAAATCTGGCATAGTCTTCAGGTATCGCACAATAGCATGGATGGTATGATGAGGGATTTCTGTGATGGCAAATATTGCATGAACCATGACATATTCAGAGGAAATGCAAAACCGTTACAAATAATTCTATACACAGATGACATTGAACTAGTTAATCCAATTGGAACGCATACCAATATACATAAGGAATCTGTTCTATTTCACGCTGGCAAATATTCCACCGCAATTCAGGTCAAAACTACAAAGTATTCAGTTACTGGCAGTGGCAAGGACAAAGGATTTGCATAGAGTGGGCGTTTCTAAGCTTTTGGAAGATTTTACTTCAAATCTGAAAAACTTGGAAAAAGAAATGAAGATGAACATACATGGTGAAGAGTGTACTATAAAATGTGGATTATTAGCAGTATGTGCAGATACACCGGCTGCACATTGGCTCATAGGGACTTTCCAGTTTTCTACATTAAAAGGTCTCCCGAAAAGAAGTATGTCTTTGCCACCCAAATTTCGTGCAGTCAAGCTTCCGTTCGGAATAAGCGCAATTAGATTAATGTTACTATTAACATTACTCCTTGTACGCAGTGGGTCCTTAGAACTTAACCCCGGTCCTGCTAACATTCGTGATAATTCCAACGACGCTCATCAAACGATCTCGATCTTTCATTTGAACATAAGAAGCATCAGAAATAAACTTTCGAAGCCGTTATACGAAATAGAAGACCATGACATTTTATGTTTCACCGAAACCCACATCGATGCAACATTTCCTAGTAACAACATACAGATCCGCGGTTTCTCTGACCCTGTGAGATACGACGGTTCGAGTCACGGAGAAGGTATCGCGGTTTATTTCTCTGATAATCTCGTCTTTGAATGAATACCCTCTCTCGAATTAGATGATTCAATCCTCTGGTTCAAGCTGACTTCCAGGGCCTCCCGCTACCTATTATGTGTCTCTTACCGTTCCGATCAATTTAGTTGCGGGAGGTACTGGGAGCTGATTGACCAATCCATATCTGACGCTCTTGACCTTAATATCCCTATGATCTAACTGGCGACTTCAATTCAAACGCATTAGACCCCTCATCAAAAATCAGGGAAATGATATCATTCTATAGTCTACGAAATGTCATTGAATCACCAACCAGAGTTACTTCGACCACATCCAATCTACTTGATCCCATCATAGTGAATGACTATGTTACATGTCAATCTGAAGTGATAGACTTTGGAAGAGTCATATGAGATCACTGCGCCGTCATTGGGTACATAAATTATGATTCAGGCAGTAATGTCCCCTCCTTTCGGTTAGTCAGGAATTATACCAGATTTAATCTTGATGAAGCTGTAAAACTCATCCTGGACCCAGAGGGCTACACGCTATCGAAACAGCACCCGACATTGATTCAGCTACTGATATTTTCACCTCAAAATTCCTTGATATTATGGACAAAACCGTCCCTCAGTCTAGAGTATTAATAAGACATGAGGATAAACATTGGTTCACCTCAGAACTGCGAACGATGATCCGCAAAAGAGACGGTCTGCATAAAATTGCAATGAAGTCAAAAAATGACCTGATTTGGCAAAATTCTAAAAAATGCGAAACAGTCAATAACATGAAAAATTACGCCAGAGCCCGCTATGAAGAAACACTTCAAAAAACTGTTCGAGAGCATCCATCATCCAAATACTTCTGGCACTGCATAAAGGAAATTATGCAAACCAAACGCAAAGACGCTGTCCCCCCCTCTTACCGATGACAGTGGCAACTTAGTGTTTGACGACCACACCAAAGCATCCATGCGTTATATTCTCGGACATGTGTACCATTACACCAAGAGAGAACAGTCGTCAGTCATTCCGAAAGAAAGGCAAAAGTCGGCAAGGAGTGGGTGTTCCCAAGCCACACAAACTGTGGGCTGGCATTTCAAGGAGAGGAGCGACCAGATGTGCAATCTTCACCGAGATTATGGACTCAGTTTTTCCAATTAATTCTATTGAGACATTTGTTGAGATTCATAAAACGACAGTTCCCAGAAGGCCATAGGCTGTACATGTACCAAGACAATGATCCAAAACACAGAAGTGGATTTACAAATGAATTCATGAGAGACTTTGACATCAACCACTGGCAAAATCCAGCAGAATCTCCGGATATGAATCCGATCGAGAAAGTGTGGGCTCATATGAAATATTTCATACGAAATTCGGCAAAACCCACGACCAAATTAGAGCTGAAATCTGCTATAAGGACATTCTGGCAACGCATCACCCCAGAGTATTTGCAATTGACAGATAGACTATCTATACAAAGTAATTATATGGACTCAGTTTTTTCAGTTAATTCTGCCGAGACATTTGGTATAAACTCAGAACCAGAAAAACTTGAAAGCACAAATGCGCATAAACTTCAAATTGGACAATAATTGCATCATTTTCTTTAAAAGGGCAATAACTATGGTAAAATTGGTTCGGAAATTTAACTTGAACTTTAATTTCATATTGGCAACTCACTCACCAGATGTAAAGCAAATATCTTAATTATATTTTAAATTGTTGGCCAGAAACCAAAAATAAATATTTTCAAACGGCATAAACTCTGGTCAAAATGGGTGGGCTATGCTGAAAAAAATACCAAGGCATATAAAAATGGACCTAAGCTTCATACATATGGCTCTTAATTTATTTTTATCTGACCGACACCGACTCATGTTGATTGAAAATAACATCATAACCTTGATTATTCTAAGTATTCAAACATTTGGCCAATTTTTATGACAACAAATTTAATAGAATTGGTTTCTGGCATATGCGTTAACTCAAGTTCATATTTGTAATAGCCAATAAAAAAGTGCATAGATCGCATTTAATGTGAACGGGTCCGTGAGGAAATATATTATATTTTTATGTCACTCTTTTCATTCAGGTCACAAAATATCGCCTTCTAGGTGGAGACAGTGAAAAAGAGGTCATCAGAAATGTAATGGTCACAACTTTCAAAAAGGAACTTGCGGCAAAAATGAATTGGTCGGGGATTGGCCTTGGGGGGAAAAGACCAACATTGAAGGATTTTCGCCAGTTAATATCTGCCATGAAACGTAAGTATTTTTCTTCACCTTCTGTCACAATGTTTTCGTTATCAATATCCAACAGAGGGGGGGGGGGATCTTTTTTTTTAAATGGTGACCCAAACGATAATAAATTCCAGGCACATAATTTACGTTGTAAGTGCTTTTTATCTTTATTACCTGATACGAAGTGAGGAACATAATTTTCTTTTACAGTAATTCTTAAAATGTCTTCTCAAGAAACGTCTAGGCTATTTGTTATGGAGGGTCCTTGGGTGACTGGATTTCAGATTTTTCAAATGGGGTCAATGTGTCCAATAGGGGCCAAATCAGGGACATAAATATTTCTCTCCATAGTAATTCTTAAAAGGTCTTCTTAAGAACCAAAGGTCCTACCAATATTTAGCTTAACAAAATAAGATAAATACAAGGTCTTTTTCCCCACTTGTGAGAATAGTTTGACAATGCTTTCCATAGTTTGAATGTTTTTATATCAAGTACTAAATATTAAATTGTTCTTAGATATATAGATTCATGTTTTCTCGCTGTGACAGACAATTATTTATTTTAAGTTTAAATTGTTTTCAACTGGTAATTTTCTATTTTGTGTGAGATAATTTCTGCGGTTTGATATCAAGTGGATAATGTACTGACTACAGTACTGTACTTTTAGACAGAAAAATAAGCTTGAGTAAATGTGTACATGAGAGTATGCATATACAACGCCTTTATTTGGATTTTCCTGTAGTAAATTAAGTAAAAACAGATATGATTCATTTGCAATTGTTTAATGAATCTCAGCAAAACCTGTCCTTATTATAAATGCTTACATACATTAAAACCTGTGCATATTATAAATGTTTACATACCTATTATAAATGCTTACATACATTTTCATTTAAGGAGGTGCAAGAAAGAATCCTGCAGCGTCAAACATGACAGATGGAACTTTAAAAAAAATTGCAGGAAAGTGGCTGAGAGATTCCTGCGACGCCAGGAAAAAAACTTCGGTGGATAGAAATAATTTGGTAGAACAGATTCTATTCATTCTGAACTCAATTGAAACAAATGCTGTCAAAACATACTCTGCCACTATCTTTAATTTGACTGAAAAATGTTGACAGTGTTTGTTTTGGTTTCAAAACGCGGGCCAAGTGGTTGATGGACAATGTCATCATAGTAAGAAAGACAGCTAACATCACAGCTTGATTTAATATCAATGTCATGTAAACCAAGAGCATATAAATTATATACATTTGTCAAAAAGTATATCGGGAATTTAATTTTGTTTTATACTCATTATTCCAAAATCTAAAGTCATTGATTCATAATATCTTCTGTTACTACATCTACCTCTGTGGCTACCACGATGACGTGAACAAAGGGAGATAACTTGTGCATGCTTAGAACCATATTTGGCAACTCGTAATTATAAACTTATAAAACAAATAAGTTAATTTATGTTTAAGACCACACAATGTCATTTACCCATTTCTCAGGCCTGCAACCTCTTTTGTGTTTTATCTGTCGGGAAGTCACATCACATTCACGTTAAGACTGCTGACAGCCATTGAAATAGGTCAAAATAGATTATATTACGACAGCCATTCATCACAATACAAAGACCTAATCAACGACATACATGTGCTTACAGACCCGTATTGTGAATTGTTCCGAACATCGTGCACACAAAATGCCTGGTCTGAATTTCTCCATTTCTATGCAACTAGTGCTGTGCTAAAAGTGCCGATCAATTCCTACTGCCCGTCAATGATAAATACAGCACTATCTAACAGTCTTTCCAGAAAAGTGTGTGGTCGGGGTTTAAGAAGGGCAGCATCACCAGTGATGGACAGACATGTGGAGCAGATCTATTTTCAATCCAAATGACATTGCTTATATGCCCAACCATTTCGTTCTTCTACAAGAAAAAAGTGCCATCAGAAACATAATGACAGATGGAAAGAGAATGCTGCTTATTGCAACTAATGGAGGGACAGGTAAACGACATGGAGGGATAGGTAAACGACATGGGGGGACAGGTAAACGACATGGAGGGACAGGTAAACGACATGGAGGGACAGGGAAACGACATGGAGGGACAGGTAAACGACATGGAGGGACAGGTAAACGACATGGAGGGACAGGTAAACGACATGGAGGGACAGGTAAACGACATTGAGGGACAGGTAAACGACATGGAGGGACAGGTAAACGACAAAGAAAATACGCAGCAAAAACAACATCATATCCGAAAATCCACAGAACAAGCAAATAGTGTGCAGCAGGTTGTCCTTCGGATTTGTACAGCAAGTTGTCCGCTGTCAGAAAATTGTAAGAAAATACAAGTAAAGCTTGAATTTGGATTCCGTCCGTCTATTTTAGCCAGAGTTATGGTGCTTGTTGACTTATAATTTGATGATTATTTTGGTTTCCGGGTGATAGTTTTAGCTATAATTGTAATCTGTTTTGAAATTTGGCATATGGATTACTCTTTATGGCCCTTTGTTCGAATTACCACAGGCTTATTGCCTCACCCTATGTAATATTCTAGTATAATGAACTGGTTTTTTAAAATAAAGTGTGTGACATGAATAATACCATGCTGTTTCATGTTAAATGTTTTATCCAATGATTTTGAGATACAGCAATAATTATTGTGTTATTTTTCAATGACACCTTTAGGCCACCTTTTGATTGGAACAAATGCAGATCAATATTCCATTACAATAGTGATGTTATAAATATATGAAATTCTGTATTTTCTAACTGGATGTCTGGAACACTTTTCTTGTAAATAACATTGTTAATTGTTATACGGTAGCTGTATTATTTTATTTATTACAATATAATAAACAAGTTTATTCTCATTTAGTATCAATTTCCAAAGAATCCCCCTGAATCGAGTACCACTGTGTGTGGATCAATGGGCTTCCCGCTTTGTGATTGAAATGCTCTGCAGGTATTGTAATCATGATATCCCTGTAGAATACTGTGCTGTTTTGAGAATTACAACACTTGACTGTCGCAATACCCATATCTATGTAGCATCAGCTACATGATGAACTGTCGGTTCTATAAAACATAAGTGTGACAACTGACAAGTCACCCCAACCCTAGATATCCCGGCAACTTAATTATGAATAAAAATAATTTCACTAAATTGATAACGTTTGATCATCAAATGGTCAGAAAATTGTTTTGTTTTTTTTGACAATTTGTTTTTCAAGTTACGAATTTTTTTTTTCATTCATATTTACAGTTTGAACTTCGTCTGAAATAGACTCACTTTTTATACTAGAATTTGTGCAACAGGAGTGCAGGGAAATTGCACGTCGAGTTGGTTAAGGGTTTTTTAGAAAAAGTATTTTTATTTTCAACAGTTGGAAATTTCATACCTGGCAAAACAATAGTTGGAAATTTCACACCAACATTAAGTTGAAAATGTTCTTGTAGTTTGATATTCAAACAATTTATTTGGCATATTTTCCTATATTTGGTAAAGATTCTGGACTGAAATGGTCATCGGTCGGAAATTTCCAACCTTAGGAGGGTGACAGGTAGGAAATTTCCAACACTTGGAAAGTTTGTGTCCTGGTTCCTCCCCCGTGGCCAGTCAAAAAACTGCTTGTTAATTTAAGAAAAAATAGATTGGGTTGTAAATTTGTGTGGTGTTATACCACTAGATGTTAAGATATTTTAATCTCATACTGGGCCAAACCATCTTTTTCACCCCCCCCCCCCCCCCCCTGCATAACAAGTGGCAACAATATTACTGGTTCGTTTAGAATAGGCTACCATCTAGTAGCCTGTGAGGGAACATTTGGGAAAAATGAAAGCACGATCGATTTACGCAAACTTAAAACCCTTCTGTAAACACTATATTATATATAACATATTCCTATAGTCTACAACTAAATTAAACATAGGTCAGTGTGCATGTTAGTGATTTTTTTCAGTAGAATAATTAAGCAATTTTAATTTAAAGAGAATTCCATGTAAACAAAATATGTTTGCATTTCCAAAGATGCCTGGAAAACTGAGGAGGGTGTAATACAATCCCCCAACTGGTCAGATGAAAACAAGAGCATTGTCTGGTGATAAAACAATGTATTCCTGTTGGACCACGACAAGGAACATAACTGTGGCAATAATCATGAAACTGGAGCTATATTCAAACTCATCCAGTTGACTTTGGTCATAAACCGTTTCAATCCATTTACATAATGAATTTTTTTTTCAAATCGGGCATAAGAAAATGGAGTGACCCACCCTCCTAGCATAAATGATTTGAACACAGTCCATCTTACCCTTTTTCGCTCCGCTACTAAAGCACAAAGCACGATTATATGGGCAAGCCGAAGTAATACTAAAGTACAATGCAGGATATGGGTACCAAATTAATAAATCAATAATCAATAAAATACATATTACATGACATGCAAAGCTTGACTTCTCCCAACTTTATATGTATATTGGATTACATTCGTCAGTCGGATCATATATCTCAACCACAGGTTTGGCACCAGGAGGGCTTTTAAAATAAATTAAATTTCATTCTGTTAAGAATGGTTAATACCTTTTCATGTTATACAGCCTATGTATTCATTCTCAATATTCTAGAGTATAATAACTGGAAAATTGCCACAGCCCCCGTCAGTCAATGCTTTATTACAATTTTGATTTAGCCAGACTATCAGGATTGAGACCATGTTCCCCTTAACCATCTTCAATAGCTTTTTCCTTAATTTATGAAATCAATATTATGGAATGTCAACTTATTAGTGTCTTACACAGTAATAAGTGGCATGGAATCCAAAAGATCATAACTCAATTTTAAATATTCATGGCAATATGATTTAAGAAATTTATTTCTAACAGGAAGGCGCCTATTTGGTATACTACAGAAGAAATAAAGGAATGGTACCAACAAAGGACCAACAGCAAGAGACCCAATGACAAGAAACCCGACAAGAGACCCAACGACAAGAAACCTGACAAGAGACCGAACGACAATATACCCGAAAAAGACCCAACAAGAGACCTCCAACAAGACCTCCGACAAGAGACCCAACAACAAGACCTCCGACAAGAGACCCAACAACAAGACCCCCGAAAAGAGACCAAATGACAAGAAACCCAACAAGAGACCCAACAACAAGACCCCCGAGAAGAGACCCAACGACAAGAAACCCAACAAGAGACCAAATGATAAGAAACCCGACAAGAGGCCCAACGACAAGAGACCCGAAAAAAGACCCGACAAGAGACCCAACGACAAGAGAACCCACAACAAGACCCCCGACAAGAAACCCAACAAGAGACCCAATGACAAGACCTCCGACAAGAGACCCAACAACAAGACCCCGACAAGAGACCCAACAAGAGACCCAATGACAAGACCTCCGACAAGAGACCCAACAACAAGACCCCGACAAGAGGCCAAACGACAAGAAACTCGACAAGAGACCCAACGGCAAGAGACCCAATGACAGTTACGACACCACAGTGAAACAGATGACAGGTAAGGATACACTATTTTGAAATAAATGTCAATGAACATGTGTATTCATACTCTTAAGAGTTGTTCTATGATTGACCAATAAATTACCAATGTAACAAAGATACTTTAAAATAATTGCACATCACCACATAAATAACTATGTATTGTTTTACTTAAATGTGTATTGTAGTTTTGTGGAGTATTTAGATATGTAAAATAACAAATTTCAATCATTCTATATCAAAATATCAATTGTTGCAGCAGACTACTATCAGTCAGATGAATTGGTTTAAGCTGGCTCAGCTGGCGACAAATAGTAAAACCGACAATAATAATCTTAGAGTTACATACAATCAGAAATTGTTCTTAAAATTTCCGACAGCAATGCAATGACTTCTTATTTTGAGTTATTTGTTCAATATAAAGGGCGATTATAGCCTCAGCTGACTAATATGCCAGTCATTACGTTATTTGGAAAAAAAATACTGGTTAGGTGTTCCCTTGATAATGGAAAGTGTTCGTTGTTGGATACAATGTACTCATATTTGAAGCACCAGCTTAACTACAAGTCATGCATGGTTTCCCTTAACTTTAAAGGCAATTGATAATATGTGACCCGCCATATCAAATCCAGTCGTAAGTCGGGATTTTTTTACCCTGTGCCAATGCATTCTCTTATATATGCGAGTCGACCATAGGTCGCCTCGCATATATAAGAGAATGCATTGGCCTAACAATTTTTTACAATTTTAAATAATTTTTTCTTAGTATTCTTTAACAATTTTATAATTTCACCCATACAGAGCCCCAGACAAACATGAGCAGACAACACTCTTCTATATGCTTCTATATATGTGTGGGGCTCCCTGCAGGGTAATGGATGTTTATTATTTTATGTCCTAAAAATTGTAAGAAACATTTATTTAAAAAAAATGATAAATTGTTAGGCCAATGCATTCTCTTATATATGTGAGGCGACCTATGGTCGACTCGCATATATAAGAGAATGCATTGGCACATGGTAAAAAGATCCCAACTTACGACTGGATTTGATATGACGGGTCACATGTTTGTTTGAGTTATGTTACTATAATAAAGTTGTGCCCGCCCAAACGCCAGCACAATGGCAGACCAAATCAAAAGTTGATTTTTTAAAAGAATTGAATAAATTTTATGGATATTGTTTAAATGTCACTCGGAACATATTTGGTATAAACATTGTAAGATCAAGGTCGTAAGGTTGCTGAAGAATTTTTGTTTTATCCATGTATCAAAATTGAACAGTATTTAATATCTTTCAATTATTTTGACGTCTGAAATAAACACAATACATAGAAAGCTGGTGATGTTACAATTTACATACACACTGGAACTGTAATTAGTTCATACATAGCATGATTTGTGTTATAAACCTTTGTGGTGTGCCACACTATGCCAAAGTTGCTCTGTATCATGTCATATATTTGTTCTTTCAAATACACTGACTGAGTACATGTCAATATCATGAATCATAACATATCGAGGTTCCAAGGTATAAGAAGCAAATATTTAAATTTTTAGGACATGCAATTTTTGGACTGGACCAGGATTTGAGTTCCCAATCTATGATGGTCACATGAAGCCCCTTACATAACAAAATCTAACACCGATAGCGCCACACTTGCCAACAACCCCCAATGGAAACTCAAATACTGTTATCCATGTTGGACATATTACATTCAAATGATTTGTTTGCTCAAGTAATTAAAAGAATCTTTCTATGTGTTTACTTATTTTACAGGGATGAATGTTGCACACTTAAGATGTATCATATATCACAAACTGATTGGTTGGAATGAGTTAGGACCAAATTTGTACATAAACTTATGCTGGAAAATAAATACATTTATATATATATTCACATTTTTCAGGGAATCAAGATGCAGAAAAATTGTTTCGTTCATCTTCGAGAATCAGGGAGAGTCACTGAAAACTAAGTTTCTATGAAATGGCCGTCAATTGTGTTTGCATCAATATTGTTCATTTATGAACGATTTATTACCAAAATAAAACCAGATAACAATGCAAATTAAATATATATGTGGATTTTAATTACAATCGATGCAACCATTTCATATTAGCGCTTGTGCAGTCTTTACATTTTGTACTTCCGGTATGACATAACATATTCCCGGAAGGACAGACAAAGATCCGGACCGAAAACATTACTTGCGTCCAGCATGGACTGGCGCAAGTAACAACATTGGCACAAGTACCTCTTTAAATTTGTAAATAACATCAACTGTTTGTATAATTACCAAAAAGATATTCTGATATGAACAAATATGCACGAAGATGTAAATTTTAGTATCATCAATAATATGTTTCCAGGTTATAACATTCAGCAGTGCAGAAAAAATTAATGTCAAGAAAGACGAGCTATTTAGTTCATCAACCGTAAGAGAAAGGCGGCCTATTCTTCAACTGCCCTCAAAAAGCAGAAGCAGGCAAGTCAGAATTTTCAGAGGTAAACTCAATATTCTTTACCCGAACACTGTTGCCCCCAGCTAGTTAGATAAATATGATATAGCCCAATCAGCCCGCAGCGTGTTAGATAAATATGATTGAGCCCAATCAGACACTATCATCTCAGTTTTTATGCAGAAACTATGGATCTCGCAGGTATTTTATGCACCCTTTAATAATAGTGCATCACATATGGAAAAGATAAAAAATTGGCTTAAAAGATTTTGCACCAGACTATTCTACCATGATGGAAATGTGTGAACCGGTCATGAAGGCGGACCAATCGTCATGCTGTGGGTTAAGGCAGGTATTGTATAGGAATTGTGTAACTGCTTCTTGGAAAGAGACGAGAGTAAACCAATACCAGAATAAAATAATCCATTCACTCATGACAATGTATATATACTGATTAGTAGAGTTAGTTTTCTGTCCATATAAATTGTATAGTACATACTTCTATATGAACCTTTTTATACTATCCATATTCATGTAGGGTAGTTATTCACTTTCTAACTACTCCTATTAATAATTTTGCAATAAAGGTAGAGACCGGACAACTCTAATTTTTGCACTTTTTAAGATGTGATCGGACTGCAGACTTACAATATATTATATGGTTGATAACTACCGTGCATTATTCAATTTCTTACAGTTACATATTTACAGTTATCAACACTAGTTGACTGGGATTACTGTAATCAAGTTCTATAAAATGTCTCATTTGTTTTGGTAAAATATACCAGTTTTTATTTTCTAGTCTGACCTCTCTGGGTCCATTGTATGTAAAATTCATGCATTTGGTTTCAATAAATCAATCTATTGAATGCTTTGGTGGTGTGTCGCCTATTGGCAAATTAAGTGACCTAACACAGTCTGGTTGCTGAATAAGACTGATGTATGTCATCCACAGGTAGATGAAGAGAGATAACACAACCTGATTTTTAAATAAAGCTCTGATGTATGTGTCGTCCACAGGCAGATTAAGGGAGATAACCCAGCCTGGTTGTTACTAGCAGACACTCTATACACAGTCTTTATCACGCTGCTTCTAATGTTCTGGGATGTTCAAAACCTTACCGAATTTAAAGCCCACTGCGAAACATTTCAGAATACTTCATGTTTATACGATTCTGATGTCGTAACATACGGCAATGTCCTTTTAATGCCAGGAATTGGTCATATTAAGCTAAAATTTACTAAATGTTTATCCAAACTAGTAGGAACATTTATTTAAATTATTTGGCTTAAAGAGTCGTGCATGAAAGCCAAAAACCACTGTCGTAATGTTTACAGATCGCTTTATTCACCATGGCCGATGACCTGTTGGTGCTATTTATCAGCCACCGATGGCACAACTGACTTTATTAAATGGTGCTCAAATGTGAAAATGTTGTGTGATGTCAACGAGAAATTTGTAAATGTCAATAGCGTAATATGTGCAGGAGTATCACCACAATATCCCACTATATGAACACATAAACAGGATGACATCAAATGCCAACCAAACTCTCAGCTTTCTCAAGAAAAACATAAAAACAAAAAATAAAATGATCAAGAAAATATCTTATCAAGCTGATCAATATTCAAGATATGAAAGTGTTTCAGCCATGACATCAGACCTAAATTTTAAATCATTAGCATCTAGAAGGACCATCACACAACTGTCTTTCAAAAAACCATTCATAACCATGTAGCAATGCAAATTCCATCCTAACTTGAGAAACCGACTAGAAAAATGCGATACCACCATGAGGGAACATTCCGCCCAAATTATTTCACTTTCTCATTCTTTCCAGCAACAGCAATTCTTTGGAAGAGTCTAAATCCCGACCTGATCACACTCTCTGATCCTGACACATTCAGGAAGAGTGTGTATCAGCAAATCACATAACTGGCTCATATCTGATCATTCTTTTAAACTCTCATCTGTAACATAAATCTAAAGCTTAACTAATCTATCTCTCAATACTCTTTCTATTTCTCATGCTACTAGTAACCTACTTGCACTGACATGAACTGGACATAATCTCCGAAAGGAGGTCTCCAGAACCTGCTGATAGATAAATATAAAACACAGATTTGTACATTTTGGCGGTGTTAAAGACACTGTTAAAATGGCTAATGAGTGTGGGATGTTGCCGTCGGTGGCCAAAAACATATTGGTATTCTTTACATAGGGTTGGGGGAAACAAACAAATCAAAAAATCATTGGGTTTGCCTTAAAGTCATTATAGTGAAATACACGGATAGCAATTCGCACCTAATTATGTTTGTTAGGGATGTCCTTAATATTGTTTGAATGTTGACCCATTCATTCATCGATATGCCGCACCAGGCAGCTGATTGGACGCATACCGCGTGACAGAAATGGTATATGAGCACGCTATGGTTTGATCATTTGTTTCAACCGCTGAGGACATCGGGAGAACATCAACCCACCCTCCCACACTTATAGTTATTGAATGGGTAATATGTTTGTATTTGAATACTATTCTTCAGCATATTAACAATTATTATTTTTGCAAGTGATCCGGAGGACTCCAGTTTCGAGGGCTTCGTGTTTGCAGTTAGACCCATTTCTCAGCAGGCCTCCACCATGGCAATTGATAGTAAATTAAAGAGAGTCGCCTCTTCATCGGTCTCAGCTATCCAGTCGGACATGCCTCCTATTCAGGGTTCTTGCAGCTATTTTCATATGAAATATGAAAGGAGTATTCGGGGTCAAAATTCAAGGGTTTTCAAAGAGTATTCGGGGTCAAAATTCAAGGGTTTTCAAGAACCTGCGGGGCGGAAAGCCTGTAACCTGGAAAAAGTAGGGTGCTGTGTTAACAGTATTTATTCAACATGTGGGCATGAGACTTGGGCATGAGACACATGTATTCAATGGATAACAACCATTGAATACATATTGTTGTATACATCAAGAGGAACACAAGCCATAATGTTAACAATCCTCTTATGTGATGCACATCTAATTACTGGTTTTTCATTAGCCATAAATCACAGTAAAGGTAGTTTTAGTATCAATGGTAGTGACAGTCATGGATTGAATTAAACTTATCCACACAAGGGTGTGAAATTAATACAAAACACAACTTGCATCATAATCTACAATCTTTTATCAAACTCTTTGCGGAAGGAACATTCATAATTCACTCCAGCTCCGCTATCCTGAAATATATCTTGCACTGCCCACAACTCATTCGATAAAAGATTCTCGAATAGGATGCGTGTTGCGTTCTGTCTCTGTGATAAGAGTCCCATGTTTAGAAATGGTTCTGGTTGGAAAGTCATCAATACAAAAACCACCATCTTCAATTACCATTGTTAATTTGAGCTATATAGTATAGATTTCATCAATAAAGTTCGAGCATTGTTAACACGCTGTTTTTTTCAGCCGACTTCGGATATGTTACGCGCAATTTGATTTGTCAATAGCTGGAGGGGATAGTCATTGACCAATCACAATGAGCAATACATAATTACTCGATTGATTGTTACTACTGTAAACAGTGAAATTCATAGCGCGTAATAGTCCTATTTACATTTTATGTCAGTTGGTCAAAGGTCGTTAGGTCACTGTGTTCCGTATGTTTCTATGAGAGTTGACATAGTGCGTTCGCATTGCGTTATAACCTGGTGTATACCTTCTATCTTGTGTTTATATATTAGGTTCACATTCAAGGGTTTTCAAGGGCTGGTACTGGAATTCAAGGGTTTCAAGGGCCCTTGAACAATGATTTTTAAATTCAAGGGTATTCAAGGGTTTTCAAGGACCCGCGGGAACCCTGCTATTGTCACGGCTAATACTAATGTGCAAAAATCACCGGTACGCAAATGAAAGGCTCCGGTTTCAAAATAAACTACATATAAAAAAAAAATTCGGCTTCCAAAAGCACACGTTTTCTGAGCGATTACCTTCATCTACGGTTCACAATATCATGGAGAACATAATAGCATTAAGGGAACGGATCGACGAGTTATCCCAAACTTCTGGTGAAATTCGCAGCAAAAATGCCCACAGACACGTGACTTTGTCACCCCAGGGTGGGATGGATGTCTCTTTTCATGCGGAATCTCTAGCACTCAATTTACAAATAACTATCATGCTCGCCGAGTTAGCCAAGGACCCCTGAACTCATGAGTGCGACACATGTTTACAAAGAGATAATCCACCATTAATGCCATGTGGCCCTAGATTACTGTATCACACATTATTTATATCCTTTCCTTCCCAAAATTAAAATGTTGCATTTTCCAAAACACCTCCCACCAGGTTAACCATTGATGAGGTGCTATTGACTACATCCATGTTAGTACTGTTCATCAGTGTATACAATTACACTAAAGTGTTGGAGAATGGTGTACCCACATTGCACCTCTAAGTTTTGAACTGTTTCATCACGTTCCATCAACAGCGATTCATTGACTATTACACTGTGTTATTTTAGTTTAGTTTATTCCACTCGTCAAACAACTGAGTGTGGCATTGAGTTGATTATACCTGGATCTCGGAAATACATGTACCCACTATTACTGATTTTTCACCTGCTATACTGTACCAGGGTTAAAACCCTTCGATTTCCTATTATTTAAGTCGAACCCCCGAGATTGTTATATTATTCACCATAAGGTGCCTGACCTGTTCATGCCCTTTGGATATGCCCCTGAGATTGTTGCAAAACATTAAGGACAACCCTACTCAAGACTGCACCTGTGAGGTATAACACCCTACTCAGACTTCACCTGTGAGGTATAAGATCACAAAAAAGCAACAATTCTCGGAGCAATATATTTCAATAAATAAACAATTAAAAGGGTGCACCCAACACCCTCAACAAGACGCCCTCAACAAGACGCCCACCCTCAACAAGACGCCCTCAACAAGACAACAAGACGCCCTCAACAAGACGCCCTCAACAAGACAACAAGACGCCCTCAACAAGACAACAAGATGCCCTCAACAAGACGCCCTCAACAAGTCACCCTCAACAAGTCACCCTCACAAGACACCCTCAACAAGACACCCTCAACAAGACACCCTCAACAAGACACACTCAACAAGACTTTACAATAATTACTTCAACCAAGGGTCATCCATTAGATCTTACTCAGATACCAACCCATTGGACTGGTGGAAAGTGAACTATAAATATTATCCAAATCTAGCAAAATTCGCTAAGAAATATCTATGTGTTTGTGCTACAAGAGTTCCTTTGGATGATTATTCAGCAAGCGTGGGGTGTACAGACCTCTTACTTGCCAGCGTGGGGTGTACAGGCCTCTTGCTTGCCAGCGTGGGGTGTACAGGCCTCTTACTTGACGGCCTAACAACAAGTATGTGGACCGGGGAAGTGCCAATATTCCTTGAACAATCTAAATCACCTTGTATTATAGAAGACGTGATACTGCTTCAATATCTAAAACTGCCCATGACCATTTAATGCAATGAAGAATAAAATATAAATCATAAAATTTGCCATCCCGCCCCATTTTTCTGAAAAAGTTGGATGTAAATCTAGCGATTTATATATATCGGCCTAACAGGTCCTGATCCATCTGGGTGATCTGAGTGAGCAAGTGATTAAACATGTTGAATAGAACATTAAGTTTTGTTAAATTTTCTATGTTGCTATTGATCATTAATAATTTTGACAATCCACATTACACAGTTGTGCGCAATTGATACATGGTATCTTAACCCTTTACCCAACAAACCGGCCCAAAACGTCCAAATAAAGCTTCAACAGCCTAAAATATCTTGGGTCTGTCTCAATAAAACCATACAAATATGGATATCATTGGAACCGGCTCATTGACCACATTGTGATGGTTATAGTTATGCCCTGTGCCAATGCATTCTCTTATATATGCGAGTCGACCATAGGTCGCCTCGCATATATAAGAGAATGCATTGGCCTAAAAAAAATCTTTTTTTAACACTTTTTACCATTTTTTCTTACATTCTTTAACAATTTTTTAATTTTTAATGTGTTAAGCCAATGCATTCTCTTATATATGCGAGGCGACCTATCGTCGACTCGCATATATAAGAGAATGCATTGGCACAGGGCAGTTCTGTTGGGTAAAGGGTTAAAGCATAATTCTATAACCTCATCTCTTCGAAAGCTTACATTGACATTTAGGTGCAGACGAGATTTCATTGCTGTCACAGTTTATAAATCTTTAAGGAATCTGGTGCCACATATGTGGCTATTCTCAGTGTTCTGCCCACCTGGCATTTCAGGTGATAATGGCCTATAAAACAACTTTATGTTGAGACAGCCTTTATAGACAGCCTTTATGTTGAGACAGCCTTTATGTTGAGACACCCTTTATGTTGAGACAGCCTTTATGTTGAGAGCCTTTATGTTGAGACAGCCTTTATGTTGAGACAGCCTTTGACATTTTAATGGGGTTTCCAAAAATTCCAAAGACAATCATAATTATATGACAATTATTGTAAGTTTAATTTATATGCCTCGCTTAGAAAGACAGCTAGATTTTATCATTCAACATTACCTTACAAGTCCATAGGAAATGAGACTGGGCTACCCAAGGTGTAAATTATAGCAGCTGGCATCGCGCTGGCAGTAATTGGCTGGAGCTGGCAGGTGTGTTACGTAACCTTAATTAGCTAAACTGAGTTAAATGTTGGACAAAGGGAAATTGATTATAAGTCGCTTTTTACATTCCAGAATTGGTTTATGGTGTATATTTAATCCCAAAATCATACTTTGATTTCCAAAATCGGGCGATATTTAGCACATTCAGGGCAAATTGCACAGAAATATTTTCCTGTATAGCCCGAGTCACAGAAAATATCAACAATTAACCTCCCGCGCCAACCGTATGTGTTTCTTTATAGTGAACACTCAAATTATAATATTTTATATTAGTATATATGTCGATTCGCCCACTCTGGATTGCAGGAACCAGCGTCATTCTGGTTGAGAATTGTGCAGCAAGCCAGACAAAACAAGTAACTCCATTGCACCAAAAGCGGAAACTAATCCCTAATTCGACTATATTATCAATACCCCGACTACCAGTGTCGCGCGTGTACTGCCAACGTGAGGTGAACACCATAATGATAATTGCCAATAAACACAGGTCATACATGTATTTCGTTAAAATAAGGCAAAAATATGAGGGGTCTATTCGACCATGGCGGGGTTAGCCCACCCCCTCCCAAACACAACTTCACAAGGGATATTACGGCCTATTACTTAGACATATATATCACGGTGTGGTATATCACTGAGATAAGTCTCAATGCCATTTGCGTAATTTAACTCACAATAATAATAAATTATGGAGATGTCGATATTTCATAGCAAATTAAATCATGCTAGAAATTACAGATGTCCGGACTATACGCAGCGGAGAGCATACACCGTTTATGCGTGATATTAGGAAATATCTTCCAAGTTTTAATCTGGATTAACATCGAGAACCAGCACAATTAATCTTATTATTCTCGTCACGGTATGTTTTGTAATGAGAAACCTAGTATACTGTATTTATCATTATTATTATTTTGTTTAATCTATAGTCTCATTGTTTCATTTTTTAGGATAATGTGGTTTAAACAATGTTTTAACCACATATCCTAGTTGTATGTTTTTTAAATCACTTGTATTTTATATCCTTGGTATTATTGTAAAGCGCACTGAATATTGTACTAGTAGTACGCGTTCTATAAATGTTAGTAAATTGATAATTATAATCTACCCGATTCGCAAAAAAATGTATGGCGACCAGGTAATAAGAGGACTAAATTTAAAATCGACCGATATTCGGGCCCGCTTTCTATGCGAAATCAACTTGATTAAGTTGATTTATGTATTTTTCAATTGATCGTGGTGTTTTGCAAAAATCGTGTGTTTTCCTTAAAAATTTTTTGCAATCAGGTATTATACAAATTTGGTTAGCTTGATAAGTAACATGATAAGAAAACGATGACAATATGGAAAAATAATACCAATAATTTATGCCAGATCAGATTTATCATTATGTGAGATAACTCCGCCTACTCAGTGGCCAATGAGTTTTCTGATTGGCTGAGCTATATATATAGGTATTTTTTTATTTGTTTCTGAAAAAACTCCCTCGGTGTGTAGGCATTATTTATTAGTGTTATCTTGCATGTACACGCACAGCTATTTATCACATTGACAATTCATCATAATTCTACGATTCTAGCATTTCTATTACAATTTCAACAAGAACCCATCACTGGCTTATTTTATCTAGCACCTCGGCTTCCTTTCTTATTTATGAACACTTTTTGGAGAAACACCATAATTGCTCAAATTATAATAATATTAGTATGTCATAGATTGTAAGATGACGATGCCATATTACCAAACAGGATTAAATGGATTTCGTTTATCCAAGAAACTCTGCGCGAAGTAAATATGGAAAGTGCGTGGCAGAATCGGTAGGTTGATCAAATATAAATGGAAAATAATCTTGTTCAAAGTAGTAATGATATTAATTAAACGCAGTGATTCTTGGTGACGAAATCGTTTGTTAGTTCATCGCCGATAGATGCCTCCCGAGTAGAGTAGTAAATATTTACAATTGCGCGTAGTTCGGACTATATGTTTCTATGGAGTGCTACGGTGGAATTGCTTCAGATTTTCGGCGATATTATCTACAATTTTCAAAAATGATCTTCGATTACACTTATATATATATTTAGTGGCTTGTACATGTATATGAGTAGTTCCGGCATTTGCAAGACAATTCGAACTCAAGTTGTTGCCGTATCGGAAGAAAGAAGGGAACGCTCTTTATATATATCGGTCAATATTCAAGTTCGTATTTTTAATTTCGTGGTCAATTATGGAGGACACGTTTGCTACTTTCGTTTAGAACCGAACTGGCAAGTTTTTGTATTTAGTTTAGAGTGTTACAATGTTTATGTTTGTGAAAAATTAATAAAAACCTAGAAACTATAGTAAAGCATATACTGTGTAATTGTGGGCCAATCTCCGGTTGTGATGGTGATTTCTTGCTTGGAATTTGAATAACAGGATAGTTTCTGGTGTGCTTAGTTTCATCTCTGAAGTATAGGGTTTTATTTCCAGGTAGGACTTATATAGCGCCGGGCGAATGTGTGGCAACTATAGCCAGTCCTGAATAAAAAAAAAAGGGTTTGGGGGGCTAACCCCGGGATCTTCGAAAGGGCCGAGTGGCCCTTTCCTTAACCCCTTCCTGAATATAAATCTTGCAATTGTTCTTTTATAGTCATATTTTAGTTTAACAATTGCACAAATACATGCCGGTGGCCATGTAGACATGCATGTCGAGACAGGCGGTGGACCCCTATACAGTAACGGTAAACAAAGCTTAACCGTATACTGTAATTAGTTACGTAACGATAATCCCCGTTTTGTCGGCATATTTTATCCAGACGGCAGCATACGTCTAGTTTATTGGCAGTACACGTCTAGTTTATTGGCAGTACTCGTATATTCTTCGTTTGTTGATTCGGCATTGTAAATGTGTATTAGGCCACTAATACCCGAACAGTAGCCACACAGTATATGTATATGGTGGTTTATAAATTACGTGAGGTGGTTAAAGGATTTAGTTCTCGTTATTATTGATCAACTTTTGTATTTATGTTGATCACTGAGTCTGAGTGTACCTCAATGTGCAAATATAAATTTGTGTAAAGTATTCGCATGCCATGAAGTAGAGTATTAATATAGGAATTTGCCAACACTCGGACTCCATTTTCGAAAAGAATTAAAATATATGAAACAACGGCAGACTTTGATCACTGTCGGTCTCGATTTGCGAGTGACATAAATTCTCAAACTTAGCTCCTTTTGACTACTGTTGTTCGAGTCCGCAGTATATGAAATAATAAGTATAATTCGCTATTGAATAACTTATTTTCGGCTTCATTTTCGAAGTGGCTTTATACATTTAAGCTCATATTATGACACGTTCGTGTAGATCTGTAATTTTCCAACATGGTGATACACAGCATGATCGGGCCAAAAATGATATTTAAATGCTCAAACTTATAGTTGGTGGTAGGTTCGAACCTCGTTAAATTTTAACGAAAAATATCTGACATGATGCGCATGAAAAAAAATATCTGAACATGGAAAGTAAATCGGATAATAATGTTCCTGGTCCATATTTCCCTTAAAGGCATATTATGTACTTGTTCGGGTGCGTGAAACTCATAAGTTAGTACTCAGGCGCTATGCCAAATGGAGGAATGCAAAATTCTACTAACACCGCCGAAAATCTGAAGCAAATTGACCGGATCACTCCATAGAAAACATCGTCTGAACTACGCTCAATTGTAAATATTTACTACTCGATTCGGGACGCATCTATCGGCAATAAACTAACGAAAACAATTTCACCATCGAGAGTCACTGTATTTAATTAATATATAAGAATGACGGTGTGTGTTGTCAATTTAGATATATTTGTAAAAATAACTACTTTGAACAAGATTATTCTCCATTTCTATTTCATCACCCCGCCGGAGTGTTTCACATCACTTTAAGCATGACTATATTAATCACAATTATTGAAAAAACCATGATTGAATTGAAAAAAATTCTTTGATTAATTACATGATATTCGGCTTAAATAAGTGACAACACCACTCTATAAAGTCCATTGGCCATTATTCTGCCAAAATGACGAGACACTATAAATACGTGTGGATGAAATGTTGGCCCCTATATATTAGGACATTTGCGGAATGGTTCACATGACAATCAAGTTTGTTGTAAAATTTTGTAATTATTATACCACCATTATACCACCATGATCGACGATGGTGAGTTATCTGTTTCTGACTGGTATTGGCAGCAATCTATATAGTCAACATTCTTATGCGGTTGGATCTGACCATATGCGTATGTGCTCAACTTCTAATGCATGAGTGTCATGTGTCCCATCAAGACTCTCCTTTTACACATGCGTGTATGTTCGAGTGCATGCACGCACACACGTGACCAAATGTAGTGTTTGTATACATGGTTGTTGTCTTATCACCAAGCCACCCTTGACAGCTTTTGATATATATTTTTTATCAGAAACTTGTATGTAATGCACACAGTTGTGGGTACACTAAAGAACTTGAACACGCTTGATGTGGGTCGCAACATGACACTCGTTCAACACATGAGAAGATATAGCTTGGCATGGCGGGTTTCAAGTAAGCAAAATGAATGTCGCTACTTTGGTGGCGGCCGCGGCCTTTTGTGTCTGACAACGTCACGAGTTTGTATCGAACGGGTGTCGGAAAAAGCTGTGTTTAAAACAACATCTTGGTATAGTATATAAGTCACCTGTTGTGGCTAAGAATCATTCAACAATGTCACAATTTATAGTTAAGTACGCGGACGACGGCCTGTTACAAGTGCGAGAACGCAGTCATTTCATGATTGACACACCCGACGGCATTTATGTGGGAGACGATTACAATGTTCGCCGTTCAATGCAACATAACGACATTCGGAGAGCAAAGGTAAGATTGAATGTTAAAAGAACAAAATCATAACTCGTATGCGAATCATTGAAACAATTAATTACAGTGACATGTTCGTTCGATCATGTAATAAATATCTCGAATACTAAAGTTCCTGTTTGAATTTCGGCTATTCTGCCATCCATAACATATTTGTTCGTACCAAATACAGTTGAGTCTGGTGACGTTTAATTATGAAGCAGATACTATATAAACCAACAACAACACTGAAATAGCAAGTGCCTCTTTAAATTCCTCTCTCGCTAAAAACATATATTCTATTATGAATATATATATATGCAGGCGTATGTAAATTTTAATGCCATCAATGACATGTTTCCAGGTTATAGCATTCGGCAGCGCTGACAAAATGAATGCGGAGCGGGACGAACTGGCCAAGCTAGTCAGCAGGAAGAGAATGGCGGTCGATTCTTCCGAGTCCCCGAACAAAAAGCAGAAGCAGGTAAATAAAACACTGACTATATATATATGTTCTTTATATATTTTCTAAAGTTTTCAAACCGTCAGTCGTGTTTGGTAAACCTATATATATATAAACATGTCGTGCACTAAATAATTGGAATGTCACGCATGATAGTGATGTTTATTGACATAACTCTTGCAAATAAGATAGTGATATAAAAAATAAACGATCATATCCAAATCAGGCTTAATTCTGGACGTTTAACCATTTGAACGCCGCGGGTGCAACTTGATATATTAGTTATTCAATTTCCTACAAATTTTGTATTCTCAGGAAACAAGTTCCAGTTGGTGTCCGCTGCCACTATCTGAAGATGCCGATTCCATCGAGTCATTGTCGCCAATCAGATCGATTTGATTCCGACGACACTGCCGCTTACGGAACCCTTGGGTGAACACACCACGTCACTGACAAGTTCAGATAGATCGAGGAGAGAAGACATGACGACCATCGCTAATTCGATCACAGAAATGAGTCGGAACATGCGGGGCCTGCTGACCGAAATTAACCAGAGATGAACGGGGAGCGTTGCTGATTATGTGGCTAACCGAAAGTCAGTATAGTCGACCTTTGTATATATATATATGTATGTATATGAAATAAAATAAATAATTTCCTCCAAAATCGGTGTCGAACTATTGCTATCGCAATCAGTCTTCCTACTATGGGGAGGACATTTCCCACGCGCCCTGCACCAACAGTATAGACAACCACTCAACACTCAAGCCCTAATGGCGTGTTCTGTTGTCATTTTTACCAAAAAAAAAAGGTGCAGTTTGAAACGCCCGGCCGACTTTCTGAATATGCAGTATTTACTAAGTCAAAGTGGAGTGTTCGTTTGAGCGGTTTATAAACCTCATATTTTACATACCAATTTACTACAACGCATGCAACAGCAGGCTGGGGTAGATACTGGCGTGACCCGAGTTGCAAAAACTCCATAGGAACTTTCTATATAATGCCTGGGGTAGATTTCCTCGTTACCCCGAGTCCTATATAAACTCGTATGAACATTTTTCCCCATAGGAAATAACTGGAATGATCATGCACATAATGTGATAATATGCACAATATATATTATTTAATATTTTTATTAATTTAATATAAAAGGCGCCTGGAATGTTCGTTTGAGCGGTTTACAAACGTCATATTTTCCATACCAATTTACTACAATCCACGCACAGCAGGCTGGGGTAGATTCTGGCCTAACGCGAGTTGCAAAAACTCCATACGAATATGCACAATATATATTGATAAATAACGACATGCATGGCATTCATAAAGGGAAATTAAGTCTGAGGCGTATTTACTGTCAGCCATATTTGGTAGCAATGCACTGAACCATAACTGAATACATCAGATGTGCATGTATAATTATGCTACCACTAAACAAAATTTTAATGCATCCGAGTCGTCGGAAAGTTTTGTACAATAATATTCATCATAGGATCTGGTTTCGATTGGAACTTAATTTCCAAACGAATCAGCAGAAGTTTCAAGTTCCTCGAAAATGCCCCGTAAATTTCCCCAAGTTTAAGCTCGAACTGTTTTGTTAATTCAAGGTGACATTAAATTCATGACATGCTAATTATATTGAAATTCTCGCGTACAGTATAGTGATGGCTTAACATTAGAGTTCAAAATTTATTAATGTATATTAATCTATACATTTGCCACATTCCGTACACATGACATATATATAAACAATCATGATCAACATATTATTTCCTACAATAAACCTCTGAATTCACGCATCTGCACACACAGTGTAACACTGGGCGAAGGCACAACGCTATAGAGTTGCTAATTACCTAACCGGACCTACCTGGGGTAGACTCGGGTTAGGATTTCATATGGGGCTGTAGCGTAATGAAGATTTTTTTGTCGACCGTCTTATTTCTCCAGCCATGTTATGGTTGTTCACATACGTGTAATAACTCCTCTAACAATCAGGCATTTCATAGCCCAAACAATACACTATAATAGAGCAGACACTGTTTCTGGTTTTAAAAAAGACGCACTTATTTAAATTGTGTTTTAAACTGGATTAATTAACTATTTTTAGAACGAGCACCATTTATCTTATATTTATTCTGTCGTTTAATTAGAAACCTGTACTGTATTTTTTAATCAAGTCTCACGGTTTCGTTGTTTTACTTTTTATTTTTTTTAACCTAGTTGTATACTTTGTATTTAAAATCACCTGTATGTATTTTATGTTGTGTTCTTAATATGACTGTAAAGCGCATTGAAACTAAATATTGTAGAATGCGTTCTTTAAATGTAAATATAATAATAATAATAATAATATTCCTTATTCACATCTCTTTAAAGGAATTGCGATCTCCAGAGGCGACAACAAGAATAGCAAACATAGAGTCAGTCAAGGACAACCGGTCAGTGAGGCGACAACAACAACAAGAATAGCAAACAGAGTCAGTCAAGGACAACCGGTCAGAGAGGCGACAACAACAAGAATAGCAAACAAAGAGTCAGTCAAGGACAACCGGTCAGTGAGGCGACAACAACAACAAGAATAGCAAACAGAGTCAGTCAAGGACAACCGGTCAGTGAGGCGACAACAACAAGAATAGCAAACATAGAGTCAGTCAAGGACAACCGGTCAGTGAGGCGACAACAACAAGAATAGCAAACAGAGTCAGTCAAGGACAACCGGTCAGTGAGGCGACAACAACAAGAATAGCAAACAAAGAGTCAGTCAAGGACAACCGGTCAGTGAGGCGACAACAACAAGAATAGCAAACATAGAATCAGTCAAGGACAACCGGTCAGAGAGGCGACAACAACAAGAATAGCAAACATAGAATCAGTCAAGGACAACCGGTCAGTGAGGCGACAACAACAAGAATAGCAAACATAGAGTCAGTCAAGGACAACCGGTCAGTGAGGCGACAACAACAACAAGAATAGCAAACATAGAGTCAGTCAAGGACAACCGGTCAGAGAGGCGACAACAACAACAAGAATAGCAAACATAGAATAAGTCAAGGACAACCGGTCAGTGAGGCGACAACAACAAGAATAGCAAACATAGAATCAGTCAAGGACAACCGGTCAGTGAGGCGACAACAACAAGAATAGCAAACATAGAATCAGTCAAGGACAACCGGTCAGTGAGGCGACAACAACAAGAATAGCAAACATAGAATCAGTCAAGGACAACCGGTCAGTGAGGCGACAACAACAAGAATAGCAAACATAGAATCAGTCAAGGACAACCGGTCAGTGAGGCGACAACAACAAGAATAGCAAACATAGAGTCAGTCAAGAACAACCGGTCAGTGAGGCGACAACAACAAGAATAGCAAACATAGAATCAGTCAAGGACAACCGGTCAGTGAGGCGACAACAACAAGAATAGCAAACATAGAATCAGTCAAGGACAACCGGTCAGAGAGGCGACAACAAGAATAGCAAACATAGAATCAGTCAAGGACAACCGGTCAGTGAGGCGACAACAACAAGAATAGCAAACATAGAGTCAGTCAAGGACAACCGGTCAGTGAGGCGACAACAACAAGAATAGCAAACATAGAGTCAGTCAAGGACAACCGGTCAGAGAGGCGACAACAACAAGAATAGCAAACAGAGTCAGTCAAGGACAACCGGTCAGAGAGGCGACAACAAGAATAGCAAACATAGAATCAGTCAAGGACAACCGGTCAGTGAGGCGACAACAACAAGAATAGCAAACATAGAATCAGTCAAGGACAACCGGTCAGTGAGGCGACAACAAGAATAGCAAACATAGAATCAGTCAAGGACAACCGGTCAGTGAGGCGACAACAACAAGAATAGCAAACATAGAGTCAGTCAAGGACAACCGGTCAGTGAGGCGACAACAACAAGAATAGCAAACAGAGTCAGTCAAGGACAACCGGTCAGAGAGGCGACAACAACAAGAATAGCAAACATAGAATCAGTCAAGGACAACCGGTCAGTGAGGCGACAACAACAAGAATAGCAAACATAGAATCAGTCAAGGACAACCGGTCAGTGAGGCGACAACAACAAGAATAGCAAACATAGAGTCAGTCAAGGACAACCGGTCAGTGAGGCGACAACAAGAATAGCAAACATAGAATCAGTCAAGGACAACCGGTCAGTGAGGCGACAACAACAAGAATAGCAAACATAGAGTCAGTCAAGGACAACCGGTCAGAGAGGCGACAACAACAACAAGAATAGCAAACATAGAGTCAGTCAAGGACAACCGGTCAGAGAGGCGACAACAACAAGAATAGCAAACATAGAATAAGTCAAGGACAACCGGTCAGTGAGGCGACAACAACAAGAATAGCAAACATAGAGTCAGTCAAGGACAACCGGTCAGTGAGGCGACAACAACAACAAGAATAGCAAACATAGAGTCAGTCAAGGACAACCGGTCAGTGAGGCGACAACAAGAATAGCAAACATAGAATCAGTCAAGGACAACCGGTCAGTGAGGCGACAACAACAAGAATAGCAAACATAGAGTCAGTCAAGGACAACCGGTCAGAGAGGCGACAACAACAAGAATAGCAAACATAGAGTCAGTCAAGGACAACCGGTCAGAGAGGCGACAACAAGAATAGCAAACATAGAATCAGTCAAGGACAACCGGTCAGTGAGGCGACAACAACAAGAATAGCAAACATAGAATCAGTCAAGGACAACCGGTCAGTGAGGCGACAACAACAAGAATAGCAAACATAGAGTCAGTCAAGGACAACCGGTCAGTGAGGCGACAACAACAACAAGAATAGCAAACATAGAATAAGTCAAGGACAACCGGTCAGTGAGGCGACAACAACAAGAATAGCAAACATAGAGTCAGTCAAGGACAACCGGTCAGTGAGGCGACAACAACAAGAATAGCAAACATAGAATCAGTCAAGGACAACCGGTCAGTGAGGCGACAACAACAAGAATAGCAAACATAGAGTCAGTCAAGGACAACCGGTCAGTGAGGCGACAACAACAACAAGAATAGCAAACATAGAATAAGTCAAGGACAACCGGTCAGTGAGGCGACAACAACAAGAATAGCAAACATAGAATCAGTCAAGGACAACCGGTCAGAGAGGCGACAACAACAAGAATAGCAAACATAGAATCAGTCAAGGACAACCGGTCAGTGAGGCGACAACAACAAGAATAGCAAACATAGAGTCAGTCAAGGACAACCGGTCAGAGAGGCGACAACAACAACAAGAATAGCAAACATAGAGTCAGTCAAGGACAACCGGTCAGTGAGGCGACAACAACAACAAGAATAGCAAACATAGAGTCAGTCAAGGACAACCGGTCAGAGAGGCGACAACAACAACAAGAATAGCAAACATAGAATAAGTCAAGGACAACCGGTCAGTGAGGCGACAACAACAAGAATAGCAAACATAGAATCAGTCAAGGACAACCGGTCAGTGAGGCGACAACAACAAGAATAGCAAACATAGAATCAGTCAAGGACAACCGGTCAGTGAGGCGACAACAACAAGAATAGCAAACATAGAATCAGTCAAGGACAACCGGTCAGTGAGGCGACAACAACAAGAATAGCAAACATAGAATCAGTCAAGGACAACCGGTCAGTGAGGCGACAACAACAAGAATAGCAAACATAGAGTCAGTCAAGAACAACCGGTCAGTGAGGCGACAACAACAAGAATAGCAAACATAGAATCAGTCAAGGACAACCGGTCAGTGAGGCGACAACAACAAGAATAGCAAACATAGAATCAGTCAAGGACAACCGGTCAGAGAGGCGACAACAAGAATAGCAAACATAGAATCAGTCAAGGACAACCGGTCAGTGAGGCGACAACAACAAGAATAGCAAACATAGAGTCAGTCAAGGACAACCGGTCAGTGAGGCGACAACAACAAGAATAGCAAACATAGAGTCAGTCAAGGACAACCGGTCAGAGAGGCGACAACAACAAGAATAGCAAACAGAGTCAGTCAAGGACAACCGGTCAGAGAGGCGACAACAAGAATAGCAAACATAGAATCAGTCAAGGACAACCGGTCAGTGAGGCGACAACAACAAGAATAGCAAACATAGAATCAGTCAAGGACAACCGGTCAGTGAGGCGACAACAAGAATAGCAAACATAGAATCAGTCAAGGACAACCGGTCAGTGAGGCGACAACAACAAGAATAGCAAACATAGAGTCAGTCAAGGACAACCGGTCA
>CP136063.1:294087273-294320568 GCA_032622095.1 Siphonodentalium dalli
CCCCCCCACCCAGCAGCTACATATGACAAAAATTAAACGTATGATTTTATTGCTTTAAATAGTCATGATATGGTCAGAAATTAACTTTTTATGACAAAAAAGTTATAGAGTAGGGAATTTGGGTGTGGGGGAGAAGGTGAGTACCCCCACCACCCCCCCCCCCCCCCTCACCCAGCAGCAGAATTAAAAAAAATATATATATAAGTTTATCTCGCCATTTCATAACTATATAAAGCAAATTAAGCAATAAAATCATACGTTTAATTTTTGTCACATGTAGGTGCTGGGTGGGAGGGGGGAAGATACTCAGGCCTGGGTATCTCCCCCCCCCCCACCCCAAATTCTGCTCATATAAAGTTAATTTCTCGCCATTTCATGACTATATAAAGCAAATTAAGCAATAAAATCATACGTTTAATTTTTGTCATATGTAGCCGCTGGGTGGGGGGGGGGGGGGGAAGATACTCAGGCCTGGGTATCTTCCCCCCACCCCAAATTCTTACTCTATCAAATTTTGCTCATATAAAGTTAATTCTCGCCATTTCATAACTATATAAATCAAATTAAGCAATAAAATCATACGTTTAATTTTTTGTCATATATAGCCGCTGGGTGGGGGGGGGGGGGGGAGATACTCAGGCCTGGATATTTCCCCCCACCCCAAATTCTTACTCTATTAAATTGTTCTCATATAAAGTTAATTTCTCGCCATTTCATGACAATATAAAGCAAAATAAACGATAAAATCGTAAGGTAATATTTTGACATGTTTATGCTATTGTGTGAGGGGTTAAGTTAAACTTCAAAATATATATTTTTTTAATAGTTTTCTCGGCATTTCTTACCATAATAATATAAAATAAGTGAGGGAAAAAAATATATGAGTGGGGGGGAAGATACCCAGGGCGGGGGGGAAGATACCCCGGGGGACGATACCCAGGGGGGGGGGGAGATAAACTGTTACACCGGATCGCTTGTTTTTGGGTTTCCGGAATTTCTAGTACGAACTTCTTTTGGAATGGTCATATAGACCTCCTCGGATATCTGCAGTTTCGTCCATGCTTAATCCGAATTGCTACGGTCGGGGGCAAATGCCTCGCGACAGCGTACCTCTTGTTATAAGAAGCTAACTCTAACAAGTATTTTGGATTTTATAGCCAGTGATATTGATATACAAATGTGTCACTTCCACTGGTGGGTATGACAGGGTTCACAGGTCCTGAAAGTGCTTGAATTTGAGCCCCGTTTTTCAAGGCCTTGAAGTACTTGAATTTCGGTCCAAAACCCCCCAAAGTACTTGAAAGTGCTTAAATTCGACACCCCCCCCCCCCCCCCCCCCCCCCCCCCCCTTAACTATCGGCATTGTATAGTTTAAAAGTCATAAAATAATTGCCAATAATCACGAAATCGGCAAAACCGTGATAGGCAAAATGTGGTACGCAATAACGTTAAGTATGGAAATCAACCCAAAAGTAAACGATGGTCCCACGACCGTCTTGAAATTACTTTAAAAGGTCCTTAAAAGTCCTTAAATTTGCATTTTAAGAACCTGTATGAACCCTGGGTATGACTATTTGAAGGTTAAATGTTACTATAACTTGGACACATTTAAGAAAATGCTTCAGCATTTCAAAGAGAGCATATCTTTATTCAAATAATTCAATATACACCCACGTCCAGTTATCTTGGATCACCCTTGCAGACCTGAAAATGTCATTTTAGTCTTCTATGTGCTGATAAAGTCATGTGCTTGATGCTCAGCTGATCAGATTTGGACTCAATGACCTCACATCACCAGAAAGTTCTGCTCATGGAAAGAATCTTGAACAGTCTTCCATAGCTGATCCAAGTTTGAAACACCAGACCCCAAAAACTGAGTCAAAATGGGGCCTGAACATGACTGGTGGTGAAAAATATGCTTTTTTGATGGAAATGTGTTAAAGGGGGTGGGGTTAAATTGTGTGCGATAATACAGAACCATAGCAGTGATATTGTTTTTAACACATTTTTTTCATTAATGGGTAATTCTGAAGAAATGTAGGGAGTTACAATTATTACGTGAAAAAGCGGGCTATCACTTTTGGTTACACTGGTGTAAATATGGTTCGGAATATATAGGAGAGAACAAAATAGACACTGGGCACTGATGGTCAATAGCCTTGTGTGCTTTTCGCATAAAAAAAAATCACCACACCTCCTTCCCGTAGGTAAAATAACCATTGGCACAGGAATTACCCGTTGTAGTGAAAGTTTGAATTTTTTGGTGTGGTCTAAAATATGACTATTTTTTTTTTATGCAGTTCTGACACTAGTTACGAAAACACAAGATTTAAAGGCAAATTCCCTGCTAGACAGACATGAGTTTTTTGTGTAAAAAGTTTCCCAAATTTTTTTTTCAGATTTAAAGAAAATTTTGTACCCAACATTTATATTCCCAATAGTATACAGTAATGCCCTAACTAATCAACTCTTTAACTACAGCGAAATTATGGGTAACTTTTCAGGATTTAGTCGGAAATATGGCTTGTTGCCATTCATCGGAAAAGTTACTAATAATTCTGCTGGAGTTAAAGAGTCGATTACTAAGGGCATTACTGTATGCTAAAACGTTGGCACCAAGCCTTAAAATAATTTTTATTTGACTATCTGACATTTTGTCAGGCACCAAACAGACATGGACTGACATTTCGAAATGAGGCCTGACATTTTTTATCACCTAAAATAGTGCCAAGTGAAACTAATAATGATGTATTATCCCCCCAATTATGTTCCTCTTCTCAATTGTCACTTTTTTACTATAAATAATGCTAATCTAATCTGCCCACCCTGGCAACAAAATCAAACATGCTTGCCAAATAATTCATGCTCATTTCTAAGGTTATAGGAAATACTCGTTCAAGAAGTTATCCAATTCCAATATTTTGTTGACATCCAAGTTCTAATAATCATATATCTGAAAAAGACTGATTTTGGCAAAAAAAATAAAAATAAAAACTACTCTCCAACAGAATAAAAACCATTTAACAGCACACTATTTCAATTTATTTATTTAAAAATATGTCAATATTTCAACCTGACATTATGTCAGACAGTTTTAAAGTAGAGCCTGACAACCTATACAAATTTAAATTTGGTGTCTGACAAATGTCCGTGTCAGACCACTTATTTTAAGCCTTGGTTTGGCACTTAGGCCTATGGAAAACATTTACACCAGTGTAACCTATCTTATGCACGGGATATTGATGAATTTTGATTATAAGTGTATATACAGTAATGCCCTAAGTAATCGACCTCTTAACCAAAGAAGAATTATGGGTAACTTTTCAGGATTTAGTCGGAAATATGGCTTGTTACTTAGGGCATTACTATACTCATGGTAGTGTTGTTGCACCAGGGGACCTGTGATATTACTACTCATCAATGAGTATTTAGTATAGAAAGGGTTAAACCAGCTTATATAAACTAGAATCATGCATGTACATAATGCCCAAAATAATCGACTTCTTAGCCATAGCAGAATTATGGGTATTTTTTCTAGATTTAGTCGGAAATATGGCTGGTTGCCATCCATCGGAAAGCTAGAAAGGGTTAAACCAGCTTATATAAACTAGAATCATGCATGTACATAATGCCCAAAATAATCGACTTTTTAACCACAGCAGAATTATGGGTATTTTTTCTAGATTTAGTCGGAAATATGGCTGGTTGCCATTCATCGGAAAGCTATATTTCCAACTAAATCCTGAATAATTACCCATAATTCTGATGTGGTTAAGGAGTCTATTATTTAGGGCATTACTGTACATCAAATGTGGAACAGGATGTACAGTCTGCATGACTCCCCCAATTGACCCCAAGGTTAAAACAATTGTCTACTTGTCATGTGCTGTCATCCATCTCTTCCACTAGCATTGTGTTCAGGGTTTCTACATTTCTGTATCTGTGAATGGGTTTTGAAATGTGACCTTTGTATGTCAGGTTCTTTGGATTCTGCCAGTCAGTGCCATTGATCAACAATTGTCATGTCATTCACCTGGTTACTGTCATGGCAAGTAAATATGGCTGGAAAACAGAATGCTTCAGCTCTCTGGGGGTGGGGTTGTCTTATAATTCATTAATATACATGTAATTGACTGGAGTCCTTGTGATATACAGTAATGCTGGAAGTATATGACCCTTTAACCACAGCAGAATTATGGGAAATTTTTCATTATTTTGTCGGAAATATGGCTTGTTGCCATTCTCAGAGAGCTAAATCCTGACATTCTAAATCCTAAATTCAGAATATGTTTATCATAGGACTGTGTCCAGAAGTGAGTGTAGTCTGTGCATGTGACATTACAATACATTATGCCTTGTGACCTAACTTCCTAATCAAACCTCGGCTTAGTTTGTGCTGGAAATTTGTAAGCATCCATTTTGCAAGAACTAATTAATGTAAATCTTTGGGCTGAAATGAGTTTTAGGTGATATGTCCATAGTTAAATTCCCAGCTCACCAGCTATCCCTTAACACTTTACCCAACAAACCGGCCAAAAGCGCCCAAATAAAGCTTCAACAGCCTAAAATATCTTCGGTCTGTCTCAATAACACCATACAAATATGGATATCATTGGAACCGGTTGGTTCATTGACCACATTGTGATGGTTACAGTTATGCCCTGTGCCAATGCATTCTCTTATATATGCGAGTCGACCATAGGTCGCCTCGCATATATAAGAGAATGCATTGGCCTAAAAAAAAATGTTTTTAACACTTTTTACCATTTTTTCTTACATTCTTTAACAATTTTATAACTTTTTCTTACATTTTTTTAACATTTTTTATAATATTTTTCTACATTCTTTGACAATTTTATCATTTTTAATATGCCCTGTGCCAATGCATTCTCTTATATATGCGAGTCAACCATAGGTCGCCTCGCATATATAAGAGAATGCATTGGCCTAAAAAAAATCTTTTTACCATTTTTTCTTATAATATTTTCTACATTCTTTGACAATTTGATCATTTTTAATATGTGTTAAGCCAATGCATTCTCTTATATAGGTCGCCTCGCATATATAAGAGAATGCATTGGCACAGGGCCGTTGTTGGGTAAAGGGTTAACACTGTCCTATTTAAATTTGATTGCTCCTTGCTTGAGTATTGAATACTCATTCTGAGCCTTGCAGTATTTCTGATCATGTACCTTTTATGGCAGTTAATCATTTCCGATGTTTGTTTATACTTTCTAAGAATGCTGTTCCCATGATTTAGTCGGAAATATGGCTTGTTGCCATCATCGGAAAGCTCACCGAGAGCTAAATCCTGACATTCTAAATCCTAAATTCAGAATAAAATGTTTATCATAGGACTGCATCAATGTATCACATTATAATAATCAATAAATTTGAAAAAAAGATCAAGGAAATATGGGTTGATACAAAAATCGGACTTGGCGCTAAAAGGGTTAAAAATATTGGTATAAAATTTCTTCATTTAACTCTTTCAATTGATAATTGAAAGTGTAACTAACTCAGGGGTTAATATACCCAGTTAATTTGCCTGTCAGTATAAATCACACTGTGGGTGTCTTATTCACCTATTTAATAATAACTACAACTTTATGGCCAAGTCTCTAAACATTTTATTTTGTTTTATAACTTGGTTTTATTTCTGTCAAAAGTCTCTTAATATCTCACTTTTGCAAAGGATCACAAACCTATGGTATCAAATTTAATTTGCCACATGTGGGCTGCCTGGAACAGATTAAAACATCCTCTTGCTATCTGGACTGGGGGCACCCATGGGATGAATTCAGGCCTGAGAATAAGGTGCTTGTCATTTGCAGAATGAGGTCCCCAGTGGGGGATTTAGTGAAGCTATCCCTCATAGTGGGCAATCATCACTAAATTCACCCACTGGGGGACCTTATTCTGCTTAAGCCTCATCTTCTCTGGAAAGTGTCTTTATTATCAAATTTCTATAGAAACTTCTTCACAGATTCTTTTTCGTTTTTAGTTTAGTTTCTCTATATCCCCAAATTGGCAGACAACACATTATATAATCAAGATTCCCAATGTGTGTACATCATAATCTTCACCATTTGGGAACTTCAATCTGAGTTTATTTGTCTCCCATATCAGATGAGGCCATGCAGAATGAGGTCACAAGAGGGTGAATTTAGTTATTCTAGCCCACTTTGCAGGATAGCATCACTAAATTCACCCTCTGGGCACCTCATTCTGCAAATGACAGGTACCATATTCTTGGACCAGGATGAATTCACTCACAGGTCTCTTGTCAATAGTGTCATTCAAGTCATGTCATCTGACTTGTGCCCTTCCCACACTTCACTTTTAGTGGGGCTGGCTTGACACCTGTTGACTTTAAGCTCCACCCACCTTTTATCACTCAGTTTATATTTACAGCCACCAATTCTACTATTTCACAGTCACCTCCAGGAGCACATGTTATTTTCTGTTCAACACCAACAGTTGGCTCTACTTTCTTCTGTAATCCCATTACCAAGAACATGGTGAGTAAATTGATAATAATGATATAATGTCCCTGAATCCAACATTACCATTTCAGTATTGCTATATTGACATGTTTGATACATTTAGTTATTAATTTTCTGTGGAGCAAGAGTGGCAGAGTTGCAAATACTCAATTAGTCCAAAATTGACTATACATATCTTTAGTAATAAATATATTCTTGTCTGTTAACCCTTTACCCAACAGAACGGCCCTGTGCCAATGCATTCTCTTATATATGCGATTCGACCATAGGTCGCCTCGCATATATAAGAGAATGCATTGGCTTAACACATTAAAAATTATAAAATTGTTAAAGAATGTAAGAAAAAATGGTAAAAAGTGTTAAAAAAAGATTTTTTTTAGGCCAATGCATTCTCTTATATATGCGAGGCGACCTATGGTCGACTCGCATATATAAGAGAATGCATTGGCACAGGGCATAACTGTAACTATCACAATGTGGTCAAGGAGCCGGTTCCAATGATATCCATATTTGTATGGTTCTATTTAGTCCAACAAATTAGACTATTCGGATTAATACATATTTTAATATTTGGACATTTACGATTGTATTACTCCTTATAGTCTAATAAAACAGCTGAAAACCAAGATTTTTTAAGCAGGTCAACACCAGTGACCACCGATATAACCCCTTCAAAATACCATTCTATCTGAAATTTTCTACAAATACATGAGTCTTACCTGTAGCGGAGATAGTATTCTTTATGTTCAAACATAGATTGTGATATAAACGTTGTCAGAATTACAGATTTGTTAGTTTAATCTCGGAGTCGAAAACATATCACTATTTTCAAATACAGACGATAATGATGACGTCACGCTTCTAAAATAAAGGCCACACAAATTAATTACTCGTGAAAATCAATATATGCCGTGCAGATATGGAAATATCAACTGGGTCAATTGTTGGCATTTATAGATAGCACATTAGCGCCAAATGTTGTTTGTCTGATAAATAACAATAATAAGGGTCTGTTCGTCCGGTTTTGTTGACATTTTCATCATAGAAGTGTTCTTATAAAAATTATACCATTGATATTTTTGTACCAAAAATAAAGATGCCTTTTCTTAAGTAAACAATATTTGAAGGGATATGGAAATTATTTTATTAGTTTTGAAATTCAAATTGATTAACCGGTTAACCGGATGCTTGGTCTTTCAAGCTTTCCGGTATGTCAAGATCCTAACCTTAACCCTAACCCTAACCCTAACCCTAACCCTAACCCTAATAGCGCCTATACAAAACAGCGTATGTAAATCGGATGAACGGCCATAGTTATACAAAATGACACATGATATATGTAAAATGTATTTTGTATAACTTTGTATAACTAACCCCTAACCCCTAACCCCTAACCCTAACCCATACCCTAACCCTAACCCTAACCCTAACGGCTAACCCTTTTACATATACCGTTTAACATGTCTTGAATAGCCGTTTTGTATAGGGAGGTCGCATTATTTTCTCGATACCGATGTTCAGCCAGAAGACGGGTAGGTCTGAGATTGCGCAAGGAGAGGGGGTTGCTTGTTTTGCCGAAAAACAATATCTAATTACTTTTGTATAACTATGGCCGTATATACAAAACGGAGCACCTATGCAAAACGCTGCTGCTTTGCATATACCGTTTTACATAGGCCGTTTTGCATATGGACAACCCTTTTACATATACCGTTTAACATGGCTTCAATAGCCGTTTTGTATAGGGAGGTCGATTTATTTTCTCGATACCCATGTTCAGCCAGATGACGGGGTAAGGTCCCATATTGCGCAAGGAGAGGGGGGTGCTTGTTTTGCTGAAAATATCGAATTAATAAATAGACCACTTTATGCAAAACGGCCATTTGGCCAATGCAAATCGGCATATATAAAACGGCTGTCCTTATGCAAACCAGCGTATGTAAAACGGTATATGTGAAACAGTTGCCCTTTTGCATAGGTGCTCCGTTTTGTATAATGTTGGAGTGATGACTTCAGCGACAATCGCTATCACTCCAACTTTAGCGCCTATACAAAACGGATATATATAAATCGGATGAACGGAAACAGTTATACAAAACGGAGCACCTATGCAAAACGCGGCTGCTTTGCATATCACTGTTTTACATACACCGTTTCACATGACACTGTTTTGCATACACCGTTTTACTTAACACGATTTGTTGGCACATAAACCGTTTTGCATAAGGAAAACTGTTTTCCATATACCCGTTTTACATAGGCCGTTTTGCATATGGACAACCCTTTTACATATACCGTTTAACATGTCTTGAATAGCCGTTTTGTATAGGGAGGTCGCATTATTTTCTCGATACCGATGTTCAGCCAGAAGACGGGTAGGTCTGAGATTGCGCAAGGAGAGGGGGTTGCTTGTTTTGCCGAAAAACAATATCTAATTACTTTTGTATAACTATGGCCGTATATACAAAACGGAGCACCTATGCAAAACGCTGCTGCTTTGCATATACCGTTTTACATAGGCCGTTTTGCATATGGACAACCCTTTTACATATACCGTTTAACATGGCTTCAATAGCCGTTTTGTATAGGGAGGTATACAAAACGGATATATATAAATCGGATGAACGGAAACAGTTATACAAAACGGAGCACCTATGCAAAACGTGGCTGCTTTGCATATCACTGTTTTACATACACCGTTTCACATGACACTGTTTTGCATACACCGTTTTACTTAACACGATTTGTTGGCACATAAACCGTTTTGCATAAGGAAAACTGTTTTCCATATACCCGTTTTACATAGGCCGTTTTGCATATGGAAAACCCTTTTACATATACCCGTTTAACATGTCTTGAATAGCCGTTTTGTATAGGGAGGTCACATTATTTTCTCGATGCCGATGTTCAGCCAGAAGACGGGTAGGTCTGAGATTGGGCATTTAGAGGGGGTGCTTGTTTTCCTGAAAAGCAACATCGACTTAATAAATCGACATCCCTATACAAAACGGCTATTGAAGACATGTTAAACGGTATATGTAAAACGGTTGTCCTTATGCAAAACGGCCTATTAAAACGGTATATGTAAAACGGTTGTCTATGCAAAACAGCTTATGACTGTTAAGTAAACCGGTGTATGCAAAACAGTGTTATGCGAACCGGTGTGTGCAAAACGGTGATATGCAAAGCAGCTTTATTTCATCCGATTTATATATGCCGTTTTGTATAGGCGCTATTAGGGTTACGGTTACGGTTACGGTTAGGGTTAGGGTTAAGGTTAGGGTTAGGGTTAGGGTTAGGGTTAGGGTTCGGGTATGGGTATGGGTTAGGGTTAGGGTTAGGGGTTAGGGTATGGGTTAGGGTATGGGTTAGTGTTAGGGTTAGGGTGCTCCGTTTTGTATAACCCTAACCCTAACCCTAACCCCTAACCCCTAACCCTAACCCATACCCTAACCCATACCCTAACCCATACCCTAACCCTAACCCTAACCTTAACCCTAACCCTAACCCTAACCCTAACCCTAATAGCGCGTATGTAAATCGGGCATACCGTTTTACATACGCTGTTTTGCATAAGGACAACCGTTTTATATATGCCGATTTGCATTGGCCAAATGGCCGTTTTGCATAAAGTGGTCTATTTATTAATTAGATATTGTTTTTCGGCAAAACAAGCAACCCCCTCTCCTTGCGCAATCTCAGACCTACCCGTCTTCTGGCTGAACATCGGTATCGAGAAAATAATGCGACCTCCCTATACAAAACGGCTATTCAAGACATGTTAAACGGTATATGTAAAAGGGTTGTCCATATGCAAAACGACAGCCGTTAGGGTTAGGGTATGGGTTAGGGTTAGGGGTTAGGGGTTAGTTATACAAAGTTATACAAAATAGTTATACAAAACGGCCATAGTTATACAAAACGGAGCACCTATGTAAAACGCTGCTGCTTTGCATATACCGTTTTACATAGGCCGTTTTGCATATGGACAACCATTTTACATATATCATGTGTCATTTTGTATAACTATGGCCGTTCATCCGATTTACATACGCTGTTTTGTATAGGCGCTATTAGGGTTAGGGTTAGGGTTAGGGTTAGGGTTAAGGTTAGGGTTAGGGTTAGGGTTAAGGTTAGGGTTAGGGTTAGGGTTAGGGTTAGGGTATGGGTTAGGGTTAGGGTTAGGGGTTAGGGTTAGGGTTATACAAAACGGAGCACCCTAACCCTAACACTAACCCATACCCTAACCCATACCCTAACCCCTAACCCTAACCCTAACCCTAACCCATACCCGAACCCTAACCCTAACCCTAACCCTAACCTTAACCCTAACCCTAACCCTAACCGTAACCGTAACCCTAATAGCGCCTATACAAAACGGCATATATAAATCGGATGAAATAAAGCTGCTTTGCACATCACCGTTTTGCATACACCGGTTCGCATACCACTGTTTTGCATACACCGGTTTACTTAACAGTCATAAGCTGTTTTTCATAGACAACCGTTTTACATATACCGTTTTAATAGGCCGTTTTGCATAAGGACAACCGTTTTACATATACCGTTTAACATGTCTTCAATAGCCGTTTTGTATAGGGATGTCGATTTATTAAGTCGATGTTGCTTTTCAGGAAAACAAGCACCCCCTCTAAATGCCCAATCTCAGACCTACCCGTCTTCTGGCTGAACATCGGCATCGAGAAAATAATGTGACCTCCCTATACAAAACGGCTATTCAAGACATGTTAAACGGGTATATGTAAAAGGGTTTTCCATATGCAAAACGGCCTATGTAAAACGGGTATATGGAAAACAGTTTTCCTTATGCAAAACGGTTTATGTGCCAACAAATCGTGTTAAGTAAAACGGTGTATGCAAAACAGTGTCATGTGAAACGGTGTATGTAAAACAGTGATATGCAAAGCAGCCACGTTTTGCATAGGTGCTCCGTTTTGTATAACTGTTTCCGTTCATCCGATTTATATATATCCGTTTTGTATACCTCCCTATACAAAACGGCTATTGAAGCCATGTTAAACGGTATATGTAAAAGGGTTGTCCATATGCAAAACGGCCTATGTAAAACGGTATATGCAAAGCAGCAGCGTTTTGCATAGGTGCTCCGTTTTGTATATACGGCCATAGTTATACAAAAGTAATTAGATATTGTTTTTCGGCAAAACAAGCAACCCCCTCTCCTTGCGCAATCTCAGACCTATCCGTCTTCTGGCTGAACATCGGTATCGAGAAAATAATACGACCTCCCTATACAAAACGGCTATTCAAGACATGTTAAACGGTATATGTAAAAGGGTTGTCCATATGCAAAACGGCCTATGTAAAACGGTATATGCAAAGCAGCAGCGTTTTGCATAGGTGCTCCGTTTTGTATATACGGCCATAGTTATACAAAAGTAATTAGATATTGTTTTTCGGCAAAACAAGCAACCCCCTCTCCTTGCGCAATCTCAGACCTACCCGTCTTCTGGCTGAACATCGGTATCGAGAAAATAATGCGACCTCCCTATACAAAACGGCTATTCAAGACATGTTAAACGGTATATGTAAAAGGGTTAGCCGTTAGGGTTAGGGTTAGGGTTAGGGTATGGGTTAGGGTTAGGGGTTAGGGGTTAGTTATACAAAGTTATACAAAATACATTTTACATATATCATGTGTCATTTTGTATAACTATGGCCGTTCATCCGATTTACATACGCTGTTTTGTATAGGCGCTATTAGGGTTAGGGTTAGGGTTAGGGTTAGGGTTAAGGTTAGGGTTAGGGTTAGGGTTAGGGTTAGGGTTAGGGTATGGGTTAGGGTTAGGGTTAGGGTTAGGGTTAGGGGTTAGGGTTAGGGTTAGGGTTGGGGTTATACAAAACGGAGCACCCCTAACCCTAACACTAACCCATACCCTAACCCATACCCTAACCCCTAACCCTAACCCTAACCCTAACCCTAACCCATACCCGAACCCTAACCCTAACCCTAACCCTAACCTTAACCCTAACCCTAACCCTAACCGTAACCGTAACCCTAATAGCGCCTATACAAAACGGCATATATAAATCGGATGAAATAAAGCTGCTTTGCACATCACCGTTTTGCATACACCGGTTCGCATACCACTGTTTTGCATACACCGGTTTACTTAACAGTCATAAGCTGTTTTGCATAGACAACCGTTTTACATATACCGTTTTAATAGGCCGTTTTGCATAAGGACAACCGTTTTACATATACCGTTTAACATGTCTTCAATAGCCGTTTTGTATAGGGATGTCGATTTATTAAGTCGATGTTGCTTTTCAGGAAAACAAGCACCCCCTCTAAATGCCCACTCTCAGACCTACCCGTCTTCTGGCTGAACATCGGCATCGAGAAAATAATGTGACCTCCCTATACAAAACGGCTATTCAAGACATGTTAAACGGGTATATGTAAAAGGGTTTTCCATATGCAAAA
Organism: Siphonodentalium dalli; assembly: GCA_032622095.1. Taxonomy (NCBI): domain Eukaryota; kingdom Metazoa; phylum Mollusca; class Scaphopoda; order Gadilida; family Siphonodentaliidae; genus Siphonodentalium; species Siphonodentalium dalli. The sequence continues at coordinate 294,100,246 of CP136063.1, forward strand.
CGGCCTATGTAAAACGGGTATATGGAAAACAGTTTTCCTTATGCAAAACGGTTTATGTGCCAACAAATCGTGTTAAGTAAAACGGTGTATGCAAAACAGTGTCATGTGAAACGGTGTATGTAAAACAGTGATATGCAAAGCAGCCACGTTTTGCATAGGTGCTCCGTTTTGTATAACTGTTTCCGTTCATCCGATTTATATATATCCGTTTTGTATACCTCCCTATACAAAACGGCTATTGAAGCCATGTTAAAACGGTATATGTAAAACGGTTGTCCATATGCAAAACGGCCTATGTAAAACGGTATATGCAAAGCAGCAGCGTTTTGCATAGGTGCTCCGTTTTGTATATACGGCCATAGTTATACAAAAGTAATTAGATATTGTTTTTCGGCAAAACAAGCAACCCCCTCTCCTTGCGCAATCTCAGACCTACCCGTCTTCTGGCTGAACATGGGTTATCGAGAAAATAATGCGACCTCCCTATACAAAACGGCTATTCAAGACATGTTAAACGGTATATGTAAAAGGGTTGTCCATATGCAAAACGGCCTATGTAAAACGGTATATGCAAAGCAGCAGCGTTTTGCATAGGTGCTCCGTTTTGTATATACGGCCATAGTTATACAAAAGTAATTAGATATTGTTTTTCGGCAAAACAAGCAACCCCCTCTCCTTGCGCAATCTCAGACCTACCCGTCTTCTGGCCTGAACATCGGTATCGAGAAAATAATGCGACCCTCCCTATACAAAACGGCTATTCAAGACATGTTAAACGGTATATGTAAAAGGGTTGTCCATATGCAAAACGACAGCCGTTAGGGTTAGGGTTAGGGTTAGGGTTAGGGGTTAGGGTTAGGGGTTAGTTATACAAAGTTATACAAAATACATTTTACATATATCATGTGTCATTTTGTATAACTATGGCCGTTCATTCCGATTTACATACGCTGTTTTGTATAGGCGCTATTAGGGTTAGGGTTAGGGTTAGGGTTAGGGTTAGGTTAGGGTTAAGGTTAGGGTTAGGGTTAGGGTATGGGTTAGGGTTAGGGTTAGGGTAGGGTTAGGGGTTAGGGTTAGGGTTAGGGTTGGGGTTATACAAAACGGAGCACCCTAACCCTAACACTAACCCATACCCTAACCCCTAACCCTAACCCTAACCCTAACCCTAACCCATACCCGAACCCTAACCCTAACCCTAACCTTAACCCTAACCCTAACCCTAACCGTAACCGTAACCCTAATAGCGCCTATACAAAACGGCATATATAAATCGGATGAAATAAAGCTGCTTTGCACAATCACCGTTTTGCATACACCGGTTCGCATACCACTGTTTTGCATACACCGGTTTACTTAACAGTCATAAGCTGTTTTGCATAGACAACCGTTTTACATATACCGTTTTAATAGGCCGTTTTGCATAAGGACAACCGTTTTACATATACCGTTTAACAGGTCTTCAATAGCCGTTTTGTATAGGGATGTCGATTTATTAAGTCGATGTTGCTTTTCAGGAAAACAAGCACCCCCCTCTAAATGCCCAATCTCAGACCTACCCGTCTGGCTGAACATCGGCATCGAGAAAATAATGTGACCTCCCTATACAAAACGGCTATTCAAGACATGTTAAACGGGTATATGTAAAAGGGTTTTCCATATGCAAAACGGCCTATGTAAAACGGGGTATATGGAAAACAGTTTTCCTTATGCAAAACGGTTTATGTGCCAACAAATCGTGTTAAGTAAAACGGTGTATGCAAAACAGTGAGTGTCATGTGAAACGGTGTATGTAAAACAGTGATATGCAAAGCAGCCACGTTTTGCATAGGTGCTCCGTTTTGTATAACTGTTTCCGTTCATCCGATTTATATATATCCGTTTTGTATACCTCCCTATACAAAACGGCTATTGAAGCCATGTTAAACGGTATATGTAAAAGGGTTGTCCATATGCAAAACGGCCTATGTAAACGGTATATGCAAAGCAGCAGCGTTTTGCATAGGTGCTCCGTTTTGTATATACGGCCATAGTTATACAAAAGTAATTAGATATTGTTTTTCGGCAAAACAAGCAACCCCCTCTCCTTGCGCAATCTCAGACCTACCCGTCTTCTGGCTGAACATCGGTATCGAGAAAATAATGCGACCTCCCTATACAAAACGGCTATTCAAGACATGTTAAACGGTATATGTAAAAGGGTTGTCCATATGCAAAACGGCCTATGTAAAACGGGTATATGGAAAACAGTTTTCCTTATGCAAAACGGTTTATGTGCCAACAAATCGTGTTAAGTAAAACGGTGTATGCAAAACAGTGTCATGTGAAACGGTGTATGTAAAACAGTGATATGCAAAGCAGCCGCGTTTTGCATAGGTGCTCCGTTTTGTATAACTGTTTCCGTTCATCCGATTTATATATATCCGTTTTGTATAGGCGCTAAAGTTGGAGTGATAGCGATTGTCGCTGAAGTCATCACTCCAACATTATACAAAACGGAGCACCTATGCAAAAGGGCAACTGTTTCACATATACCGTTTTACATACGCTGGTTTGCATAAGGACAGCCGTTTTATATATGCCGATTTGCATTGGCCAAATGGCCGTTTTGCATAAAGTGGTCTATTTATTAGTTCATCTGGCTGAACATGGGTATCGAGAAAATAAATCGACCTCCCTATACAAAACGGCTATTGAAGCCATGTTAAACGGTATATGTAAAAGGGTTGTCCATATGCAAAACGGCGTAAGTAAAACTGCAAAACAGTGATATGTAAACCGCCTACCTTTTTGTACAAGTACTCCGTTTTGTATAACTATGGCCGTTCATCATTATTTCAGCTTTATCAAGACGTTGCCACTTTTATTTGGGGGAGGAGAGTCCAGACAATGCCTGGCGAAACCCCCGACCTCCGGCAGGTAAGTGGCAACCCCCCCCCCCCCCAACATGAGTTTGAGCCCCTGTTGTCGGGGTAGGACTAACAAGAGCATCGCTAGGGCGTGGCAAAATACGCCCTTTAGCCATTTCGAATTGTACTATCGCAAAATAAGATAATACTTTGAGCTTACATTTAACCCTTTACCCAACAGAAGGGCCCTGTGCCAATGTTGGGTAAAGGGTTAAAGAAAATCTGATATACCCCTAATTGGCGTGTAGTTTTAGCTGGGAAATACACATACCAGCTTTGGTTCAGCTCAAATAATAAAAACTGGAGTTATCGGTCGGAAACCAAAATGTTATGAAATTGGTCAAATTCTAAGTTGAAAAAGGCCGTAACTCATGTAAAAATAATTGGACATAACCCATATTCGAACTTGGCCTGTATCTTTAGCTTCGAAATACACATACCAACTTTGGTTCAGATCAAATAATCCAAACTGGAGTTATCGATCGGAAACCAAAAATGTTAACGGACAGACGGACGGACAGACGGACAGACGGATGGATGGACGGACAGACTGATAACGACAATTTGTAGCTAGCCGGGACCCGACCCACCAATGAAAAACAATTATGTCAGATGAATTTTTTTATATAAAGATATCAATAATAACAATAGCATCTATAACAATAGCATCTATGTCTCGCAAACAAGTAAAATAATAAAAACAAGAGGTGCATCGGAGATGCTGTAGTCTCGTTGACGGTGGCTACCACCTGGTGGTTACTATAGAGGTTTTTTTCAAAAAGTGGATTAAAAAGTAAGTTATGCGGAAAAAATATTTCGGCATATTTTCAGAGTAAAAAAACCCATAACTGTAGTAAAAATTTGCAACCAATATCGAACTTGACCTTTATTTCCATGCAGGAAATTCACATACCAATTTTGGTGGGAATCAAATAAACGTTACTCAAATTATCATCCGGAAACGATAAATTCGACACAGACAGACAGACGGACGGACGGACGGACGGACAGACGCCCCACCGACATCGCCAAACCATAGGTCTCGATTGTTTCACACACTCGACCAATGATGCCCTGGTTCGAGGACCAATCATATAGGCCATGCCAGGGCAGTGGTACCTGTGGTCATCGAACCAGGGCATCATTGGTCGAGTTGGAGACCTTCTTGCTGAAGTATGTTCATTCCTTAATAAAACAATCTGAAATATTTCCCCTTCCTCGGCTGCATCCTTTCTTTGTTGACCTTCGTGTTGTATGGGCAGTGGTACCTGTAAATATGTGTATATCGTCGATGCACTTTTCAAAGTGACTGAATTACATTTCTCTGCACTGCAGAATATTGTCATTGCGGGCTTATATTTCTTCGCCAAGACTTGCTGGAGAGTCGGCGTGCCGTCGCTCTTCCATTTCCCATCAAGCGACTTCTTGGGCCGGCCCTGGTATGTCTTTTCAACTGAAGGTGATAGGTGTCCAAGGAAGAAGATCTTGCCGGTAGACGGCCTAGGCTGTAAACAGAAACAAAGTTATATAAATAACATGAAAAAGAAGTCCGTTTCCATAAAGATTAACCTCACAAAGATTCCTTCACTTATAAATAGACAGAACGTCAGAAGTGTTCCAATGAGTTCAACGTTATGAAGAACTTATTGGGACACGAGTGGTGTTCTGTGTTTATTACACACCACTAGGACTATTTTAAGAGCGAATTTTAAGCATTTCAAACTTTACGAAATCCGTTCTGCACACGTGTGCGGAACAGCTTTTTAATTACCACACGGGTTGGCACTGACGTATTTCTTTTATGCGTAGGATGGGTGTGTAATAAAAAGTCAAAATTATGTAAATCGGCCAGTTTGTTCTTAGATTGAAAGATGGCTTAGATGCAAAGGGCGTAGATAGTTTAGATGCAGACGACATAGCTCTTCTCACATGAAAAAGAAGTCTGTTTTCTATAAAGCAAGCCGTTTTATAAATATAGAAACATAATTCACTTTTTTCTTAATTCAATTTTTAGGTATGTGCTCTACTCATATGGACGAAGGCTATTTATGTGTAAAAAAACAAATGTTTTAAAAATTCAAGAAGCACGTGTTGCCTAATTTCAATTACAATTCTGTCTGAATTCACAATCGAAATCTAACCATAAAATTGCCTCCAAAGTAACAAACTGATGGAATAATTTGAACGGTCCCAAGCCCCCCCCTCCCCCCCCCCCCCCCCCCGTACCCACCCACCCTTCCAATTTAATTTGATTTATTTATCCGTTCTACAGGAAAAGATTTGTGTACAGCGTATCGAAACCGTCTCTGCCATTGAGGAATCTCGTTCCAGTCCTACATCACCTCGTCGTCCAGTCGCCATTCCTCTTAAACGACAGCGTATCGAAACCGTCTCTGCCATTGAGGAATCTCGTTCCAGTCCTACATCACCTCGTCGTCCAGTCGCCATTGAGGAATCTCGTTCCAGTCCTACATCACCTCGTCGTCCAGTCGTCGTTCCTGAAACACCGGTATGTAATTTACATAATTTTAACTTTTATAAGTGAAGGAATCTGTACACAAATCTTTTCCTGTAGAACGGATAAATAAATCAAATTAAATTGGAAGGGTGGGTGGGTACGGGGGGGGGGGGGGGGGGGGAGGGGGGGCTTGGGACCGTTCAAATTATTCCATCAGTTTGTTACTTTGGAGGCAATTTTATGGTTAGATTTCGATTGTGAATTCAGACAGAATTGTAATTGAAATTAGGCAACACGTGCTTCTTGAATTTTTAAAACATTTGTTTTTTTACACATAAATAGCCTTCGTCCATATGAGTAGAGCACATACCTAAAAATTGAATTAAGAAAAAAGTGAATTATGTTTCTATATTTATAAAACGGCTTGCTTTATAGAAAACAGACTTCTTTTTCATGTGAGAAGAGCTATGTCGTCTGCATCTAAACTATCTACGCCCTTTGCATCTAAGCCATCTTTCAATCTAAGAACAAACTGGCCGATTTACATAATTTTGACTTTTTATTACACACCCATCCTACGCATAAAAGAAATACGTCAGTGCCAACCCGTGTGGTAATTAAAAAGCTGTTCCGCACACGTGTGCAGAACGGATTTCGTAAAGTTTGAAATGCTTAAAATTCGCTCTTAAAATAGTCCTAGTGGTGTGTAATAAACACAGAACACCACTCGTGTCCCAATAAGTTCTTCATAACGTTGAACTCATTGGAACACTTCTGACGTTCTGTCTATTTATAAGTGAAGGAATCTTTGTGAGGTTAATCTTTATGGAAACGGACTTCTTTTTCATGTTATTTATATAACTTTGTTTCTGTTTACAGCCTAGGCCGTCTACCGGCAAGATCTTCTTCCTTGGACACCTATCACCTTCAGTTGAAAAGACATACCAGGGCCGGCCCAAGAAGTCGCTTGATGGGAAATGGAAGAGCGACGGCACGCCGACTCTCCAGCAAGTCTTGGCGAAGAAATATAAGCCCGCAATGACAATATTCTGCAGTGCAGAGAAATGCAATTCAGTCACTTTGAAAAGTGCATCGACGATATACACACATATTTACAGGTACCACTGCCCATACAACACGAAGGTCAACAAAGAAAGGATGCAGCCGAGGAAGGGGAAATATTTCAGATTGTTTTATTAAGGAATGAACATACTTCAGCAAGAAGGTCTCCAACTCGACCAATGATGCCCTGGTTCGATGACCACAGGTACCACTGCCCTGGCATGGCCTATATGATTGGTCCTCGAACCAGGGCATCATTGGTCGAGTTGTGAAACAATCGAGACCTATGGTTTGGCGATGTCGGTGGGCGTCTGTCCGTCCGTCCGTCCGTCCGTCCGTCCGTCTGTCTGTCTGTGTCGAATTTATCGTTTCCGGATGATAACTTGAGTAACGTTTATTTGATTCCCACCAAAATTGGTATGTGAACAAAATTGGTATGGTTGAAAACTGCATTTACCATGCCCATCATGATTATGATTGGAAGGTCAATTATATTTAATGTCCACTCCCCAACCCTCCCCCTTCAATGCACGACTGATTTTTTATTTAAATTGATGGAAATTACTGATCGTTGTATATGTATATGCTGTATATTCGGATTCATATTAGTATATTCATTAATATTCGCATATGGTTAGTATTATGTCGATGAACTGTAGAGGCCTCGGTGACCCAAAGAAACGCAGAGATGTTTTTAACTACATAAGAGAGAAAAAATATGGGATATATTGTTTACAGGATGTCCATTTTACAACAGCAAATGAGCAAAGAATTAGGACAGAATGGGGATATGAGGTCGCTTTTAGTTCACATACAGGCTCGTCGAGAGGAGTTACAATTCTAATAAACAATAACTTTAGTTTCAAACTGTTAGATACGAAAACTGACCAGGAAGGTAACCTCCTTATAATTCGTGCAGAAGTTGAAAACCAATTAATGACGCTAGTTAATATTTATGGTCCAAATACTGATGATCCCTCCTTTTATAAATCAATTAGAGAAAGTCTTGAGCAAATAACAGATGGCACCATAGTCATATGTGGGGATTTCAATTTAGTCCTGGACCCAGACCTCGACCTTTTAAATTATAAAGCTATAAATAATCCTAATGCACGTGATGAAGTACTTCACATGATACAGAAGCTAGATTTAGTCGATATTTGGAGATACAATAACCCAAAGGAACGCAGATACACATGGCGTCGGACCAACCCATCCAAACACGCACGTTTGGACTTTTTCCTAATCTCTCGAGACCTGATACCAACAGTAGAAAACTGCGATACACACCCTGGATATAAAACAGATCACTCTGCGATATCGTTACAATTGAAATTTAATAATTTTGAAAGGGGTAGGGGCTTCTGGAAATTTAATAACTCATTACTAAAAAACAAAGATTATATAGAACTAGTAAAGGATACCATAAATAGAGTTGTTAAACAATACTTGAAAAGTGGATGGACGGGTAATGGTAATTTAAATATGAATAATGCTGAATTTAACATTGATGACCAATTATTTTTCGAAACTCTCTTGATGGAAATAAGGGGCGCTTCCATACCTTTTTGCTCTCATTTATCTAAACTAAGAAAATGTAAAGAGACTAAATTAATTGAACAAATAACAAATCTAGAGAAAATTACAACGGAAAAAGAAAGTTTAGAAATGGAGAAGCTTAAACGTGAATTAGAAGCATTACGAGAAGAAAAACTAAATGGAATATTTGTTAGATCACGTGCTAGATGGATTGGTGACGGGGAGAAGCCAAGTAAATATTTCTTAAATTTAGAAAAACGAAATTTTACGTCTAAAACCATCCAAAAATTACAGGCAGATAACGGAGACATGATATATGAACAACATGAAATCCTTCAAGAGACAAACCATTTCTATAAACGTCTTTATAAAAACCAAGATGCAGAAACACATTCCTTAAACATTGATAACTTAATAACTAACGTGTGTGATATAAATGACAAAGTTGAAATAAATAAATTAACGCTAGAGACTGGTCGATGTTTGGAAGGAGAAATTAGTTACAGCGAAGCGCTGAATTACTTGAAAAAAATGAAAAATAATAAATGCCCTGGAAACGATGGATATTCTGTAGAGTTTTTTAAATTCTTCTGGCGAGATGTTGGAACCTACCTGGTCAGATCACTTAACTACGGCATGAAAGTTGGAAAACTATCTGTTACACAGAGGCAGGGAATAGTAACACTCCTCCCCAAAGACAACAAACCACGACAATTTCTTAAAAACTGGAGACCAATATCCTTATTAAATGTGACATATAAAATTCTTACAGGAGTCCTATCTGAAAGATTAAAACAAGTTTTACCATTTCTAATACATTCAGATCAAACCGGATTTATATCTGGACGGTATATTGGGGAGAATATTCGACTAGTGATGGACATGATGCTACATACAAAGCAAAATAAAATACCGGGACTCTTGCTATTGATAGATTTTGAAAAAGCATTTGATTCGATATCCTGGAAATTTATATACAGTGTACTAAAATACTTTAATTTTAGTCAACCATTTATCGATTATATAAAGACTTTATATTGTGATACTTCATCATGTATAAATTTAAATGGGCAAATATCAGACTTTTTCAACTTAGAGAGAGGATGTAGACAAGGCGATCCAATATCCCCATATATTTTTTTATTATGTGCAGAAATTCTTGGTATTATGGTACGATTCTCAAAAAACATAAATGGTATCAATGTTGGTAATAAGAATATAAGAATGTCGCAATATGCCGATGATACATCTCTTTTCCTCGATGGGTCACCAGAGTCTCTAGAAGCAGCTATGAAAGTACTTGATAACTATAAATATGTATCGGGTCTAAAAATTAACTATGACAAAACACACGCAGTGTGGATTGGTACAAAGGCAGACAGCACGGAACAGATATGTGACCGATGGAAATTAAACTGGAATCCAGAAACCTTTAAAATACTTGGTATAGAATTTCATCATGACACTAAACGTATGATTGACATAAATTTTACAAACGGGCTTATGCAATTAAAGAACATACTGGCAATGTGGAGTAAACGTAACCTAACTGTTCTCGGTAAAATAACTGTTGTCAAATCGCTAGCTATTTCAAAATTAGTACACCTGTTCCTTGCACTACCGAACCCCACAGATGAATATATAAAAAATTTAAATAAACTGCTCTTTGGTTTCATTTGGAACCAAGGTCCAGATAGAATAAGTAGAAAACTGCTCACTCAGAACTATGCTTCTGGTGGGTGTAAAATGATTGATATTAAGACTTTCATAAATTCTATGAAGATATCATGGGTTAAGCGAGCTATCACACAACGGGCTTCCTGGGTTACAGTTTTCGAACACTCTTGTAGTATATTTTGTAATAGTTGGTATCTAATGTCATCTACAATTTTAAAAAACCAATCTAAAACACTTGATAACAATTTCTGGAAAGATGTAGTAAATGCCTGGATTCTGTACTGTGACAAACTAGCACCGGTGAGTCAATGTGATCTCCTCACTACACCTTTAGTAGGATTCGAGGATACGGTAAAACTGGTGAAGCCACGATTGAAACTGTTCATGACTGATAAGCTTATATACATATTCGATTTTCAAGACAATTTAGGGAAGTACCTGTCACAGGAAGAATTTAACGCTCTACACAAAACAAACATCGACTTTCTAACTTTTAACGGAATTGTAAAATCAATCAAGAAAAGAGATAAATTTTTAAGTAAAAGCGACAGGGTTTTGCGCCCTCATATACCATTTCAATTAATAAATTTACTTGCTCCGAACAGTGCTAAATCCACGTATAAAACAATGTTACCAATTGAATCACCCCATAAACAAATAAGTAAATGGGAACGAAAGTTGAACCGAACATATCATGTCGAGTTCTGGACTGAAGTATATAGATGCCCATTTATTTACGTCACCGATACCAAACTTAAGTGGTCCAATACCGAATAAATACACATATCATCGGTACAAAACAACTTTTGAAAAAAATGAAAATATCTGACGACTCATGTACCTTCTGTAAATCTAATACTGAATCGATCATTCACATTTTCTGGGAATGTCCAAACATACAATATTTTTGGAATACGGTCGAAAATTGGGTATTTCATAATACGAGTACTAGATTACAACTCACACGTGAAACTGCAATATTTAGCAGCCGCCCTGGAAAATATACCAGTCCTTGGATAATATTCCTTCTTATCTTTGTTAGATATCACATTTATAGATCAAAGATGAATAACTCTATGCCAAACCTCACCGGACTTAAAAAAGAACTTAGTTTATATTTCCATTCTGAGCGTGTTTTTTATTATAATAAAGGTCAATACACTAAATTTAAACAAAGATGGTCTTATCTAGAAGAACTATTTTAATTTAATGTGTGACTGCACATGCCAACCCTAAAACCTGCGTAACGCACCAACACACCCTGACATTGGTTTTCGGCAATCAAATATATATGCTGCTGGTGTAACATAATTAATATTAGAGATCCAATTTTCTGATTCCAAATAACAGCAATATACAATACAAACTTGAACAATAACTTATAGTATACATCGTTATATATAGAATAGTGAATAAAACATTGGTCGTTTTTTCTTTTGCCCCCCCCCCCCCCTTCCCCACCCGGGTCCAAAATTATGGGGGGAAAATGACAAGTTAAATTATATTACACAATACAATATTCCTGAATTTCTATTGATACAAATCTACCATGTGTAATGTCAACGTTATGTTTTGTAAGACTATATATTTTGTCGCAATAAAAATATTAAAAAAAAAAAAAAAAAAAATTGGTATGTGAATTTCCTGCATGGAAATAAAGGTCAAGTTCGATATTGGTTGCAAATTTTTACTACAGTTATGGGTTTTTTTACTCTGAAAATATGCCGAAATATTTTTTCCGCATAACTTACTTTTTAATCCACTTTTTGAAAAAACCTCTATAGTAACCACCAGGTGGTAGCCACCGTCAACGAGACTACAGCATCTCCGATGCACCTCTTGTTTTTATTATTTTACTTGTTTGCGAGACATAGATGCTATTGTTATTATTGATATCTTTATATAAAAAAATTCATCTGACATAATTGTTTTTCATTGGTGGGTCGGGTCCCGGCTAGCTACAAATTGTCGTTATCAGTCTGTCCGTCCATCCGTCTGTCTGTCTGTCCGTCTGTCCGTCCGTCTGTCCGTTAACATTTTTGGTTTCCGATCGATAACTCCAGTTTGGATTATTTGATCTGAACCAAAGTTGGTATGTGTATTTCCCAGCTAAAGATACAGGCCAAGTTCGAATATGGGTTATGTCCAATTATTTTTACATGAGTTACGGCCCTTTTTCAACTTAGAATTTGACCAATTTCATAACATTTTGGTTTCCGACCGATAACTCCAGTTTTTATTATTTGAGCTGAACCAAAGCTGGTATGTGTATTTCCCAGCTAAAACTACACGCCAATTAGGGGTATATCAGATTTTCTTTAACCCTTTACCCAACATTGGCACAGGGCCCTTCTGTTGGGTAAAGGGTTAAATGTAAGCTCAAAGTATTATCTTATTTTGCGATAGTACAATTCGAAATGGCTAAAGGGCGTATTTTGCCACGCCCTAGCGATGCTCTTGTTAGTCCTACCCCGACAACAGGGGCTCAAACTCATGTTGGGGGGGGGGGGGTTGCCACTTACCTGCCGGAGGTCGGGGGTTTCGCCAGGCATTGTCTGGACTCTCCTCCCCCAAATAAAAGTGGCAACGTCTTGATAAAGCTGAAATAATGATGAACGGCCATAGTTATACAAAACGGAGTACTTGTACAAAAAGGTAGGCGGTTTACATATCACTGTTTTGCAGTTTTACTTACGCCGTTTTGCATATGGACAACCCTTTTACATATACCGTTTAACATGGCTTCAATAGCCGTTTTGTATAGGGAGGTCGATTTATTTTCTCGATACCCATGTTCAGCCAGATGAACTAATAAATAGACCACTTTATGCAAAACGGCCATTTGGCCAATGCAAATCGGCATATATAAAACGGCTGTCCTTATGCAAACCAGCGTATGTAAAACGGTATATGTGAAACAGTTGCCCTTTTGCATAGGTGCTCCGTTTTGTATAATGTTGGAGTGATGACTTCAGCGACAATCGCTATCACTCCAACTTTAGCGCCTATACAAAACGGATATATATAACCAGGGTTTCCGTTAGTACGGCTCAGCGTCCGTAGGACGGCCTCATTCCCCTCGCATATTATCTGTTTGGTTCATACATATACCAAATGTCAGTCGCAATGTCGTAAACAAATCCGGTTACAACGGGAGTTCGGGTGTTAAATAGAATACTGGTGAAAAAGCGGGTCAAATAGCGACGTTAGATACAGCGTAATGCATGTCGCGGTAACTTCAAAAAATGTCGGACTGCTGAATATGCATATTTTTGTGTACGGGATGAAACTACTCATGCTCGAAAATCCCGTGATATCGTAGGATTACATAATTTGATCAAAGAACGCCGAATTTCTTAGTCGGGACATTTTTATGCACGGGATTTTCATGAATGAAACTGCTCCTCTCCGAGATCCCGTGCTATCGTACGGTGGTACATAATAAATGGGTCCCCCTGCAGAGTCCATGAGGTATAGAACGGAGTTTTGGCCAACGTGTTATAAAATATAATTTGGCGGGAGATGTGAACACGTGCGTCGTTGATTGTGCTTGGGGACAACGCAACTATTATTTACCGTCCTTTGACATTATCTCCATATTGGGGAGGGGGTACGTATGTGTTTGTCTTTATCACCCATGTATGTAATATGGTTCAAATGAATGGTGTTGTTAACTTGTCACTATGAATTCCCACTATAAAGACTGATTTCGGGACAGGTTCCGTTTTACTGTGAAATAAATCACGTTGGGATTTTGTTGACTATGCGCATAATAAGCAATTGCGGTCGTCAGTTTATGGACTAATATATAGAGACTAGTGAACAAGCTACGCGTTCCGAGTGAAAGATGTCCCTACCCACAGGTATTAGGCACAATTTTTGTTTTTAAATTTAATAAAAATCTCTTTTTATTAATTTTTTTTGGTGCCAAATACCTGTGTCGCTACCATTCGTATTTTGCCGCTATAAATAGCTCCTGCAGTATGACGTCACAGCGCACAAATAGTTTTACGATTGACAGCGTATATCATGTCAGTTTCATTTTCACAGAAGCTGCTTGCAATTCTAGGAAATACTTTATTCAATTCTCCTTGCTATCTATTATTGGTCAATGCATAGATGTTTTGTAGTGTTTAGATTCATCGGAATCTTATTGTATAAATTTGTAAACAATAACTAGTAGCTTGTTCATTTATATATAATCTTCAATCAGACGGCAGTCTTATGTGCGTAATTAGTTGATTGATTATCTGGATACCATCAACAGAATTAATGCACCCACGGAAATGATTGACTTGCGTAATATATACGTAGCTTTGGTTGCTTTGTGAGACTCTTATGTGCAAGGAAATTGCTACTTTTCAGTGTCAAATAACAAAATTTTCGCCCGACGGGACGAACCATGGTCGTCCCGTCGCGTTATGTGTTTCCCCAATACGGACTCATTAATTTTCCCCTCGCGGAAACCCTGATAAATCGGATGAACGGAAACAGTTATACAAAACGGAGCACCTATGCAAAACGCGGCTGCTTTGCATATCACTGTTTTACATACACCGTTTCACATGACACTGTTTTGCATACACCGTTTTACTTAACACGATTTGTTGGCACATAAACCGTTTTGCATAAGGAAAACTGTTTTCCATATACCCGTTTTACATAGGCCGTTTTGCATATGGACAACCCTTTTACATATACCGTTTAACATGTCTTGAATAGCCGTTTTGTATAGGGAGGTCGCATTATTTTCTCGATACCGATGTTCAGCCAGAAGACGGGTAGGTCTGAGATTGCGCAAGGAGAGGGGGTTGCTTGTTTTGCCGAAAAACAATATCTAATTACTTTTGTATAACTATGGCCGTATATACAAAACGGAGCACCTATGCAAAACGCTGCTGCTTTGCATATACCGTTTTACATAGGCCGTTTTGCATATGGACAACCCTTTTACATATACCGTTTAACATGGCTTCAATAGCCGTTTTGTATAGGGAGGTATACAAAACGGATATATATAAATCGGATGAACGGAAACAGTTATACAAAACGGAGCACCTATGCAAAACGTGGCTGCTTTGCATATCACTGTTTTACATACACCGTTTCACATGACACTGTTTTGCATACACCGTTTTACTTAACACGATTTGTTGGCACATAAACCGTTTTGCATAAGGAAAACTGTTTTCCATATACCCGTTTTACATAGGCCGTTTTGCATATGGAAAACCCTTTTACATATACCCGTTTAACATGTCTTGAATAGCCGTTTTGTATAGGGAGGTCACATTATTTTCTCGATGCCGATGTTCAGCCAGAAGACGGGTAGGTCTGAGATTGGGCATTTAGAGGGGGTGCTTGTTTTCCTGAAAAGCAACATCGACTTAATAAATCGACATCCCTATACAAAACGGCTATTGAAGACATGTTAAACTGTATATGTAAAACGGTTGTCCTTATGCAAAACGGCCTATTAAAACGGTATATGTAAAACGGTTGTCTATGCAAAACAGCTTATGACTGTTAAGTAAACCGGTGTATGCAAAACAGTGGTATGCGAACCGGTGTATGCAAAACGGTGATGTGCAAAGCAGCTTTATTTCATCCGATTTATATATGCCGTTTTGTATAGGCGCTATTAGGGTTACGGTTACGGTTAGGGTTAGGGTTAGGGTTAAGGTTAGGGTTAGGGTTAGGGTTCGGGTATGGGTTAGGGTTAGGGTTAGGGTTAGGGTTAGGGGTTAGGGTATGGGTTAGTGTTAGGGTTAGGGTGCTCCGTTTTGTATAACCCCAACCCTAACCCTAACCCTAACCCCTAACCCTAACCCTAACCATACCCTAACCCTAACCTTAACCCTAACCCTAACCCTAACCCTAACCCTAATAGCGCCTATACAAAACAGCGTATGTAAATCGGATGAACGGCCATAGTTATACAAAATGACACATGATATATGTAAAATGTATTTTGTATAACTTTGTATAACTAACCCCTAACCCCTAACCCCTAACCCTAACCCATACCCTAACCCTAACCCTAACCCTAACGGCTGTCGTTTTGCATATGGACAACCCTTTTACATATACCGTTTAACATGTCTTGAATAGCCGTTTTGTATAGGGAGGTCGCATTATTTTCTCGATACCGATGTTCAGCCAGAAGACGGGTAGGTCTGAGATTGCGCAAGGAGAGGGGGTTGCTTGTTTTGCCGAAAA
This sequence comes from Siphonodentalium dalli, assembly GCA_032622095.1. NCBI lineage: Eukaryota > Metazoa > Mollusca > Scaphopoda > Gadilida > Siphonodentaliidae > Siphonodentalium > Siphonodentalium dalli. The sequence continues at coordinate 294,116,110 of CP136063.1, forward strand.
ACAATATCTAATTACTTTTGTATAACTATGGCCGTATATACAAAACGGAGCACCTATGCAAAACGCTGCTGCTTTGCATATACCGTTTTACATAGGCCGTTTTGCATATGGACAACCCTTTTACATATACCGTTTAACATGTCTTGAATAGCCGTTTTGTATAGGGAGGTCGCATTATTTTCTCGATACCGATGTTCAGCCAGAAGACGGGTAGGTCTGAGATTGCGCAAGGAGAGGGGGTTGCTTGTTTTGCCGAAAAACAATATCTAATTACTTTTGTATAACTATGGCCGTATATACAAAACGGAGCACCTATGCAAAACGCTGCTGCTTTGCATATACCGTTTTACATAGGCCGTTTTGCATATGGACAACCCTTTTACATATACCGTTTAACATGGCTTCAATAGCCGTTTTGTATAGGGAGGTATACAAAACGGATATATATAAATCGGATGAACGGAAACAGTTATACAAAACGGAGCACCTATGCAAAACGTGGCTGCTTTGCATATCACTGTTTTACATACACCGTTTCACATGACACTGTTTTGCATACACCGTTTTACTTAACACGATTTGTTGGCACATAAACCGTTTTGCATAAGGAAAACTGTTTTCCATATACCCGTTTTACATAGGCCGTTTTGCATATGGAAAACCCTTTTACATATACCCGTTTAACATGTCTTGAATAGCCGTTTTGTATAGGGAGGTCACATTATTTTCTCGATGCCGATGTTCAGCCAGAAGACGGGTAGGTCTGAGATTGGGCATTTAGAGGGGGTGCTTGTTTTCCTGAAAAGCAACATCGACTTAATAAATCGACATCCCTATACAAAACGGCTATTGAAGACATGTTAAACTGTATATGTAAAACGGTTGTCCTTATGCAAAACGGCCTATTAAAACGGTATATGTAAAACGGTTGTCTATGCAAAACAGCTTATGACTGTTAAGTAAACCGGTGTATGCAAAACAGTGGTATGCGAACCGGTGTATGCAAAACGGTGATGTGCAAAGCAGCTTTATTTCATCCGATTTATATATGCCGTTTTGTATAGGCGCTATTAGGGTTACGGTTACGGTTAGGGTTAGGGTTAGGGTTCGGGTATGGGTTAGGGTTAGGGTTAGGGTTAGGGTTAGGGTTAGGGGTTAGGGTATGGGTTAGTGTTAGGGTTAGGGTGCTCCGTTTTGTATAACCCCAACCCTAACCCTAACCCCTAACCCCTAACCCTAACCCTAACCCTAACCCTAACCTTAACCCTAACCCTAACCCTAACCCTAACCCTAATAGCGCCTATACAAAACAGCGTATGTAAATCGGATGAACGGCCATAGTTATACAAAATGACACATGATATATGTAAAATGTATTTTGTATAACTTTGTATAACTAACCCCTAACCCCTAACCCCTAACCCTAACCCATACCCTAACCCTAACCCTAACCCTAACGGCTGTCGTTTTGCATATGGACAACCCTTTTACATATACCGTTTAACATGTCTTGAATAGCCGTTTTGTATAGGGAGGTCGCATTATTTTCTCGATACCGATGTTCAGCCAGAAGACGGGTAGGTCTGAGATTGCGCAAGGAGAGGGGGTTGCTTGTTTTGCCGAAAAACAATATCTAATTACTTTTGTATAACTATGGCCGTATATACAAAACGGAGCACCTATGCAAAACGCTGCTGCTTTGCATATACCGTTTTACATAGGCCGTTTTGCATATGGACAACCCTTTTACATATACCGTTTAACATGTCTTGAATAGCCGTTTTGTATAGGGAGGTCGCATTATTTTCTCGATACCGATGTTCAGCCAGAAGACGGGTAGGTCTGAGATTGCGCAAGGAGAGGGGGTTGCTTGTTTTGCCGAAAAACAATATCTAATTACTTTTGTATAACTATGGCCGTATATACAAAACGGAGCACCTATGCAAAACGCTGCTGCTTTGCATATACCGTTTTACATAGGCCGTTTTGCATATGGACAACCCTTTTACATATACCGTTTAACATGTCTTGAATAGCCGTTTTGTATAGGGAGGTCGCATTATTTTCTCGATACCGATGTTCAGCCAGAAGACGGGTAGGTCTGAGATTGCGCAAGGAGAGGGGGTTGCTTGTTTTGCCGAAAAACAATATCTAATTACTTTTGTATAACTATGGCCGTATATACAAAACGGAGCACCTATGCAAAACGCTGCTGCTTTGCATATACCGTTTTACATAGGCCGTTTTGCATATGGACAACCCTTTTACATATACCGTTTAACATGGCTTCAATAGCCGTTTTGTATAGGGAGGTATACAAAACGGATATATATAAATCGGATGAACGGAAACAGTTATACAAAACGGAGCACCTATGCAAAACGTGGCTGCTTTGCATATCACTGTTTTACATACACCGTTTCACATGACACTGTTTTGCATACACCGTTTTACTTAACACGATTTGTTGGCACATAAACCGTTTTGCATAAGGAAAACTGTTTTCCATATACCCGTTTTACATAGGCCGTTTTGCATATGGAAAACCGTTTTACATATACCCGTTTAACATGTCTTGAATAGCCGTTTTGTATAGGGAGGTCACATTATTTTCTCGATGCCGATGTTCAGCCAGAAGACGGGTAGGTCTGAGATTGGGCATTTAGAGGGGGTGCTTGTTTTCCTGAAAAGCAACATCGACTTAATAAATCGACATCCCTATACAAAATGGCTATTGAAGACATGTTAAACGGTATATGTAAAACGGTTGTCCTTATGCAAAACGGCCTATTAAAACGGTATATGTAAAACGGTTGTCTATGCAAAACAGCTTATGACTGTTAAGTAAACCGGTGTATGCAAAACAGTGGTATGCGAACCGGTGTATGCAAAACGGTGATGTGCAAAGCAGCTTTATTTCATCCGATTTATATATGCCGTTTTGTATAGGCGCTATTAGGGTTACGGTTACGGTTAGGGTTAGGGTTAAGGTTAGGGTTAGGGTTAGGGTTAGGGTTAGGGTTCGGGTATGGGTTAGGGTTAGGGGTTAGGGTATGGGTTAGTGTTAGGGTTAGGGTGCTCCGTTTTGTATAACCCCAACCCTAACCCTAACCCTAACCCCTAACCCTAACCCTAACCCATACCCTAACCCTAACCCTAACCCTAACCTTAACCCTAACCCTAACCCTAATAGCGCCTATACAAAACAGCGTATGTAAATCGGATGAACGGCCATAGTTATACAAAATGACACATGATATATGTAAAATGTATTTTGTATAACTTTGTATAACTAACCCCTAACCCCTAACCCCTAACCCTAACCCATACCCTAACCCTAACCCTAACCCTAACGGCTGTCGTTTTGCATATGGACAACCCTTTTACATATACCGTTTAACATGTCTTGAATAGCCGTTTTGTATTGGGAGGTCGCATTATTTTCTCGATACCGATGTTCAGCCAGAAGACGGGTAGGTCTGAGATTGCGCAAGGAGAGGGGGTTGCTTGTTTTGCCGAAAAACAATATCTAATTACTTTTGTATAACTATGGCCGTATATACAAAACGGAGCACCTATGCAAAACGCTGCTGCTTTGCATATACCGTTTTACATAGGCCGTTTTGCATATGGACAACCCTTTTACATATACCGTTTAACATGTCTTGAATAGCCGTTTTGTATAGGGAGGTCGCATTATTTTCTCGATACCGATGTTCAGCCAGAAGACGGGTAGGTCTGAGATTGCGCAAGGAGAGGGGGTTGCTTGTTTTGCCGAAAAACAATATCTAATTACTTTTGTATAACTATGGCCGTATATACAAAACGGAGCACCTATGCAAAACGCTGCTGCTTTGCATATACCGTTTTACATAGGCCGTTTTGCATATGGACAACCCTTTTACATATACCGTTTAACATGGCTTCAATAGCCGTTTTGTATAGGGAGGTATACAAAACGGATATATATAAATCGGATGAACGGAAACAGTTATACAAAACGGAGCACCTATGCAAAACGTGGCTGCTTTGCATATCACTGTTTTACATACACCGTTTCACATGACACTGTTTTGCATACACCGTTTTACTTAACACGATTTGTTGGCACATAAACCGTTTTGCATAAGGAAAACTGTTTTCCATATACCCGTTTTACATAGGCCGTTTTGCATATGGAAAACCCTTTTACATATACCCGTTTAACATGTCTTGAATAGCCGTTTTGTATAGGGAGGTCACATTATTTTCTCGATGCCGATGTTCAGCCAGAAGACGGGTAGGTCTGAGATTGGGCATTTAGAGGGGGTGCTTGTTTTCCTGAAAAGCAACATCGACTTAATAAATCGACATCCCTATACAAAACGGCTATTGAAGACATGTTAAACGGTATATGTAAAACGGTTGTCCTTATGCAAAACGGCCTATTAAAACGGTATATGTAAAACGGTTGTCTATGCAAAACAGCTTATGACTGTTAAGTAAACCGGTATATGCAAAACAGTGGTATGCGAACCGGTGTATGCAAAACGGTGATGTGCAAAGCAGCTTTATTTCATCCGATTTATATATGCCGTTTTGTATAGGCGCTATTAGGGTTACGGTTACGGTTAGGGTTAGGGTTAGGGTTAGGGTTAAGGTTAGGGTTAGGGTTAGGGTTAGGGTTAGGGTTAGGGTTCGGGTATGGGTTAGGGTTAGGGGTTAGGGTATGGGTTAGGGTATGGGTTAGTGTTAGGGTTAGGGTGCTCCGTTTTGTATAACCCCAACCCTAACCCTAACCCTAACCCTAACCCCTAACCCCTAACCCTAACCCTAACCCTAACCCATACCCTAACCCTAACCTTAACCTTAACCCTAACCCTAACCCTAACCCTAATAGCGCCTATACAAAACAGCGTATGTAAATCGGATGAACGGCCATAGTTATACAAAATGACACATGATATATGTAAAATGTATTTTGTATAACTTTGTATAACTAACCCCTAACCCCTAACCCCTAACCCTAACCCTAACCCTAACCCTAACGGCTGTCGTTTTGCATATGGACAACCCTTTTACATATACCGTTTAACATGTCTTGAATAGCCGTTTTGTATAGGGAGGTCGCATTATTTTCTCGATACCGATGTTCAGCCAGAAGACGGGTAGGTCTGAGATTGCGCAAGGAGAGGGGGTTGCTTGTTTTGCCGAAAAACAATATCTAATTACTTTTGTATAACTATGGCCGTATATACAAAACGGAGCACCTATGCAAAACGCTGCTGCTTTGCATATACCGTTTTACATAGGCCGTTTTGCATATGGACAACCCTTTTACATATACCGTTTAACATGGCTTCAATAGCCGTTTTGTATAGGGAGGTCGATTTATTTTCTCGATACCCATGTTCAGCCAGATGACGGGGTAAGGTCCCATATTGCGCAAGGAGAGGGGGGTGCTTGTTTTGCTGAAAATATCGAATTAATAAATAGACCACTTTATGCAAAACGGCCATTTGGCCAATGCAAATCGGCATATATAAAACGGCTGTCCTTATGCAAACCAGCGTATGTAAAACGGTATATGTGAAACAGTTGCCCTTTTGCATAGGTGCTCCGTTTTGTATAATGTTGGAGTGATGACTTCAGCGACAATCGCTATCACTCCAACTTTAGCGCCTATACAAAACGGATATATATAAATCGGATGAACGGAAACAGTTATACAAAACGGAGCACCTATGTAAAACGCGGCTGCTTTGCATATCACTGTTTTACATACACCGTTTCACATGACACTGTTTTGCATACACCGTTTTACTTAACACGATTTGTTGGCACATAAACCGTTTTGCATAAGGAAAACTGTTTTCCATATACCCGTTTTACATAGGCCGTTTTGCATATGGACAACCCTTTTACATATACCGTTTAACATGTCTTGAATAGCCGTTTTGTATAGGGAGGTCGCATTATTTTCTCGATACCGATGTTCAGCCAGAAGACGGGTAGGTCTGAGATTGCGCAAGGAGAGGGGGTTGCTTGTTTTGCCGAAAAACAATATCTAATTACTTTTGTATAACTATGGCCGTATATACAAAACGGAGCACCTATGCAAAACGCTGCTGCTTTGCATATACCGTTTTACATAGGCCGTTTTGCATATGGACAACCCTTTTACATATACCGTTTAACATGGCTTCAATAGCCGTTTTGTATAGGGAGGTATACAAAACGGATATATATAAATCGGATGAACGGAAACAGTTATACAAAACGGAGCACCTATGCAAAACGTGGCTGCTTTGCATATCACTGTTTTACATACACCGTTTCACATGACACTGTTTTGCATACACCGTTTTACTTAACACGATTTGTTGGCACATAAACCGTTTTGCATAAGGAAAACTGTTTTCCATATACCCGTTTTACATAGGCCGTTTTGCATATGGAAAACCCTTTTACATATACCCGTTTAACATGTCTTGAATAGCCGTTTTGTATAGGGAGGTCACATTATTTTCTCGATGCCGATGTTCAGCCAGAAGACGGGTAGGTCTGAGATTGGGCATTTAGAGGGGGTGCTTGTTTTCCTGAAAAGCAACATCGACTTAATAAATCGACATCCCTATACAAAACGGCTATTGAAGACATGTTAAACGGTATATGTAAAACGGTTGTCCTTATGCAAAACGGCCTATTAAAACGGTATATGTAAAACGGTTGTCTATGCAAAACAGCTTATGACTGTTAAGTAAACCGGTGTATGCAAAACAGTGTTATGCGAACCGGTGTGTGCAAAACGGTGATATGCAAAGCAGCTTTATTTCATCCGATTTATATATGCCGTTTTGTATAGGCGCTATTAGGGTTACGGTTACGGTTAGGGTTAGGGTTAAGGTTAGGGTTAGGGTTAGGGTTAGGGTTAGGGTTCGGGTATGGGTATGGGTTAGGGTTAGGGGTTAGGGTATGGGTTAGTGTTAGGGTTAGGGTGCTCCGTTTTGTATAACCCTAACCCTAACCCTAACCCTAACCCCTAACCCCTAACCCTAACCCTAACCCTAACCCTAACCCATACCCTTACCCATACCCTAACCCTAACCCTAACCCTAACCCTAACCTTAACCCTAACCCTAACCCTAATAGCGCCTATACAAAACAGCGTATGTAAATCGGGCATACCGTTTTACATACGCTGTTTTGCATAAGGACAATCGTTTTATATATGCCGATTTGCATTGGCCAAATGGCCGTTTTGCATAAAGTGGTCTATTTATTAATTAGATATTGTTTTTCGGCAAAACAAGCAACCCCCTCTCCTTGCGCAATCTCAGACCTACCCGTCTTCTGGCTGAACATCGGTATCGAGAAAATAATGCGACCTCCCTATACAAAACGGCTATTCAAGACATGTTAAACGGTATATGTAAAAGGGTTAGCCGTTAGGGTTAGGGTTAGGGTTAGGGTTAGGGTTAGGGTTAGGGTTAGGGGTTAGGGGTTAGGGGTTAGTTATACAAAGTTATACAAAATACATTTTACATATATCATGTGTCATTTTGTATAACTATGGCCGTTCATCCGATTTACATACGCTGTTTTGTATAGGCGCTATTAGGGTTAGGGTTAGGGTTAGGGTTAGGGTTAGGGTTAGGGTTAAGGTTAGGGTTAGGGTTAGGGTTAGGGTTAGGGTTAGGGTTAGGGTTAGGGTTAGGGTTAGGGTTAGGGTTAGGGTTAGGGTTAGGGTTAGGGTTAGGGTTAGGGTTAGGGTTAGGGTTAGGGTTAGGGTTAGGGTTAGGGTTAGGGTTAGGGTTAGGGTTAGGGTTAGGGTTAGGGTTAGGGTTAGGGTTAGGGTTAGGGTTAGGGTTAGGGTTAGGGTTAGGGTTAGGGTTAGGGTTAGGGTTATACAAAACGGAGCACCCTAACACTAACCCATACCCTAACCCATACCCTAACCCCTAACCCTAACCCTAACCCTAACCCTAACCCATACCCGAACCCTAACCCTAACCCTAACCCTAACCTTAACCCTAACCCTAACCCTAACCGTAACCGTAACCCTAATAGCGCCTATACAAAACGGCATATATAAATCGGATGAAATAAAGCTGCTTTGCACATCACCGTTTTGCATACACCGGTTCGCATACCACTGTTTTGCATACACCGGTTTACTTAACAGTCATAAGCTGTTTTGCATAGACAACCGTTTTACATATACCGTTTTAATAGGCCGTTTTGCATAAGGACAACCGTTTTACATATACCGTTTAACATGTCTTCAATAGCCGTTTTGTATAGGGATGTCGATTTATTAAGTCGATGTTGCTTTTCAGGAAAACAAGCACCCCCTCTAAATGCCCAATCTCAGACCTACCCGTCTTCTGGCTGAACATCGGCATCGAGAAAATAATGTGACCTCCCTATACAAAACGGCTATTCAAGACATGTTAAACGGGTATATGTAAAAGGGTTTTCCATATGCAAAACGGCCTATGTAAAACGGGTATATGGAAAACAGTTTTCCTTATGCAAAACGGTTTATGTGCCAACAAATCGTGTTAAGTAAAACGGTGTATGCAAAACAGTGTCATGTGAAACGGTGTATGTAAAACAGTGATATGCAAAGCAGCCACGTTTTGCATAGGTGCTCCGTTTTGTATAACTGTTTCCGTTCATCCGATTTATATATATCCGTTTTGTATACCTCCCTATACAAAACGGCTATTGAAGCCATGTTAAACGGTATATGTAAAAGGGTTGTCCATATGCAAAACGGCCTATGTAAAACGGTATATGCAAAGCAGCAGCGTTTTGCATAGGTGCTCCGTTTTGTATATACGGCCATAGTTATACAAAAGTAATTAGATATTGTTTTTCGGCAAAACAAGCAACCCCCTCTCCTTGCGCAATCTCAGACCTACCCGTCTTCTGGCTGAACATGGGTATCGAGAAAATAATGCGACCTCCCTATACAAAACGGCTATTCAAGACATGTTAAACGGTATATGTAAAAGGGTTGTCCATATGCAAAACGGCCTATGTAAAACGGTATATGCAAAGCAGCAGCGTTTTGCATAGGTGCTCCGTTTTGTATATACGGCCATAGTTATACAAAAGTAATTAGATATTGTTTTTCGGCAAAACAAGCAACCCCCTCTCCTTGCGCAATCTCAGACCTACCCGTCTTCTGGCTGAACATCGGTATCGAGAAAATAATGCGACCTCCCTATACAAAACGGCTATTCAAGACATGTTAAACGGTATATGTAAAAGGGTTGTCCATATGCAAAACGACAGCCGTTAGTGTTAGGGTTAGGGTTAGGGTTAGGGTATGGGTTAGGGTTAGGGGTTAGGGGTTAGGGGTTAGTTATACAAAGTTATACAAAATACATTTTACATATATCATGTGTCATTTTGTATAACTATGGCCGTTCATCCGATTTACATACGCTGTTTTGTATAGGCGCTATTAGGGTTAGGGTTAGGGTTAAGGTTAGGGTTAGGGTTAGGGTTAGGGTATGGGTTAGGGTTAGGGTTAGGGGTTAGGGTTAGGGTTAGGGTTGGGGTTATACAAAACGGAGCACCCTAACCCTAACACTAACCCATACCCTAACCCATACCCTAACCCCTAACCCTAACCCTAACCCTAACCCGAACCCTAACCCTAACCCTAACCCTAACCTTAACCCTAACCCTAACCCTAACCGTAACCGTAACCCTAATAGCGCCTATACAAAACGGCATATATAAATCGGATGAAATAAAGCTGCTTTGCACATCACCGTTTTGCATACACCGGTTCGCATACCACTGTTTTGCATACACCGGTTTACTTAACAGTCATAAGCTGTTTTGCATAGACAACCGTTTTACATATACCGTTTTAATAGGCCGTTTTGCATAAGGACAACCGTTTTACATATACCGTTTAACATGTCTTCAATAGCCGTTTTGTATAGGGATGTCGATTTATTAAGTCGATGTTGCTTTTCAGGAAAACAAGCACCCCCTCTAAATGCCCAATCTCAGACCTACCCGTCTTCTGGCTGAACATCGGCATCGAGAAAATAATGTGACCTCCCTATACAAAACGGCTATTCAAGACATGTTAAACGGGTATATGTAAAAGGGTTTTCCATATGCAAAACGGCCTATGTAAAACGGGTATATGGAAAACAGTTTTCCTTATGCAAAACGGTTTATGTGCCAACAAATCGTGTTAAGTAAAACGGTGTATGCAAAACAGTGTCATGTGAAACGGTGTATGTAAAACAGTGATATGCAAAGCAGCCACGTTTTGCATAGGTGCTCCGTTTTGTATAACTGTTTCCGTTCATCCGATTTATATATATCCGTTTTGTATACCTCCCTATACAAAACGGCTATTGAAGCCATGTTAAACGGTATATGTAAAAGGGTTGTCCATATGCAAAACGGCCTATGTAAAACGGTATATGCAAAGCAGCAGCGTTTTGCATAGGTGCTCCGTTTTGTATATACGGCCATAGTTATACAAAAGTAATTAGATATTGTTTTTCGGCAAAACAAGCAACCCCCTCTCCTTGCGCAATCTCAGACCTACCCGTCTTCTGGCTGAACATCGGTATCGAGAAAATAATGCGACCTCCCTATACAAAACGGCTATTCAAGACATGTTAAACGGTATATGTAAAAGGGTTGTCCATATGCAAAACGGCCTATGTAAAACGGGTATATGGAAAACAGTTTTCCTTATGCAAAACGGTTTATGTGCCAACAAATCGTGTTAAGTAAAACGGTGTATGCAAAACAGTGTCATGTGAAACGGTGTATGTAAAACAGTGATATGCAAAGCAGCCGCGTTTTGCATAGGTGCTCCGTTTTGTATAACTGTTTCCGTTCATCCGATTTATATATATCCGTTTTGTATAGGCGCTAAAGTTGGAGTGATAGCGATTGTCGCTGAAGTCATCACTCCAACATTATACAAAACGGAGCACCTATGCAAAAGGGCAACTGTTTCACATATACCGTTTTACATACGCTGGTTTGCATAAGGACAGCCGTTTTATATATGCCGATTTGCATTGGCCAAATGGCCGTTTTGCATAAAGTGGTCTATTTATTAGTTCATCTGGCTGAACATGGGTATCGAGAAAATAAATCGACCTCCCTATACAAAACGGCTATTGAAGCCATGTTAAACGGTATATGTAAAAGGGTTGTCCATATGCAAAACGGCGTAAGTAAAACTGCAAAACAGTGATATGTAAACCGCCTACCTTTTTGTACAAGTACTCCGTTTTGTATAACTATGGCCGTTCATCATTATTTCAGCTTTATCAAGACGTTGCCACTTTTATTTGGGGGAGGAGAGTCCAGACAATGCCTGGCGAAACCCCCGACCTCCGGCAGGTAAGTGGCAACCCCCCCCCCCAACATGAGTTTGAGCCCCTGTTGTCGGGGTAGGACTAACAAGAGCATCGCTAGGGCGTGGCAAAATACGCCCTTTAGCCATTTCGAATTGTACTATCGCAAAATAAGATAATACTTTGAGCTTACATTTAACCCTTTACCCAACAGAAGGGCCCTGTGCCAATGTTGGGTAAAGGGTTAAAGAAAATCTGATATACCCCTAATTGGCGTGTAGTTTTAGCTGGGAAATACACATACCAGCTTTGGTTCAGCTCAAATAATAAAAACTGGAGTTATCGGTCGGAAACCAAAATGTTATGAAATTGGTCAAATTCTAAGTTGAAAAAGGGCCGTAACTCATGTAAAAATAATTGGACATAACCCATATTCGAACTTGGCCTGTATCTTTAGCTGGGAAATACACATACCAACTTTGGTTCAGATCAAATAATCCAAACTGGAGTTATCGATCGGAAACCAAAAATGTTAACGGACAGACGGACGGACAGACGGACAGACAGACAGACAGACGGATGGACGGACAGACTGATAACGACAATTTGTAGCTAGCCGGGACCCGACCCACCAATGAAAAACAATTATGTCAGATGAATTTTTTTATATAAAGATATCAATAATAACAATAGCATCTATGTCTCGCAAACAAGTAAAATAATAAAAACAAGAGGTGCATCGGAGATGCTGTAGTCTCGTTGACGGTGGCTACCACCTGGTGGTTACTATAGAGGTTTTTTCAAAAAGTGGATTAAAAAGTAAGTTATGCGGAAAAAATATTTCGGCATATTTTCAGAGTAAAAAAATCCATAACTGTAGTAAAAATTTGCAACAAATATCGAACTTGACCTTTATTTCCATGCAGGAAATTCACATACCAATTTTGGTGGGAATCAAATAAACGTTACTCAAGTTATCATCCGGAAACGATAAATTCGACACAGACAGACAGACGGACGGACGGACGGACAGACGCCCACCGACATCGCCAAACCATAGGTCTCGATTGTTTCACAACTCGACCAATGATGCCCTGGTTCGAGGACCAATCATATAGGCCATGCCAGGGCAGTGGTACCTGTGGTCATCGAACCAGGGCATCATTGGTCGAGTTGGAGACCTTCTTGCTGAAGTATGTTCATTCCTTAATAAAACAATCTGAAATATTTCCCCTTCCTCGGCTGCATCCTTTCTTTGTTGACCTTCGTGTTGTATGGGCAGTGGTACCTGTAAATATGTGTGTATATCGTCGATGCACTTTTCAAAGTGACTGAATTGCATTTCTCTGCACTGCAGAATATTGTCATTGCGGGCTTATATTTCTTCGCCAAGACTTGCTTGAGAGTCGGCGTGCCGTCGCTCTTCCATTTCCCATCAAGCGACTTCTTGGGCCGGCCCTGGTATGTCTTTTCAACTGAAGGTGATAGGTGTCCAAGGAAGAAGATCTTGCCGGTAGACGGCCTAGGCTGTAAACAGAAACAAAATGGCGACTGGACGACGAGGTGATGTAGGACTGGAACGAGATTCCTCAATGGCAGAGACGGTTTCGATACGCTGTCGTTTAAGAGGCCTGGAAGACTGGACGACTGGAAGACTGGACTTGGTGAAGAATGGACGAGAGTAAGGCTCGAGTCTTCCTGGCTGATCAATATCAATTTACCAGGTTCATCTACATAGGGACGACGACGGCTTTATGTAGGACTGGAAAGACGGGTGGAACGACGACGGCTTTATGTAGGACTGGAAAGACGGGTGGAACGACGACAGCAGCGCTATGATCAGGGCTACTCGTTCGTGGATAGATATCCAAGCGGAAAGCGATCAAACGACTTGGACGTGACGACTGGAACGTGGAGAGTCGGCGTGCCGTCGCTCTTCCATTTCCCATCAAGCGACTTCTTGGGCCGGCCCTGGTATGTCTTTTCAACTGAAGGTGATAGGTGTCCAAGGAAGAAGATCTTGCCGGTAGACGGCCTAGGCTGTAAACAGAAACAAAATGGCGACTGGACGACGAGGTGATGTAGGACTGGAACGAGATTCCTCAATGGCAGAGACGGTTTCGATACGCTGTCGTTTAAGAGGAATAACTCTGGCAAAAATCATCAGATCATACCCAAATTGACATGTATTTTCATATAATAGTCCAGGCACATTAGGTTTCACTAGGGAAAAAAATCGGAGAAAGCTGATTTTTTCAGGGAATGTCGAGTACATGTCACTGAACGATTAGGCAAAAGTCCCCTAAAATCCGAGTTGAGCTTTTTTTTCTACAGCCTTTTTTCGAAAACGCGTTTGAAAAAAATCAAAAAAAATCGCACGAACTTTGTAACCTCGAATTGATCCAACTGTATTTTTTGTTTACGCGTATTTCGAGCTACATAATGTCTAATATACATTTACCTAGAGGAAAATGTGCATTCTGTGACAATTTCTGCGAAAAATTATTGAAAATTCACAAAAAAAGTATCGGATTTACGCAAAAAATTACGATTTTCCTAACGGATTTGCCCAAAGGGTCGTAGTACAGAACGGGATGTTAGTTGGACAGACGATAAAAAATCCACCACCATTTGAAGACTTTTATCATTGCTTACAAAATAGACATTATGGAAGACCCCCTCTGCTTCTGGCCGAGTTCCCCTTTTGGCATAAAATTCGTCAGCATGAGAACTCAACTATTTTCGATGTACAAATCAATCAACATGGATTAAGTTACATTGACTATTATCAACGCTATATACAGAAATGACATGACCTATATACATATTATTCATCGAACTCAGGGGGGGGTCGGAAAAAAATTTCAGGCACGTATGGCATTTTTTCCCTTTCGATCATTTTTTGTACCCACCCACCCCCACCGCCAAATTTTTTTCCGTTTTCGGCAGTTTTTTCCGACCATTTTTTGACACCCACCCCCCCCCTTTTAACACTAAAACAGAGATTTGCGGGGGGAAATTCACTGTAAACAGCTGTATATGAATTTCTGTGCATACTATTTATCATGGATGTTAACATGGACATGTAAATAGGAATGAGCAATTTTGAGGTCATTCGGCCAAAAAAACATGGCTGCCAGCGGCCATCTTGGATTTCAAAATTTGCAACAAAATACAACACGATAACTGCCTGCAGTCGGTTTACCAGTTAGAATTACATTATTTCTCTCATTCAAACGGATTCAAAGTGGTTTTGAAGCCCAACTCATTGCCAAAACACTAAAAACAAGCAGGAATTTTTTTTTTTAGTTGCGGAAAAAATTGCTTGTTGGTGGCTTTGACCACCCACCCACCCCGGCATACGTGCCGGAAGAAATTTTTTCACCCCCCCCTGTCGAACTCAGAAATTTCCGACAGGACAGTGTTTCTGTGGTTGTTACAAGAATCCGAACTGCAATTACACAAACCTGAGCAAGAGAGTCCTGCCTTCTTACACCCACACCTTTTTGTACAAGCACTCTTGCAACCACAACTGATCAGATTCAGTAGGTTATCGGGGGCACATGGCTTTGTGGCTGCAGTCGGTACAAGAAGTCCATTGTCTAGCGACCACCCCCAATCCGTCGGAGGAAGCGAAGTGCCCAGCCATTGTTGGACCTGGAGATAACATCTGTAGACATGTTGTTGTGCAGCATCGCTGCTTGGTGGGAGTGAGGCTAGGTCGATGGGTTTATTCAGTTTAGATTTTGCAACATAACGCTTGTAAGTGACATATCTATATTGGTCGAGAGAGGAAACAGTTTTACTCCCGTATAAGATCAGGAGAAGTTGTTCCCCGGCAGCGGCTACTGCACTTGGTGTACTGTCATCCGCCAAAATTGTGTTGACATACTGTTGTGAGTCGCTAGTAACATCGGAGACAATTGTACTGAATACTTTCTTCTTACCAACTCGAAAGAGTGCAGAAGTAGTGTCACAACCACTTATAGAATGTGCTACAAGGAGGTTGCTTCTATGGTCACCCATTTTGGTTGCTATTTCACTAACTGAAACTAGTAAGTTTTGGGTAATGGAATACATCATGTGAATATTACATCCCGGTTGAACTCGAGAGGTAAGAATGACTAACAAGTCTGTGTCTGTTCCCACAACGACAACATTGTTGTCATCTTGAGCGATGTCAAGTGCAGTTTCGGCTATCAGTACATCAGCATCAGCCTCGGCCTGCTTGGACTGAATATTGATAGCAGATAGCTCCTGCATTAGAAGATCGATCAGTTGGGTTTTGTTCTTGGCATTTGCAAGGAAATCGGATTGGGGTGTGGTGGCTGGTAACTCGGGTGAGATATTGATATCAATGGAATACCTGTTTTTAGATCTACGGGCTTGTTCCATGCCCTTTGTCGACATTGTACAAGCATAACCATCAAAAACAACCACGACGTTCGCCCCAAAATGTCTCACTAGATAATTGGAATATGATGTACATATGTCCTTATATGACGACTGTTTAGGCCATACAACTGCCCTCAATAAAAATCCACCATCTACAACAAACAGAGAATGTTCTGGGATTTTAGTTTGCTCGGAACCGTATGTTTTGAGGATCTTACCGAGCGTGCTTTTCTGTGTCTTCCTCATTCCAGCAGAATCAAACAATGCTGTTGGTTTCGGGGCGAGTTCATATTTGAGATACTCTTCCATCTCTGCTTGTGACTGAATAACACATGTGATGCGGTTGAACAGAATTGTGGGGTCAATCACTACCTTACTTCCACGGACTTTGATGCTATTTGCCATCGATGCGAAAGACTTCACAGTGTCAACACGTCGTAGTTTGATGCTGTTGAACGTTTTGCTTACAACATTCGATACGCAACATTCACCAATTTTGCGAACTTGGTCACAGTTCACAGTTTCGTCGGCCACAAACCCGGTCGCTATAGAGACTAATTGTAGTGGATCTCTAATCTGAAAGGGGGAATGCACTCTGAGCCAGTTCAATAATTTGGTGATATCATTGGCATCAGTCAATTGTGAACTTTGACGGAGATCCCGATGTTGTTCGCCATGACCAGTGTGAACATTAACAAAATTTTCGAGAGCATTACATATCGGAAGGCAAAGAGGTAGTCCATGTACCCATTTCGCAACAGTGCTATCGGTTATTCCCCTGCCATGTGTGAGACCACCAGGGAGCTTGAACATTCTCATTAAACACTGCTCTATGGTCTGATCAGAATATATCCCGTCCCAGAATTTATCTGAGCGCCTTATGGTAAAGTAACCTTTCTCAGTGAACAACTTCAAATCATCCTGTTGCATTATTTCTGTTAGCTCATTCATCTGCTGCAAATAGAGATGAGAACTTTTTGCGTATGCAAAATGACCACCTGCGTGAAATACTGGAATCATATTGCGAACACAATATGTGTGGAGTTCCCAGTCGCCTGTGCGCTCTGCTCTCAAGAACAACTGGAGAAGACCTATTTGCTCGTAGTATTGTACCCAAAGCTTTCCTGTGCGTCCTACGGACGCATTCTGGAGCAGTTCGTGTAATTTTGACAGTAGATGGTTGACACTTTCTTGATTGACAGCGTCAGCTGTTGTACAGTCACCTCTGGCAAGTCCACAGAATATTTCATTGACTTCTGTGCAGTCTATGTTATCTAGTGTTCGGCTTTCTTCAAACACAAGTTTTGTAATGGCAATTTGTGTTAGCAAATGGGCACGAACTGCTCTTGAATATGCATGACCACTGATCAAATGATGGATTGACCCACCAGCATAAACAGTCCTCCAAAGTTCATCCAAGCCGCTACCAGCCATGATCGAACCAATTGCCCCTAAATATGACATAATCATATGGAAGCCGCCGAGTCTAACGAAAACTTTTGTCAACTTATCTGACGAAGACACAATCTCCACTGCTTTGATATAAAGTGGTTGGTCAAACGTCACTGGACAAACGTTCAGTCCCTGTTTCTCACATTCAGTTTGTGCAAACATGAGAGCAGTGTAAATTGTGCTCGGGTTGGATGGATCAAAATTAATAAAGGGAAGTATCTCGACATCACTTGTTTCATAATCATCTGATGATGTGACAATGTGCATATATCCAGCCCAAGATGGGCAAGGTACTCTCAGTACATGCGTCAAAGACCGAAGACTGTCGACTGTTTTTGCGAGTTTCAAATTTTTCGGATCAGATTCACCCAATGTTGATAAATCATTCATCACAATTTCGTCAAGACCCGATTTGCTTGGTTTACTGTAACCTTTCAAAGGGATGTACCCGAATTCACCAGAGCCAATATTCGAATGATCACCAGTTAGTCGTTTTATCGGAGACTCTTCTGTGTGATCTCTGCTTGGAGTTATACAGGCGATGCCTCCCATACTATGGAAAGTATTCTTGCCATCTAGCGTGCGCACATTACAATCGGCGTTATCGAAAACGAATTGTGTGAAGTTCGCAAGTCTAGGCGACGGACCTTTGCTTATCATGACAGAATGAACGTATTGTTGAACTTCCCGGTAGCTAGAAGAGAACATTAGTCCATTCAGAATGTCGATCAATTCCCGAGATGCGAATTTCCTATGTATGTAAACTGCTACCGACAATAATACTGGTGACAAGAATGAACGGGGCCGACAAGAACTTATTAGAGACTGACCTATGGCTGTCACGCGTCTCTGGTTGGCTTGGATGTTTTGCCCACGCTGCGACGGAGCAACAATCCCTTGTAACAAGGTTTGGAGTGTATCGGGTAGTAGATCACTAGATACAGATAACGAATCGGGTTTGGGATAAACGTCACACTCGTAAATGGTTGACCGAATATCATCGCGGACTATAGCCGATGCTTTCTTGACGATGCGCATACGTTCATCAGTTTCATTGGTACATTTGTCTGAGTACCACGAATCATATAGTATTTTGTCTGATGAATCTCTGAATGTGACAACATTTTTTAGGGACCTCAGTGTTGTAATAGAGATTCTACTACCGAAATGCTCAAGCAGTTTGGTTTTAAGATGTTTAATTGTGTAACCGACTTCGTCACCAAGATACGATTCAAACGTCTCTGCCAATTCGCTCAAGGAAAACTGACACTCATCGCTGTTCTCCATAAAGGTACACAATTCATGGAATGCAAGTGCTTTCTTGTCTGCAACAGGCCTACCCCGTGAAAGAGTTCGCTCAGGCTTATCTCTGACAAATCCTGTCCAGCAATCATGGTGATACCGACCTTCCTCGGCCACTAGATCGATAGCACGACCGATCCGAGTAAGTACAGACTCACCCCATTCATCACTACGTTTCAAACAACGGGTTCTGATACTATCAACAAGAGTCAATGTTTCAACGGTGTGGACTTCTCTTCTACGTTGAACGGGTATATGAGTTTGTTTGTCGGCGGATTCTCCACAGAACAGACAATGGAGTTTAAAATTGAAAGCATCTTGATCAGAGCGCAATTTTTTTGTCATAGATGGACCAGCTTCGTCAGATTCAGCTGCATCTAGAGACATTCTCTTACTTTTTCTTACAGAACTTTCCCGTGTATAATTCTTGTAGCAGAATCTGTGAATTTTCTCACCAACTGTGGGTTTCTTCGAACCGGCAAAAAGATTATCGCCAAGCTCGACGCTTACAGCAACCAACTTTTCTATACCCCGCTCACCAAGTGTAGTTATTCCGGACGAGCCGGTCAACTCATCGTTACATTTGATACATTTATCCATTGCCAAAGTCACAACAGAAAAAAGATGATAGACACAATAAACTCAAGTACAATACCACAGAACAGATATCAATGTGCGGACCTGCTTCGTTGTCACCGTAAGGTATCAACAGGTAACGCTAAGTAATATGCCAACAACATAACTGATCAGTTCTACAAATAACACAAGACTCTAATAATCAACAACAGGCAAAATTACATATGTATCTATCAAGGGATCATTGGTTTCAATATCTAGGCATCAAATGCGGAGTGTCCAATACTGAACAGAGCAAATTGTGCAATGGACAGACCTGGAATGCGGAATTAAAGAGCGTTGTCGTAACAAATGTGTTTATAAAGGGCGTGCACACATTACATGCCAATGCATCTTGAGTGTAGGCGAACAACGCTCTTTTTGATGCAAAATAGCCTTGAACGACTTTCATCAGGAAATTGAATGAGAAAAGTCGATGCCGTTTGAATTTGAGTTTAGGGGGTATGGTTAATATTTCACACGTTTCACCAGTTCATTATGGAATAAATGACTATTGTTATATATCATTATAAAGCCACTGCTTTTCTGCAATTTTTGATATATAATTTAACTCCCAAAGTAGTCGTAGATTTGATTTAATGGACGTTGTGTACCGTTGTGTGTATGAAAACAATTAATTTTTTTTTCGTAATTTTGTACATTTTCGTGAATATTTCACCATTGAGTGTGAGGATTGGTACAAAGTTGGCATTTTCTGTTGGGGATATGTATTCTCAATATAATTCAGCACGATATTTATGATTCTCACCCTACTAAGGCGAATAAGAATGAGAAATATGGAGCTGGGTCGAAATTTTTTTTCAATTTTTTTTTCATAAAAAAAACGCTATAACTAAAAAAGCTCAACTCGGATTCGCGGGGACTTTTCACACTTTATCCGCAATGTGTGTCCCGGAAACATATAAAAAAATCAGCTTTCTCCGATTTTTTTCCTTACTTTCTCATTTTTATGTCTAATGTGCCTGGACTAATAGTGAATTTGTCCGATTCGCAGCACTGCAGAAAATCCCAAGTTGGTACATGTTGTCATTTAATATTAGGAAAATTCTTGGTTATTGCCCAGTCCATCATTTTGATATCTGACATTCAAATAAGAACTTCAACAGTAACATTTTGATTAGAGCTATTTTGTTTAGTTTCAATTGGATGTGATAACATGCCAACTACAATAAAGTTTAAAGTATTAAACTACTACCGGAACCAAAAGAGGACGTTCTCAACTAGGCATTGACCCAAACATACGTATGAAGTTTGGTCAAGATCGGATGATAAATGTGACCTGTAGACTGAGAAAAAAGAATTCAAGATGGCCACCGTGGTGGCCATTTTGGGTGGTGGACCGGAACCAAAAGGGGACGTCTCATCTAGGCATTAACCCAAACATATATATGAAGTTTGGTCATGATTGGATAATAAATGTGACCTGTAGACTAAGACAAAGGAATTCAAGATGGCCACCGGGTGGCTATTTTGGGCAGTGGGCTGGAACCAAAAGGGGCGTTCTCCTCTAGGTATTACCCCAAACATGTATATGAAGTTTGGTCATGATCGGATGATAAATGTGACCTGTAGGGTTGTCTGAAGCAATTGTGGACAAACAGACACAGACATCCGTCAATGCCACAGCAATAGCTTACCTTGACTTCGATCGTCAGGTAAAGCTAAACTCAGAGATCATAAAACTTCTTATACTAGCTTCAAATGGTAAGGTGAAGCATTAGGAAAACGAAGTAGTCGAAGATTTTTAATTTTCTGGCTGTATACCAAGCTATATAGGATTCATAGGGTACATATATAAATTTTTACATGAAGATATTAAACATGGTTAATTCTGGTCTATTGAAAACCTTTACATCGTCTGAAACTTAAATATAATCATTTATTTTAAATTTTAAGTGTATTGCTTTAAGTATCCATTTTCGTGACTGATGGGACACATATTTCGTGACTAATGGGACATATTTGCATACGTATATCATGCTGATCTATACTTGAACAACATTCCTTTTACTTCCAAATTGTTTGTGCAAGTTATTAAGAATAAGGAAAGAGAACATTTGTAAATAAGAGGTAATATTCTTTCAGTGCCAGTAATTTCATAGCACTATTTGTGACTGATGGGACACTGGGTTGTATGATAAGCTGATGAGATTTTTTATGACGTTTTACATAATTTTGTATCCCAGATGAATAATTTACTTTCATCTATCACTCATTTATGTACTAATAACATATCACAATATTTGAATACTTTCACTCAAATCATAATTTGTCTTGGCTGAAAACTACTGTGATAAATAGGGTACTTCTGAGTACTAAAATAGAAATTACATAAATGGCAATAACTCATATCTGACTACATCAATTTTCTAAATTTAAAAAGCTCCTGAAAATTAGAGATTCATTTTAAAAAAAGAAATTTATCGCCAGCAGATTAATGAAAAATGAAAAATTGATAAAAATGTAACTTTTAAGTGGAAATAGCCATCAAAGAGACTGATAATTCAGGATTTAAAAGAAAACACAGTATCAGGGAAAATGAATCAAACAAAACTAACTTTTGCAGCTTGAAGACTTCGCTGAAATTGTCCTTTCTTTTTGTTCTTCGGGGGCTTCAAGTCCTTGTATTCCACCAAATCCTTCACATTGACCCAAGTAGGTGCTTCAATTTTATTTTTGCCGTTGAAGAAACGGACCTTCACTTTTTTCTTTTCGGTAATAGGCTCACTGAAACAAGAAACATCACTATGTTTCATGGCTTAATATTATATATCTGAGTACAGTGAAGTCACTCTGGCATCATTAAAACCTACACTGACCTCAGAGCCCTTTGTCCTACAGCACCATAGCTTACTGACGTCACCACTGAGGGAAATGAGTAAAATTCCACCGATGTTTCATGGCTTAATATGATATCTGAGTACAGTCAAGTCACTCTGGAATCACTTAAACCTACTCTGACGTCGGAGCCCTTTGTCCTACAGCACCAGAGCTTACACTGAGAGACATGAGTAAAATTCCACCGATGTTTCATGGCTTAATATGATATCTGAGTACGGTCAAGTCACTCTGGCATCACTTAAACCTACTCTGACGTCAGAGCGCTTTGTCCTACAGCATCAGTGCTTACTGACGTCACCACTGTGAGACAAGAGTAAAATTCCACCGATGTTTCATGGCTTAATATGATATATGAGTACGGTCAAATCACTCGGGCATCACTTGAACCTGCTCTGACGTCAGAGCCCTTCATAATACAGCACCAGGGCTTACTGACGTCACCACTGAGGGACATGAGTAAAATTCCACCGATGTTTCATGGCTTAATATGATATCTGGGTACGGTCAAGTCACTCTGGCATCACTTAAACCTACACTGACGTCAGAGCCCTTTGTCCTACAGCACCAGAGCTTACTGACGTCACCACTGAGGGACATGAGTAAAATTCCACCGATGTTTCATGGCTTAATATGATATCTGGGTACGGTCCAGTCACTCTGGCATCACTTAAACCTACACTGACGTCAGAGCCCTCCAGCACCAGAGCTTACTGACGTCACCACTGAGGTCAGAGCCCTTTGTCCTACGTCAGAGTAGGTTTAAGTGATGACAGAGTGACTTTACGGTACTCAGATATCATATTAAGCCATGAAACATCGGTGGAATTTTACTCTTGTCCCTCAGTGATGACATCAGTAAGCTCTGGTGCTCTATTGCAAAGGGCTCTGACGTCAGTGTAGGTTTAAGTGATGCCAGTGACTGGACCGTACCCAGATATCATATTAAGCCATGAAACATCGGTGGAATTTTACTCATATCCCTCAGTGGTGACGTCAGTAAGCTCTGGTGCTGTAGGACAGAGGGCTCTGACGTCAGTGTAGGTTTAAGTGATGCCAGAGTGACTGGACCGTACCCAGATATCATACTCTTGCACTGATCTTACTCATATCCCTCAGTGGTGACGTCAGTAAGCACTGATGCTGTAGGACAAAGCGCTCTGACGTCAGAGTAGGTTTAAGTGATGCCAGAGTGACTTGACCGTACTCAGATATCATATTAAGCCATGAAACATCGGTGGAATTTTACTCACGTCTCTCAGTGTAAGCTCTGGTGCTGTAGGACAAAGGGCTCCGACGTCAGAGTAGGTTTAAGTGATTCCAGAGTGACTTGACTGTACTCAGATATCATATTAAGCCATGAAACATCGGTGGAATTTTACTCATTTCCCTCAGTGGTGACGTCAGTAAGCTATGGTGCTGTAGGACAAAGGGCTCTGAGGTCAGTGTAGGTTTAAGTGATGCCAGAGTGACTGGACCGTACCCAGATATCATATTAAGCCATGAAACATCGGTGGAATTTTACTGATGTTTCATGGCTTAATATGATATCTGGGTACGGTCAAGTCACTCTGGCATCACTTAAACCTACACTGACGTCAGAGCCCTTTGTCCTACAGCACCGAAGCTTACTGACGTCACCACTGAGGGACATGAGTAAAATTCCACCGATGTTTCATGGCTTAATATGATATCTGAGTACCGTCAAGTCACTCTGGCATCACTTAAACCTACTCTGACGTAGGACAAAGGGCTCTGACCTCAGTGGTGACGTCAGTAAGCTCTGGTGCTGGAGGGCTCTGACGTCAGTGTAGGTTTAAGTGATGCCAGAGTGACTGGACCGTACCCAGATATCATATTAAGCCATGAAACATCGGTGGAATTTTACTCATGTCCCTCAGTGGTGACGTCAGTAAGCTCTGGTGCTGTAGGACAAAGGGCTCTGACGTCAGTGTAGGTTTAAGTGATGCCAGAGTGACTTGACCGTACCCAGATATCATATTAAGCCATGAAACATCGGTGGAATTTTACTCATGTCCCTCAGTGGTGACGTCAGTAAGCCCTGATGCTGTATTATGAAGGGCTCTGACGTCAGAGCAGGTTTAAGTGATGCCCGAGTGATTTGACCGTACTCATATATCATATTAAGCCATGAAACATCGGTGGAATTTTACTCTTGTCTCTCAGTGGTGACATCAGTAAGCACTGATGCTGTAGGACAAAGCGCTCTGACGTCAGAGTAGGTTTAAGTGATGCCAGAGTGACTTGACCGTACTCAGATATCATATTAAGCCATGAAACATCGGTGGAATTTTTACTCATGTCTCTCAGTGTATGCTCTGGTGCTGTAGGACAAAGGGCTCCGACGTCAGAGTAGGTTTAAGTGATTCCAGAGTGACTTGACTGTACTCAGATATCATATTAAGCCATGAAACATCGGTGGAATTTTACTCATGTCCCTCAGTGGTGACGTCAGTAAGCCCTGATGCTGTATTATGAAGGGCTCTGACGTCAGAGCAGGTTTAAGTGATGCCCGAGTGATTTGACCGTACTCATATATCATATTAAGCCATGAAACATCGGTGGAATTTTACTCTTGTCTCTCAGTGGTGACATCAGTAAGCACTGATGCTGTAGGACAAAGCGCTCTGACGTCAGAGTAGGTTTAAGTGATTCCAGAGTGACTTGACTGTACTCAGATATCATATTAAGCCATGAAACATCGGTGGAATTTTACTCATTTCCCTCAGTGGTGACGTCAGTAAGCTATGGTGCTGTAGGACAAAGGGCTCTGAGGTCAGTGTAGGTTTAAGTGATGCCAGAGTGACTGGACCGTATAGTCTGGTAGAAATATCCAAATAAGGGGGTGAACCTGGACAAAATTTGAACAAAAGAAAGTTATATACCATTTTAAAGAGGAGAGCCTCCTCTATAACATATCCAAAGTCCTCTAAAATCCGCTTTGAGCAATTTCCGTAATTCAAGATGGCGTCCAAGATGGCTGAATGTCAATTTTAAAACGCACTGATTTTTTTTGGAGTTACCAATATCTATAGGATACTCGACTAAGCGGCCATGATAATGAACGTGTTCAATTGTCGATTGACGACGTACATAAAGGAACAATGATGGTTGAGAAAAACCTAACATGGCGGCCAAAATGGCAACCGGAAGTCGTGCCACGCCCATTTTCTCTGATATTTTCTTCTTCTAACAGACTATTTTGCCTGATACGATCAATATCATCACCTAACTCACGAACAGTGATATGATATATCACAGCAGGCACCTCAGACCAGATAATGATGCCCCAAACGACATCTTTCTACTATGATGGCGTACAATATAGCTAGCAAGCACTACACATCCACAATTCCTAAGTTAAAAATCGACACCAATTCCTAACAAAGGCAATGAAACGAGAGTATTAGTTCGGGAGCTGAAAGCACCCCCTATGGACCCACCAGGAGTTAACTTAACCTATTTTTTCTTGTACCTGGACATCTCTAGAATTGTTTTTAGATGTTAACATGGAATCATCCTGGTCGTACTACCCGAAATCCAAGATGACGTCCAAGATGTCCGCCAAATTCTATAATATCGACTTTGTTATTTGAAATGTGAATATATTCTAACCACACATGAAGTATCAGTCAAAATGTGATGTATTCTTGTTCACTATAGACTGTAGTTACAAATAAGTCCATCAACCTGCAACAAAATTCAAAATGGCGGCAAATATGGCGTCGGAAAGTGAAAATATGTTGAATTTTTTGCAGTTTTTCATATTTTAGCAAGTTTTTTGGCTTTCAAGTTCAATATTCTATTTGACATTTTTGCATAATTGGATAGAGTAAGCAATTATCTATCGATTGGTATATGATATGTACCATTTGCCTAGTACAAAATTCCTAGTCCATAGCCAAGTTGCAACCCTTCGGGACCATGATGTATCACCTTGAAAACCATAATGTAACCCTCTAGTACCACCAAAATCCATATTATAACCATCCAGAACAATGATGTAGCCTCCCATAACACTATTGTGACCATCAAAATCATGTTATAGCCCTCTACAACCACCATGTAACCATGTTGATACCTTCAACAACCATGCTGCAGCCATCCAGAAGTTATCAGAACCCTACTACTGCAACATCCCAGAAATCGCCCAGAACCATGATTTAACCCCCTTAACCATACTGTAACCCTCTCAATAATCTTGCTAAAACCGTCTTGAACCATGCTGTAAATATCAAGATCCTTGTTGTAACTCTCAAATCCACGATCTACCCCACATAACCATACTGAAACCACCCAAAACCTTCGGCACCGTTCAGAATCATGATTGTTGTACCCCCAGAACCATACTGAAAGTTGTAACAACCCAGAACCACCATATTGTATCCCTCCAAAACAATGTTCTGACCATTCAGAACTATTGTGTAACCCTCCAGAACACTATTGTTGCTGCCCACGGCAACTGTGTTATAATCACCGAGAACCACAATGTAACCCACAGTAGCCATACTGCGACCTTAAACAGCCATGCCCTAGCCTTCCATAAGTTATCAGAACCCTGATATAACCTCCCATAGCTATGTTACCCCCCCCCCCCCCCCCACAGAACCATGTTGGAACTCCAAAGAACCTTTCTAAAACCGCTCTTAACCATGCTTTAACCATCAAGAACCATGTTGTAACACTCCAAACACCGATATAGCCATCCAGAGTCATGTTGTAACCCTCCAGAACCTTGCTGGTACTGTCCAGAACCATGATTGTTATACCCCCAGAACAATGCTGAACGTTGAAACCATCCATAACATATTGTAGCCCTCCAAAATAATGTTAAGACCATTCAGAATCATGCTGCAACCCTCCAACACCATGATCTAACATTCCAACCGTATTGCTACCACAAGAACCATGCTGTGATCCTGCAGAACCATGGTGTAACCCTTCATAACATTGCCAAAACCATAATCGTTATGAACGTTTGACCTTTGCTGATTTCATCATATGTTCCACTGAAAATATTTTGATCATATTGTATAGGACATTCAAATACCTACGAAATGTAACCTTGATTTTACAAATTAGACCACAGTTGTACTATTAGTAGGGTTCTGATAACTTCTGGATCACTATACGGCATGGTTGTTGAATGTCACAACAGGGCTATGTAGCGATACATGATGGCTTTAGAGGGTTATAACATGATTGCCGAGGGTCACAATAGTGTTGTGGAGGGTTATAGTATGGCTGTTGGTGGTACTAGAGGGTTACATTATGGTTTTCAAGGGGATACATCATAGTTCTGAGGGGTTGCAACTTGGCTATGGAGGTGAGAGCATTGTTTTGGAACGTTACAACATGGTTCTGGAAGGTGCAGCCTGGTTTTGGAAGGTCACAACATGTTTTTGCATGGTAACATCATGGGTCTGTGTGGTTATGCAGGGTTCTGGAGGGTTACACTGTGGTTATGAATAGCTACATCTTGGTTACGGCATGGTTCTAGAGGGTTACATCATGGTCCACGATGGTTACAACATGGTTCTGGGAGGTTGTAGCAGGGCACTGGATGGGTACAGCATGGTTCTGGGCGATTATATCATGGTTCTGGGTGGCTACAACATGGCTATTGAGGGTCATAACAGGGATTTGGAGGGTTACAGTCTGGATGTTTAGGTTATATGATGGTCCTGGAAGGCTATAACGTGTTTCTTGTAGACTATATCATGATTATAGGGGGTCAAACCAGGTTGTGTGGCTACAGTATGGTTCTGTCTGGTGTACTGCATGTTCTGGGTTAGAGAGTGCTAGATCATGGATCCGGAGGCTTACATTATGGTTCTGGACTCAATAATAAACATTGCTAATTTGATCACACTTCTGGCCCCCATTTGTAATGTGTTCATTGGTTTTCATTTCTAATGGCAGCGAGTAGTCCCTTACATAAAGGCCCATGAACGTTAGTGCCAAAACAACTTGACAAAATACGAAAAATTGCAAAAATACAACTTTTTAAAAATTTCGGTCGCCATATTGGCCGCCATTTTGAATTTTTAAGGGAATGTTGAACCAAAACAAAAGACAAGGCCAACTATATCTGAAAAGTGTATATAATTTCAAGAATACGCCCAAACAGAGTAGTGTGAATATCCAAGTGGTGTGATAAGAAAATGTGATTTTATGCTATATGGTTATTTTGGCAGCCATTTTTGAAAGTTTGTACTAGGCAAATGGTACATGCGATATACCAATCGATAGATAATTGCTTACTCTATCCAATTATGAAAAAATGTCGAATAGCGTATTGAACTTGAAAGCCAAAAAACTTGCTAAAATATGAAAAACTGCAAAAAATGCAACATATTTTCATTTTCCGACGCCATATTGGCCGCCATTTTGAATTCGATATTATATAATTTGGCGGCCATCTTGGACGCCATCTTGAATTACGGAAATTGCTCAAAGCGGATTTTAGAGGACTTTGGATATGTTGTAGAGGAGACTCTGCCCTTCAAAATAATATATAATTTTCTTTTGTTCAAATTTTGTCCACGTCGAACTCTAATTCTACCAGACTAGTACCCAGATATCATATTAAGCCATGAAACATCGGTGGAATTTTACTCATATCGTCATAACGTTTGGTTTGTCACGTCCCTACTGGTAGGCATTTTAGGTGAAAATTTCATATTGCACCATAGCTATTGACAATGGTCTCAAATGAAAGAGTGAATCAAACAAAACTCAGAACTTTTTACAAAATCAAAAAATTCCAAACGGTTCCAAAGTTATGACATTTTTAATGTCCGGAAATGTCGATATTTTTTGTAATCGGCCTTGTAGTGCTTTATCACTATTTTGGGTTTATTTAACGAAAAAAAACCATAAGAAATGTCATAACAAAAATATTACTCTTCCAATTAATTTGAAATTTCACACATATCTTCGGCAGCTGAAGACCTCTCAATTGACGTATATTTTTAAATCGGAGGTCATGTGACCAACAAGTTATTTGCATATAATTTGCATAAATTAGCATAATTTTGGGTGTAATTGGACTTAAATGTGATCATTTTCTAATTTCTATTTGATTTAACAACAGAATATATGTTATTGAAGGTTCAAGACACCTATTGATGCATTCTGTTCATCGAAACAACATTTAAATAGCTCCGCCTCATTGTTTATTCATTTTTTATACATATATATAGGCCACGCCCACTTTTTCAATATTTTGGCATGAAATTCTCAGAAAAGATGACATTTCGGAAAAAATAATACAGTGAATTCATCTGGAATTTGACATATGTCATCGGCCACTAAAGGTCTTTCTACTGACACATACTTTGAAACCAGAGCTCATGTGACCAATAAGTTATTTGCATATGATTTGCATAAATTATAACAATTTGTCTTTAAAATGACACAAAATCAGCTGAAATAAGGTTATTTCTTCTATTTTTGAGTTTGAAATTATGTGTTTAAGTGGGAGTCAACATACATGTACTAATACATCATGTCTTGGAACTTTATACTTTATGTGCATAGCAATAATTATGACCATCTATCTTTAATTAGTCATTTAATAAGTTGTTTATACATACATGTACAATACATATATATGTATATATATAGACCACACCCCTTTTTTCGATATTTTTGGCATGAAATTTTCAGAAAAAATGACATTTCTGACAAATTAATTCATTAATTCATCTGAAATTTTACACATGTCCTCAACCGCTAAAGTTCTTTCAAGTTCCATAACTAAAAAAAAAAATTATCTGACCGTAACCAAATTTTGGTATGTGAGTTGCTGAGCCCAAAATACATATCGAGTTCGAATATGGGTTTGATATGATATTTTTTAATGGAGTTATGGCCCTTTGACATAGAATTCATGAATGCTTCGATAAATCTACAATTTTTCCACTGATAGGAACCAAATTTTGTATGTGAGTTTCTCAACTCAAAATACAGATCGAGTTCGAAGATCCAGTACTGTTTAATGGGGTTATGGCCCTTTGATTATTTTATTCATCGCCTGCAACTGCAGGGACTGTCACTGCACCCCTCCCTCTTTGTGCCCCTCCCCTTCCTCTCGGGCACCCTCGTTTTGCCACAGTGCCCCGCTGGCTGCCTGCTGCTAGTTCATCAGTGGTGTCAATTGCACCCCTCCCTATTGCTGCAGCACCCCTCCATCTTTGTGCCCCTCCCCTTCCTCTCGGGCAAAAAGTGAAAACATATCACGCTGAAAATGGCCTTAGTTACCCTTGGACTACACAAAAAACCAAAAAGAATGAAAACAAAAAATGGATTTTGTTTTTGCAAATTTTTTCCATTTTTAGGTGCCACGCCCACTAAAATGAAAACAGCAATAATGAGTTTCAAAGCAAATAAAACCAATATCTTATACCTATTATGATCTTAAGTGGCCACTGAAGACAGCAAAACTCAAATTTCTTGTATCGGTGAAAAAAATGACAAAAAGTGGATTTAAAAAAAATTGTCCGGCCGCAGGGGACCCACCCCCTAGGCCCTATAAGTTGCAAATTTTTTCCGACCCCCCCCCCCCCCCTGGTTGGGTGGTGAAAATTAGTTCTTTTTAAATATATTATTCTGAATATATTCCCTTTGCACAACCGATGATTATAGGACACAATCAGCACATTGCTGGATTTTTATTGCAATTAATGGATAAATAAGCCTTAACATTATTTGTAATAAGCATTATCGTTATGAACCCAGCGGTTGAACTGAACTGGTCCAATGACCATATACACAAGGGTGCCACCAATCCTCAATTTCCAGTGCAAATAATCCAAGCCAGTGACTGATCTCACTATTTTACTACAATCAGATATTGATAAACATGATTTTATGTTTTTTCGGTTAATGTGTTTCATTAATGTTTTCATGGTGTCGATAAAATTAATAGGACTATGGCTGGACTACATGTAGGGGTGGTGGGTTAACGGAAACATCACAATTTTCTTTAGGCTTAATGACATTAATTACAAGTTACAACCAATCTCAACCATATACACATCAGGTTTTCTGTTCTCTCGGCTCAGGAAAAGGAGAACATTATACAGTAGAGTTGTACATTACGAAAACAATATATTGGTGTAGATAACAAAGAATGCATCACGTAGACTCACCACATGCAAAATTCAGCACATCGGCGAACAGAACAAAATTTATTTTGGTCTGTTCCAAAGAAATGTGGTCGACAGTCAGGACATCCCGTGCTTGTTTTGTACAGCTTATTCACTGTGGTTGGCGGTCACTTGAGAGTTGGTCAGGGTGTGTGATATTATCCGTGTCGATTGGCCCGCATTACAAACACGAGCGAGTAGTATTGCACTAAATTTAGGTCACGATTAATGCGGTGTTTCACAATAGGGCCGTGAGGGTCAACACTTATGGTATTGCACCAAATTTAGGTCACATATATTATGCGGCATTTCACAATAGGGCATTGGGGGTCAACACATATGGGCATTTCAAGAGGTAGGACACAGTAATCGATGACGTATTGTGTAACATGAACATAGGACAATAGATACATGTATTCATTGATTATATCGTATTTATATTCATGCGTATATGTAGTTACTTGGATATTTGATATATTTAGTTTTCATACAGCCATTTTGCCACTAGGTATACATGCATACAATAGAGTTATTAGCTAAGCGATCATGAGCTAGAGTACCTGGTTATTTGATAAATATAGCATTATGTATTGGTATTTGATAAATATAGCATTATGTATTGGTATTTGATAAATATAGCATTATGTATTGGTATTTGATAAATATAGCATTATGTATTGGTATTTGATAAATATAGCATTATGTATTGGTATTTTGACCAAAATTATTACTATTACCTAGTAAAATATGGGTATTCGCAGGTTATAATTATGTCATTATATTTGTGAGACTAACAAGTATACTTTGATGCACCCCTTGCATAAGATTTATAACAATGTAGTTCAACTTACTAATGACAGTTAAGAGTCCATTTTGTTTCTCAGTATTTATTTTTTTTTGATTAACCCTTTACCCAACAGAAGGGCCCTGTGCCAATGCATTCTCTTATATATGCGAGTCGACCATAGGCTTAACACATTAAAAATTATAAAATTGTTAAAGAATGTAAGAAAAAATGGTAAAAAGTGTTAAAAAAAGATTTGTTTAGGCCAATGCATTCTCTTATATATGCGAGGCGACCTATGGTCGACTCGCATATATAAGAGAATGCATTGGCACAGGGCATAACTGTAACTATCACAATGTGGTCAAGGAGCCGGTTCCAATGATATCCATATTTGTATGGTTCTATTGAGACAGACCGAAGATATTTTAGGCTGTTGAAGCTTTATTTGGCCGGTTTTGGCCGGTTTGTTGGTTAAAGGGTTAAGAGTCCATTTTGTTTCTCAGTATTTATGTTTTTTGATTAAACCATTGTGGATTATACATGAAGAATCGGGAAGGAGACTCAGTTGGTCAACTTATAGACACACTAAGAAATGATCAGTAAACTATGTACAGGTTTCACATTTTGGGAGCACCCAGCGCGTCAAAATTAACCCAGACAGTAGTTCACTGTTAGTTCTCCGATGGACTGTTAGATCTATAAGCGATCTTCAAAGGTGTCCAGTAGTCGATGCGAATTCAGCTTTTCAGCTCTACTGTCATCAGGCACACGCACGAATACATTACCATCAAATGTCCAACATTGGGCAATCTTCCTGTCTTTCTTCAGACTTTGAGCCCCTTTGAATATGGCTGCTCGTGTATGGGTAAGATCTTCATGTAGGTAGAGTTCCCCTTTGTCGGAATACTCGTCCATGTCGGTTTTTCTTAGACTTCGTCTATTACTGAAGAGCGTCTTCCTGACTCTATATGAAGGTAGGCGGAATATGATCTGCCGGGGATTTCCTGCATTAGTCGCACTGTTTTGGTTGTCCACTTTAGGTACATATCCTTCGGTTTCAGTTTCACACCAATTTTATCAGCGACCCTAATAACTAAATCATAAGTTTTTTTCACCTGACTTTTCAGTGATACCAGATAAGCGAAGGTTGGTTCTGCGACCTTATTGCTGCAAATCATCCGGAGTTCACAACCTAATTCAGCTTGAGCTTCAGATTCCATTTTCATATTATATTCCAATTTCTCGATTTTATCCCGCTTTTTGAGTTCATAAAGTTCAAAATCAATCAAACATGGCGAGCGGCTCCTTTCAGTAAATCTGCCACGTCAACACACAATGTTCATTTCAATCATGTTAATTCTTGTACAAAATGACAAATTCTTCATAGATCTAACTTAACAGCATCCACAACAAACATTTTAGATAAAAATTCAGCAGCCATTCAGCTTAGGTAGAACATATATTAAGAAGATAGCCCATAAATGAGCGGACTGAGAAAATTATCCACCCGCCATTCACAGCCTCGATTTGGAATGTGTTTTAGACTCCACTTGCACTACCCTTCACTCGGATCACGTCCGGTATGACTTTGTAGAGATAGTCTATCTGTCTATTGCAAACTTCGGAGTGATTGATGTCCAGAATTTCCTTATTGCCGATTTCAGTTCTTCTTTGGTCGTGGGTTTTGCAGAATTTCGTATGAAATACTTCATATGTGCCCATTTTCTCGATTGGATTCATATCCGGAGATTCTGCTGGACTTTGCCAGTGATTAATGTCGAAGTCTCTCATGAATTCCTTCGTAAATCCTTCGTGTTTTGGATAGTTGTCCTGGTACAGCCTATGGCCTTCCGGGAACTGTCGTTTTATGAATCTCACCAAATGTCTCAATAGAATTAATTGGAAAAACTGAGTCCATAGAATAGAACAGAATAGAATAGAGTTTATTTACCAATAAAGGCCCTCAGTGGGTAAGTTACAAAGTGTTATAAGTATAACAAACATATAGTATAGGGTGTAACAGCTAGATATAATCAGATACAAACATATAAAGTGACCATGACTGCATAACTAGTGAGAACTTTTATGCCCTTGCTTTGAAGTAAGATAATGGTTGTTAGCAAGTAATGTGAATAAAATGAAAAACCATTTTTTTTTTTTTTTTTTTAAACCAAAAGATTTAAATATGTAGCATTTGAGAATGGAGTTAGCTTTTGTGTTTGTATAAAAAGCTAATCTAGTACCTATATAGGCCTTGGCTAGGCGTGACGTTGTTCGAGTAGTCGGCAGTCATGGTACAGCATGGGTTAAGTGATAAATAAGTAAGTGACTAGATTCTTGAAACATACTAAATAATGAGAATAAAAGAGATAAGTAATACAGTGTGACAATATTCTGTCCTGAAAACTTCAATGCCGTGTTCAGTTCGCGCGCTGATGTCAACCATGGTGGAGGCATAGCCATTTTCCACTCTACTCGCATCCATGTTCAATGCGAACCAGCAGACACATACAAACATTTTGAACATATGGTTGTTATGTGCAAGTTCCCAAACAAATCGGTGACAGACTGTTTAAGACTGATTGTTATATATAGACCTCCTGACAAGCCGGGAGGATGTAGGATATCGGGATTCATGAAGGAATTCGAACAACTTATCGCCAGGTACATTAGCTTAACAGCTCCATTCGTTATCGTTGGAGACATCAATATTAAAGTAGACGATGTTTCTGATAACAACACTGACATACCTGAAGAAACTTGAGAGAAAGGGGTTAACCCAGCACGTTGTTGGGTGTACCCGCTGTACCAGTGAAGATCCCCATATTGGACACACTCTTGATCACATAATTTCAAGTGAAAATACTCATGTTTCCAACATTAACATATTAGAGCGTTCATGTTTTAAATCCGATCACCATGCAGTCGCATGCGAATGGTCGGTGAATGTTCCACGACCATCTACAAAGGGACAATGTGTTATGCGACGTCCTTTCAAATCTCTGGATGTTGAACGATTCTCTGTGCTTGTTGGGTTAACACTTGATTCAATTACTGATGTAACATCATACAATCTGTGTTACCGAAATTCTCAATGAACTAGTTCCTCTAAAGACTAACATTAGGTCGCAAAAACAACCCCTGGTTCACGACGAAATACATGAGGCCAAGAAAGAACGCCGTAAACTATCTGTGAAACACTCGAGACATCCAACATCAAACAATAAAACCGCGCTGATAACATGTTCCAGACGAGTTGTGAAAATGGTTTATAGTTAAAAAAAATCATACTTTGAAGAATTCTTAGCTAATGCCTCACAGAAGCAAGTCTTTGACTGTCTAAAGCTTTTAACTAAGAAGGAGGATGATCAGTTACCCCGTCGCAGTAATGATGACATTTTGGCGAATGATTTTGTCGTATTTTTTCACGAGAAAATAGACATTATCAGGAGATCTTTCCCAGCGACCACACGCGTGCAACCATCGAATTCACGGCTTTCTTCAAACATTACCTTTTGTGAATTTCAACCTGTCCATGAAGCTGATGTTGAGAAGGTTTTGAATAAAATGAAGAGCAAGTCATGCACATTGGATCCGATACCTACACGATTCCTGAAATCGGACAATGTCAAACAACACATTGTTCCAGTTTTTACTAGAATTATTTCTAACTCTTTATCTACTGGAGAAGTTCCGGAAAACATGAAAACAGTGATCGTAACACCCATCATTAAGAAAGCTTCTCTGGATACTGACATTCTGAAAAACTACAGACCGGTGTCCAACCTATCATTTCTGTCAAAATTGCTGGAGAAAATTGTTAGTCTGCAGCTATTAGAACATGTTAAGATGCATAATTTGTTTGATTCCAGGCAATCTGCATACAGAAGTAATCATTCTCGAGAGACTGCGCTTGTTAAGGTTAAAAATGACATCGATTTATCTTTAGACCAAGGAAAGTGTGTGTTATTACTTATGCTTGATCTTAGTGCGGCTTTCGACACTTGTGATCACACCATCTTGTTGGACCAACTTAGTGACCATATAGGTCTACACGGTACGGCGTTGCACTGGTTTTCTTCTTATCTGATAAATCGAAACCAAAGGGTCGTGATTGGAGAGTCATTCTCAAGGGAAGTCAGTCTAGATGTCGAAGTGCCTCAGGGATCTATATTAGGACCGCTCTTATTCCTCATTTACACCTTGTCACTTGGACGGATTCTCGAAGGTCATTCGGTTAAATACCATCTGTATGCTGATGACACTCAAATATATGTAGAATTTTCTAGAAATGATCCGAATGGCTATAACAACGCAATAGATTGTCTGGAAGAGTGTTTCTGTAAAGTAAAATCTTGGATGCAGAATAACAAACTTAAACTTAATGACGACAAGTCCGAGTTCATGGTAATTGGCTCCAAATATTCCATCAAAGAACTATCGCTCTCTGTGGGTAAAAACACAGAGCCAGTGTTTGAAATTCAGCTGGGCGACAGCGTTATTCCATCGTGTAGTGATCTTCGGAACCTTGGTGCGCACTTTGATTCTACCATGTGTCTGGACAAAATGGTATCTGACATACTGCGAACATGTTACTACCACCTTAGATGCCTGCGCAGAGTTCGATGTCACCTGAGCAAAAAAGCTATGAAACGCGCAGTCTTATCGCTTGTCATGTCACGTGTTGATAGTCTGAATTCTCGGCTGACAAATATCACCAAGGAGAATATGCACCGGATTGATGTCTTAATTAACAACTGTGCAAGACTTATCGACAATAAAAGCAAATACGACCATATAACCAAGACGTTGATTAGTGAACATATAATGACTTTTCAGTTTAGAATGGAATACAAATGTGCGGTCACAGTATTCAAATCGCTAAATCATACGGTTCCTGTGTACATTTCTGACATGTTTGTTCTGAAAAGCGTGGGTGTGACACGATCATGTACCAGTGGGAAAGATATCCACAGAGCGACCAGGAAGCCTAACATCAACTACGGAATTAGTAGTCCAAGTCTTCTCGTATTAAAACTAGCTAAGATTTTGGGATGGAGATGCTAGTGTTTAGTCCGAGTTCCAGGCCCATGCATTTCTATGACACGACTTAAGCGTTAGTGACCCGCTCAAATAAAACCACAATTATATGAAATAAAATATCACAATTGCTACAATAAACGGATAGTTTCCGCAGAAGACATGCTATTTGATCTGAAACCCACATCGGTTGTGAATTGAAAGCGGTAATTTAATGTGAAAAGAAACTTTTGCCGCAGTGTTTAAAAAAATTTAAAGTATGCGAACTCAGTTGACCTTGCGAACTGCGTTCGGCATTTTCCAGTGAAAATATTCCGTAGATTTTCAATCAACCACGCACGATGAATTCTCCATTGTAATCGTAATTATACGTGACAATAAATAAATAAATACATAGATTAAATACATATTGAAGATATAATATGTAATACATTAAATAAATTACGGGAATTATAACCATCTCACAGTTTAAAACAGTGTAAACACAATGACCATTAGAATATCTTGGGGGCCGCCATTTTGTTTGTATCGAAATTCGTCTCGGCCAAAACAAACACCGGACAATGCCGAAGTTCTTCGGAACCTGAGTTCGGCTTTCAGTTAAGTAAACAAACAGAAAAAACAACGATGTTTGTGGCAATCAACCGGAATATTCTATGTGTAATTTAACATTAAAGTTAGATTATTATACACCATTATGACCATAAGATGTCACTCTTTCCGATGTATATAGCATCATGTATTGCTTTGTTAGGTAAATCGAGTAAATTACACCACAGATTCCCGCCACAGATCCTGGGCGTAACTCGTGTCATAGAAATGCATGGGCCTGGAACTCGGACTAAACACTAGCATCTCCATCCCAAAATCTTAGCTAGTTTTAGTACGAGAAGACTTGGACTACGGAATTAGGTGCTTCCAAGAGACTTCCATCAACAACTGGAATAGACTTCCAATGGACATCCGGAATTGTGCTACTTTCCCCAAATTCAAGTCAAAATTTAAGACTCACTTGTTCGAGATATGCTTCAATCTGCCAAAAAAAGGTGTTCTTCGATAGCTGTTTACCAGAGTCTGTTATGTGCGTGCGAGTCTAGACCGTTTAACCCATATATTAACTTTTACTTTCACCATATAATTTTAGCTGTGATTGAATCGTATATCTTCGTGTATTTTAAATGGTCTAGCTGTTATTATTGCCTTACTGCGGTTGATTATTAGGTTAAGTTGGTATTATCTAGTTAGGTTGTTTGTATATAATTTTATCCATTTGTGCATTATTATTTTAGGATGTGTGCCATGTTTGTATTGTAAGCGCATTGAAACTAATTTATTGTATAATGCGTTCTAAATGTATCTATAATAACAATAATAATAATAAGAAAGGTTAAGGTAATATTCCATATTTAAAGTTATGGGTATTTAATGTACAGCCCTGGATTATTGGGATGAAGCAGTTTGTCTAAGTATAAAGCTTTCCTTAATGAAATTGCTAATAATCTTAAGTGAGTGAATGTTTTCAGTTGACATGAGCCAATGAAATTTTTGCTGGTTACTCAGGTTTGAGAAATGTGTACACTGATAACCTATTTCTTTATATAGTTGTTTTCTTGAATTCTTATATCTTGAGCATTCTGTCAAAAAATGATATTCATTTTCAATTTTATTCTCATTGCATACTTTACATAATCGTAAGGACCGGGGTGTTTTTTTTTTTAACAATGACTAAATCCTTTAGCACGGGCTACAGGTCGTACATTTAGTCTGATCATCATAAAATTTGTCATGGCTGTTGAAATTGGAATGTAGATGGGAACGAGTCATTTTGGGGTCATTCGGACAAAAAACATGGCCGCCAGCAGCCATCTTGGATTTCAAAATTTAATCCATTAGCACGGGCCACAGGTCGTACTGTTCGTCTGATCATCATGAAATTTGTCATGGATGTTAATATCGACATGTAGATGGGAACGAGTAATTTTGGGGTCATTTGGCGAAAAACATGGCCGCCAGCAGCCATCTTGGATTTTACTCTTTGTATGACTAAATTCTTTAGCACAGGCTACAGGTCGTACCTTTAGTCTGATCATCATAAAAAATTTCATGAATGTTAATAATGACATGTAGATGGGAACGAGTCATTTTGGGGTCATTTGGCCAAAAAACATGGCCGCCAGCAGCCAACTTGGATTTTACTCTTTGTATGACTAAATCCTTTACCACGGGCTACACGTCGTACCTTTAGTCTGATCATCATAACATTTTTCATGGCTGTTGAAATTCGAATGTAAATGGGAACAAGTCATTTTGGGGTCATTCGGACAAAAAACATGGCCGCCAGTGGCCATCTTGGATTTCAAAATTTAATCCATTAGCACGGGCCACAGGTCGTACCTTGAGTCTGATCGTCATAAAATTTGTCATTGATGTTAACGATGACATGTAGATGGGAACGACTCATTTTGGGGTCATTCGGCCGAAAACATGGCCGCCAGCAGCCATCTTGGATTTTACTTTTCTCTTCATGTCTATAAACTAGTATTAGACATTCAACTTTCCACATTCCTAATCGCTCCATTGA
The DNA here is from genome assembly GCA_032622095.1 of Siphonodentalium dalli. Lineage (NCBI taxonomy): Eukaryota > Metazoa > Mollusca > Scaphopoda > Gadilida > Siphonodentaliidae > Siphonodentalium > Siphonodentalium dalli. The sequence continues at coordinate 294,155,647 of CP136063.1, forward strand.
CTGTAATATATTAAATTATTCCCTTTCCAAGTTGAGCTACAGTGTCATTGACACTTTCATTTTGTGGTGTTGTGGTGTTGATGCTGGCTAAAGCAGCTGTCCGTGTTTTTTCAATCGATAAGACCGATGCTTCGTAGCTGTCGGCACCTGGAGTCATGAAGAAATTGTCTGTGTACTGTGAGCTGGTACTGGTGTTGTTGTTGGTGGTGGTGGAGCTGGAGGACACCGGGATGTGATGGTATTCCGGTGTCCGATGTGTTAAGCTATCCAGTTCCACGTCGAAGCTGGCGGCAGGAACATCTGGGGTGGTATCCGCAAGCCTCGACGACGACAGCAGGGACCTCCGGCCGATCCACGGAGTCCCTGCTAGCTGGTACTATGTCGTCCGTCTCCATGCAGGTCGGGTCGTCTGGGCGTCTCTCAGACAACTCCGGCCTGCCGGCTACGACTCTAGACGGCTGAACCACACGGGGAGGGGCGACTGGCCGATCCACAGTCACCCCCTTCTGTTTCTTCCATTTCGCCCGTCTGGCGGCGTCCCTTTTCTTTCTTGAAGGCGTCTTTTTCTTTGTGGGTCCCTTCTTCCCACTCTTCATTGGACAGCGGGTGGTCTTGGAGTTGGTGTCCCGGGCCTGCGATCTCTGGATGCCAGCATCTTCAGTCCGGAACTCCAGGCAAAGGGTCAGACTGGAGACTCCAGTTAGCAATGTCCACTACCGAACACCTTTGCACTGCGGCCAACACGGCGTCGGGGATTAAATCCATAAGCCTAATCCAAAACCGTCTCACTGGCGTTAAGCACGGGGGCAGCTGCACCCGGAGGCGCGGCCACACGACTCACCCGTGCTCAACGCTCTGACAAAAGAGGAACTAATCAGATCGAAGCAATCACGACCTTTTCGCTCCACTCTCCTGCCAGAGGTGATTTTGTTCTCCAAACCAAGTCGCATATATAGCATACAGTGGCGGCATTTTCAGACAACTTTAGAAGAAACCCTAGCATATGGATTAGGTTCAACCTAATCATAGCAAGGGCTTTGTTTCATACAGTTAAACACACACACGACGGCAAGACCTCCACTAGTGTGTTGATAACTGTTGTGAAAATAATACTAATTCGTCCTGATGTGCAACCGTCACAATAGACATGAAAGAGTATCACCTCGCCCTCTCACATGTTTCAGTTGTCAATTAAAATACGAAGTTTTTCATAAAACAGTTTCATTTTCGTGAAACGCATGCGAAGCCAGATGTGCGAAGAGAGAATTTATTGACGGCAGCTTCGGCAGTCTGAGGGTTAATCCCAAATGCACGGAACTCATTTACGATATTCCGATAGTACTGTTTACTCTATGTTCTCTGAAATTTCGGTGTAAAAATTCCCAATAGAACGACTTTTATCAGGCGTTTACTAAAACCGCAAAATATTGAGAAATTAGTGCAATTTTCTGAATTTTCGCATTATTTCATCGCATAAAATCAATTAAAATACGACAAGCAAATGGAAATGTTTTTGTTGGGATACTTTCTGGCCCACAATGCATCATTCTCGCTATCTGTAAAATGGTCTATAGACAATGGCGATCTGTTTACATTCTGTTGTACCGCCTGGAAGTGAACACGCTCTGGGAATTCCAATCTATTTTTAGTTCCGGAGTAAGCCTATTGACCACACACAATGGGATTAGCTGGAAATCGCTGCTGAGCATGTGTTGACAGCGACACACAACATATGCCCTTCCTGACATTGAACATGCCTTGAAAATTGGTGTGCTTTACCAAAAATCAGGTAACGATTGTGCTCTAATCAACAGAAATGTACAGTTTGAACATGGTTTTCAAAATTTGTTATCAAAATTTTACAGCTGATCTGATTTAAGTAACCAAGCTATCGAAAATGGGTGCATATGGAAAATGGGTTCATAGTAAAAATTGTTATCAAAATTTTACAGCTGATCTGATTTAAGTGACCATGCAAGCTATTGAAAATGGGTGCATATGGAAAATGGGTGCATAGTAAAAACATGTTGTAATCAGATGAGAGAGATGACCATATACATGTACGTTTCAGAATGATCAATTCTTCCAAAAGGACTATGACAACTCATCTCACAAAAAGATTTAGGAAACGATGGAATCATCACTATTGAATCAATAGTAGAATGAGCCTTTGTCAGTCCCACATTAATTTTGATTGGCCATGATAGTTGCAGCACTTGCAGGTTGAAGAAGATGAGGGTCTATAATTTCACTAACATAATTCTTCATAATAGGTATTATAAATAGCCCTCATAAGTGGTCCTGCTAATTTTATATAATGCTGTTGTGTACTGCTGGATTGCTATGATGTTTGTAGGTCAAAGCGATTCTGCTAAGAAAGAGTACCACCATTTTATATATATCTTTAATTCCTCCTTAATAGAAGATCATATAATATACAATATATCATTGAAACAAATTAAAGAAATATAAGCAAAGTGAACAACCCATAACCCAAAAGTGTTGTAGAACAAAAATACGGAAATGAAGACAAAAGCACCCCATCACATATATGCTATACAGTCATCCTTAACCGCACAACGTGTACAGTCGCGCCATACCAACACAAAACCACATTCGAGCACAGTCACGCCAATTAGGTCAAAATAGAGACATTACCTTAACATAAAACACTCATACACAAGCATACACACACGCACACGGAAAGAAAGAAAAAAAGAAAGAAAAAAAAAAGAAAAAAAAAGCTCAACTCAAACAAACTTACACACCAACACCCTTCCATACAGAGACTTACAACAAAACACGCATAAATAGACACCTATATACATACTCCTGCAGGCTTGATAAGTGCAGTACGGCACATGTGTATTGTACTCGCCAAATTAGTTACATTTCGACAGATGGACGGACAAACCTAATTAAAACAAAAACAAACTAACACCAGAACACGTGTGAACCTATGTAACTCGACTAAAATCTACATACACGCGATCAATCCACAATTAGTTTGTTAAACAAATGGTTCCAATTAGTTGACTGACTAGTTGATAGTGATTTTATCCATGATAAAAAAACTATTTTGGTGGAGATTCCATATAGGAATTCCACTCGTACCAAAGACATTTAGTGGCTTTAATGAAAAAGCGCAACAAGTGAATACTCCGTATAGGAATTAAGTCTAGAAGTTGATGTGGCATGTGGCCAAGAAACAAGGCAATTTGCTGATCTATGGGAAGATTGTCAATGTACTGATAAGCAACAACTGGAAACCTGTCAATGAATATAAGTACCAAAATTTATTTCGTGATTCTGCGAGGGCAGGACAATCTATTAAAAAGTGTCGAGCGACATCAGTATACATAGTGTTACATGCACAACATTTGTTTGGATTGGTAGATGCATGAGTACACAACAACCACACAGCCAAATGAAAGTCCTCTTTGTCGTCGGGATATTTCCTACAAACATACCATAAGTATGACATATCTGGCCTAGCATGTACTAGTCGAAATCTCTGAAACGACAAATCGTTATAAACCCTTTCTAACCATTCTTGCTTCCAGAACAAGGATCCACGTTTAACTAAGAGCTTCCAATTAGATTTTGTAGGGAATGTGGCGGTTGACGCATACTCAAGCAGATATCGATCCAAACCAAACTGTTGTAGAATCTGCTTCAAATCCCTGAAAAATGTACATGTATTTATGTGTGGATAAGGTTCGTTATGAACGAACTGTGTCAACCTGGCAATAAAAATTTTCTTAGTGGTCTTCTCAAGCGAGAGGTTGCATAATGAGCATAACAGAGACAGTTTACGGCGATATATGTAATGCACCAGTGGTGGAGTACCCAACAAACCAAGAACCATATCAGTTCACGTTCTAACGTGAATACCTTGAATGTGCTTCAGACATAAGCGATGTGCACGTTCAAGGCGTTCACATTCTGTCTCATTTAAGCCAAATAGCAGTTCGCTGCCATATAGACCTTTAGGTATAATCACCGAATTATAAATTTTTAGAGAGCTCATTGGTGTTATTCCACCCGCGTAAATACCAATGTTTGACAGAGCAAAATAAGTACTCCTCAGTTTAGAACATATTTTATCAACGAAAGATGCACTGAAATTGAGTTTACTGAGGGGAATACCCAAATGTGTAATACAATCGGTCTCTAAAATATTATGTGATCCGAGCTTCCATTGATTTGTGCGTTTCCGTGAATCACTGGTGGATTCGTTGAATACGATAAACCTGCGTTTTTGACGGGTTGTATTTGTAACGCCATTTGGAACTGTATCTTACACACATATCAACTAACGATTGTAATCCTGAAGCAGTGAGTGAGAGTAGAACCATGTCATCAGCATGGGTAAGGCAGCAGCAATTAATACTATTCATTGTATAGCCGTATGATGAATTTTCAAGTTCGTAAAGTAAACTATCTATGTATAGGGAGTAGAGCAGAGGTGACACAGTACCCCCCTGCCTTGTTCCTTGTAGCATGGGAATCCAGCGTGATGTACAGTTTTGATGTCGAATACAACAATGCATATCAGAAAGTAAGACTTTAAACAATCTCCAAGATTTGCCTTGTATGTGTTTTTGAAACAGTTGGAAGAGTAAACCGTTTAACCATACGGTGTCAAATGCTTTCCAGACGTCCAAGGAGCAAGCAAACAAACGACTATGCTTCTCGGACACGTAGGAAATACATTCTGTGACCAGGAAAGAAGAAGTCATGCAGCTGATATCACGCTGAAATCCATTTTGCAAGGGATGAGTTTTTATTAATGATGGCGTATGAAGCTCCAGTCTTGTGAGAAGTAATCTTTCATATAGTTTATATATAACAGGCAGTAGGGTTATGGCCCTGTAACTATCAAAAGAGTCCTTCGGTTTAGGGCTACCCTTGTATAAAGAAAATATCAATCCACGCTTAGCTGCAGGTGGAATATATTCAAACTGCATAAAATAGTTGAAGAGGTGAGACAAGGCTGTAGCTAGGCTATCGCCGCCGTATATAATATGCTCATAGTTGATACCATCAAAACCAGAAGCCTTATTACGCCACCGTAGTGTGGTGTTTCTAGCTTTTGGTTTTTTGATATCGCATGGTCGATCGATAATTCACTGGGTCATTGTACATTCGGCAAACCTCGTCAGATTCCAGATTGGCACATGTGTTTACGTCACCGGTGTAATTGTGGGGACATGCTTCTATTATGAAGGTTTGCTATCCCGAAGGTCCGCTATTCCGAAGGTTCTCTATTCCGAAGGTTTTTGTTATTTTTAGGTTAATTCTATATTTTAAAGTATTGAGACTAATTTGAGAGGGTTCATTTTCACAAAGATTCTTTATATGGAGTGTACGCTCACATCCGAACTGATCATGCGCGCACACCGATACAGATACAGGAGGAAATAACTTAACTTAGAACATTAAATGTGATTTTGTTTTGTTTTCGCTGGTTTTCTTGAGATTTTATGTCATTACGTGGGCCCATACCTTTGAATTCTTGGCATATACTATGAATGTTGTGGTATATATGGACCCTCCCGCATTGGGACATGACATAGGTTCAGTTGACTTAAGTGGTGTTCTGTGTGTGCTCCAATTTGGAGTTCAATATTTTAAGGGCCAAGTTTAGAATTTTATGGGTCCATACCTTTGAACTCTGGGCATATAATATGAATATTGGGGGGCATGTCTCTATTCCGAAGGTTCACTATCCCGAAGGTCCACTATTCCGAAATTTCTCTGAATGTTCGCTATTCCGAAGGTTCACCAATCCGAAGGTTCGTTATTCCGAAGGTTCTGTGTTCCAAAGATTTTTTTTATTTTAAGGTTAATTCTATATTCTAAAGTAACGAGAGGGTTCATTATCACGAAGATTCTTTTTATGGAGGAAATAACGTAAAACATTAAATGTGATTTTGTTTTGTTTTCGAGGGTTTTCTTGAGTTTAATGTCATTACGTATGACCTTATTTCTCATTACATATTCACGCCAAGGAGCCCACACAATTGCTATGTTACGATGCGATTTAATGTGATTATGTGTGACCTAATATCTCAATAATCTGAGGCAAGAGTACGCCTGCTAAAGGCGAATTATAACAGTTGGGGGTATAACGCTCAATAAATACTGGAGGCTATAACAAACTGCGCAGTAGAATATCGCTGAATGGACGAGTATGAGATGAGCCTAAATGCAATTGTGACTTTGTTTAAAGGCCCACTTAATTTTCGAGTCATTAATTTTTTATAGTATATACGGTTTTAATAACAATTTATGCCATAAAATTTGAATAAACTACTATAATTCATCACCATTTGAAAGTCAGAATACTTCTATCTCCTAGTTTGAAACACCTTCAAAATACCGCGTCGTATATCTAGCAATTAGCAACCAACATGTCCTCCTCGGCTTTCCATAGAATTCAACGTAATTTGATACTTATGGGTATTTGTGTCCGGGAAGTGTTTTGAACGGGTCAAATCGTGACCCCGACCTGACCTTGACCATTAAAACTGTCAATGCAAGGTCAATTTGGGTAAAACGGACAAATTTCGGCGAAATATGATACCTAGGGATACTTTGGTCCGAGGAGAGTTTTGAACGGGTCAAATCGTGACCTCGGCCTGACCTTGACCTTCAATATGGCCAATCAAAGGTCAACTCGGATAAAACGGATAGATTTCGACGAAATTTGATACCTATGGGTACTTTTGTCGGGGGGGGGGGGTGTTTTGGACGGGTCAAATCATGACTCTGACCTTACCTTGACCTTCAAAATTGTTAATTAAAGGTCAAGTTGGGTAAAACGGACGGATTTCGACGAAATTTGATACCTATGGGTAGTTTTCTACGGGTGGGGGTGTTTTGGACTGGACAAATCATGACCCTGACCTGACCTTGACTTTCGAAATAGTCAATTGAAGGTCAAATCGCACCTTTCACCGGAAAGCAGATGGGAAACAGCCCGGGTGAAGTCGGGCCTTATCAGCTTGTGTAATAAAGAAGACAGTTTGATGAAAGTAATGTATGCCACGAGAAACGGGAAAACTTGAAATATGGAAGTACGCAAATTTCCCGCATAAAATTTGAAAGCTAGTTTATAGAATAATTGTATTATTATTTATATTTATGGCTAATAATACGATCTTGGTGGCGTTACCATTTCTGACTATGGTTTTCTTGTTAAGATTAAGGCGGCGGTATAAGGATACTACCTCCATTCGAGTAACCGGAAAAGTAATGAGACTATCTAAAGGGCTTACAGAGCATGACTTTGCTTCGTTTGCAATAAATGTGTTTACGTTTTCATAATGCTGATTATCAAAAGATGGGTCTGTTAACGGAACAGAAAAGATATCGCTAAAATAGTCTGCCCATGCTTCTGCTATCTCTTGAGAATCTCGTACAATAGTTCCATTGTGTTTGAAATGTGAACAGGACATGGTCCCTAATTTTTTACGTTTTGCGTTGAAAAGTCGAAAAAATGTATCTTGGTCTGATTCAGCGCATTCATCAATGCTGTTGTTAAAAGATTGTAGGTATTGCTTAGATGCCCTGCGATATTCACGCCTGAATATGCATTTAGCTTCTTTATAGCTGTGGTATAAACCAGCCGTGTCATTAACTGGTCTATCTGCCGCTATCCAGACTGATCTATAATAGCTCATATTTTGATGCAGTGACTTGAGCTGCTGTGACCAGAATGGTTTCAAAAACTTCTTAAATTTCTTTTGAGGGATGTTGTTTTGTGCAGATGTAGTTATAGCTTGAACTATGCCATCATAAAAAGAGTCTATATCGTTTTGATCTTTCGCAAAAGCATTTGGGAGTAGATATTTTAGATCAGCCTGGTAGCTAGCATGTGTCCACGTTTCTGTGCGGAATTTTTTCCAATTGAATGTATGCTTTAATTTATCATTATTTGGAATTTGAAATGATGTCACATTAGTATCCACACGGAGTATTAAAGAGCGATGATTTGAAACATCCAAGGCATCGTCATCGTCTAAAACCCGACAGTCGATAATGGACTGCTTGAATGACTTATGTATGACAAAATGGTCTATTATTGACCCTGGAAAACCCATCGAAGGAACATGTGTTGCAAGAGACATGGAACATAAAGGCGAATTGTTTACAGAAAACAGGCCTTGACTATTCATAAATCCTTGAAGGCATTCACCCCGTGAGTCACCGCGCTGGAGGCTGGCGTTAAAATCGCCCATGAAAATGACTGTTCCCAATTTGTGATATGTGTACCATAAGTCATATAAGATCATGAAATAATCTCTATATACATGAATAGAATGGTTTGAAGACGGAAGATATATTTGAAATATATAAAAGTATCCGGTCCCGTTGTTCAATTGAATACCGACTATTCTGTCATTATCCAAGTCAATTGGTGATACTCTACTACCAATAGTAGCACGGTTCCACATAATACACACTCCACCAGAATAACGACCCCGTTGCATGGGTAGGCGCTGCGTAAAGTCGCTGACTGCACAATAATCGTAGGCGGGGTTTATTGATTCAAAGTAATGGAGATCCTTCTGAGGTAACCAGTGCTAGCTTATACCGCAAATATCTAAGTTCTGACCCAGGAGAAAGAAGTTGAGATAGGAAGCCGACGACATTATTCCGGTCGCGTTCCAAGTTCCTATGGAAATCATGGTGCTAATCAGACCTGTGGTGAACAAGCTTCCCAGAAAGAGACGGGGACTCGGTTGGGTGAATGCCAAAGAGGTTATGACATGCCGTTGTACATGTGCATTATTGGATGCTGTAAACAAAAGTTTGAGTAAACATAAAATTATCAAATACTTTCGAATGCTGACCATGACATTAATTTAGCTGATGACGGTGACGTCGACATAAATCTTGCATGATAACACAGATAAAACAAATTAATATTTGAGACTGTGTGATGTAACAGTGAGTGATCCAAGAGAGATAACTCTATGTAGCATGATCTAGTGACCTAATAGTCTCCCTTGCTCCGCTGCCTGAGAAAAGCGTTCCTGGATAGCCACATGGAACAATACATTTCGTGCGGCCAGAAGTTATCTGACAAAGCTTTGTCGACGTCATCTAAGGAAACATTATTCTGGCAGAGAAAGAGTTGGAATTCTTGGCATTGAAAGAACGAATTACCGAGAACATGACGTTCTGATCATCCATATAATCTTTTAAACATTCGGCACTCCAGAACTTAGGAATGTTCCTCACAAAGACACGCGTTGTCTTCATGGGACTTGCATTGCGTTGAAAGATAACCTTACGAGGTCGACGATCGTCATCTGAATCGTGTCGACTGCGACTTTCTGGATTCCTGCCGTCGGAATGTGCATGTGAATTATTTCCGGCACGATTAGAAGGTGAATGTGGGTAGCGATTTGGTCGCTCACGATCACTTCCCTGATGTTTATATTTGTGGGGTGCTGATTGAGATGCTGACGGTGACTTGCGATCTGTATGGTTGTATGAAGGGGGTGTTTGACCACCCATAGAAACACTCTGTAGACTGTTTTGTGCCAATTTAGAAGCTGGGCTTTGAACAGCATTTTGTGAAATATGACGATCGCTGATCGAACTTGACAATGAAAATGATGAATCACACATGTTGATAATGTTACGAGAAATATCAGTTTGACATTCATTAATAAAGAGTAGTGAATCCTTTAATGAATCAGAATTTTTTTCCATTTTCTCCACTGTAGTAGTAGCCATTGTGTCCATTGTTTCTTTTGAGAACTTCATAAATTCTTTTGTTGCATCTTGGGTAGCTTTATCAGTAGGGGTTTGTTTCTTTTTAAAAGTGTCACTAAGAGTTGAAATAGAACATGACTGGCTTGACAGTTTTCTTTCAATTCCAATACACTGTTCGTTTAATTCTGCAATATCTTTGTCGATGTGTCTCATGTCTCGCTTCATGCACACTTTGTAGTCAGAGAAATCACCTATATTCTTGTCGAGACATGTTTGCTGTTCCACGGACCAATCGCACAACGACATCACCTTTGATTCAAGTGAAGCGATTCGTTCTATTAGCTTAGGAACTGAGTTTAGTTCAAGAAGTTTTGATTCTATTGATACCAGTCGAGACTCGATATTGGCAACGACACCTTTGAGAAGGGGTATTTCGAATAAAGCTGATTTATTTGTTGAAATTTGATCAGATTTCAAAGATAGGAGTTCCTGATGTACGTCCATCAGCGTCTTTGCTAAGGTTTGAGGTTGAGAGTGAACATTGTCATCGTCATTTTGATTTTCTTTAGTACTTTCTTTAGTACTTTGTGAAACAGGATGTTGAATTCGAGATTTTCCTTTGCTAATTATTTCTGCAATCAGATCCATGTTTCCGTCTATTAAAACCATTATAAGGTTGAAAACATCCGAGATGAGTTTTGTTGAGACAGTTTTGGAAGGGTCTTGAGATTTTGTTCTCTTCTTGGGGATAGCATCATGGTCATATTTGTATGAGTGGCACAACCTAACACGTCGAAAAACAAACAGTCTGAGACGTTTTAGTGTATCGTCTGAAAAATTTAACACCTGAAAAGTATCCACAATTTCATCTTTGGTATAGCTGTTGAAGTATGATTTAATATATTCTAAGACATGTAGTATTTCTTCCTCGCCATTGAAGGGATCTGCCTCGTTTAGAAAAAATTGCGAGTCGCATTGATTCAGTAGACGAGTTAGTGAAAGAATTGTGTTCTGCAGATTTGCCAGTGAATACACATGGTCACCAGTGAAATTACTGGTTTCATTGGATAATGTATTGCACTGCTCTGATGCTGAGGTCGAAATGCCTGCTTTATTGTCCATGTCCGACCACAACTCCTCGGTGGACTCCATAGTATTGTTTAATATGTTCATAGAACTTGTAAGAAGTCCATTCATCTTCTTAGAGCGAAGTGTGAAGCTGCAGTTATTTCGTATTTGCATACATGTTGACAAAAGTCAATTCGAAAGAAGATATGCGTTCTCACTTACGCCCGCGCCTTTGTCTGAGTGAAAAGCAAGAACAGTTGTTTCCTTTAAAAGTCATTATAATAACGAAAATAGCTCGAGTCTGTATGAAACATTCAAGAACATATATATTTCAAAATATTTAATAATGTGTATGCTAATGTTTGGTAAACAACAGGAATAGTCATCTCAATTATGGCCAGTTTTTAACAACCAGCAGCCATTATTTAAATATTTCACAATATACTGTACATGTTTTTTAATGTTTTCTACACATAGTGGCTTATCCTCGATTTGTTCAGATCGCTTTGCTCTACCTGAGTATCATAGCAAATTTATTAACATCACCACTCATCTTTGGATGAATGCTGCAATATGAATATATTGTGACATATAGGGCAGTGGAAAATAATGGTTGAGTCTTTTTTAAATATAATTCTAGTACGGTTGTTGAAAACCTACACAATATCATCTTGTTCTGATAAGAGTCATGTTTATTTAGGAGTATGGACATGCAGTCCACCAGTCTCATGGAAATTAAATGGGCTCTGCACTAGTAACATCTGGGCTCCTTTCCTCAAACATAGATTATAACCTGACAATCATAGTGTTAGAATCAGTGTACATGTATATGTAGGCATGGCCATAGCATGTGTTTTGAAAGACTGCAGAGGACAGACCATAAATTTCACTAGAATATAGTTACTGCATGTACATCATACACACCTAAAGCAACTGACACGTTCATGTGTCGGGTCCTACTAAACAACGAACACAAACGAACATAAACGAACACAGGTCCAAAAAGCGGAGTAGAAGGGTGAAATTTGGTTTGTGGGTGCGCGTGGGTCCATTCTATGTGTATGTGGTGTTATTTCCAACTTTGATGACTTATGTTTTTTAGTTATTAGCATTATTTTAATACAAAACTACTAAACAACGAACACAAACGAACATAAGATTAGCGGCAGTGCAGAGGATACCATGCAGGTGTTAATTAACTACGGCTTACTCTGTCTCCTTGTTTTTACTGCAAGATGATTGTCAATTTTATCACTGATGGCAATAAAAACACGGGGAAACATCAGAGGTCGGCGTTTTAATGCATAGCTAACAAAACATTTGAGTCAATAAGATGGGAAAGTATTCAATAGCGAGAGCGGCTTGGAAACAATAGAAAACAAAATCATTTATGACGAAATACAGACAGACATAATTGACAAATATTTGTGACAACAGACGATACCTTACATTTATGGAAAGACGAAAGTTTTCAATGCTAGAAAACAAATTTCAACAATTCAGAAATGGACAAATAACGATTATGAAAGCATTAAAGGTGTGGGAGTCCTTGACAGTGGGTATATATGCTGTGAAAATATTTCCAACGGTCAAAAACCGACACAAAAAGAAAATGTAGACAGTCTTAGACAGACTTTGTCCGTATTCAAATAAGAAATATCGCATAAACAGTATGTTATTGTCATATGTTTGACCATTGTATAAACAAAAGCATAAAAAGTTACTTTCCTGGTGTTTGTTTATATTATGATGGTAAACATAAAGAGCGTTCTTTGTTGCTGAATTCCTGATATGGAACTAATAAAGAGCGTTTATATCATTTGTGTGTGATTAGCCAGTAACACGTATACTGTGCTGTCTTCTGTAACACAATCAGGCTCTTGCTTAGGTAAAATATAGTAGGTCTTTATGATAGCATGCTGTTTACACGATGAACGAAACTGTATGCGTTTTAGTGTTTTTCTGTTTACGGTGATTGGAACAAATATGAATATTTTCGACAACTAAGGCCTCTCGTGCCTTTAATAATATAATTAACTTTTTACTGAGTTTACAGACAATTTAAATGAAACAGTGACTGACAACTGCGTGACATTCGAGTGGAGGGGATTTTACATTATCAGGCATTGCATCATCTTTGGAAGTGAGATACGAAATTTGAACAAATATGACGGTCGAACAATTAACGAGACAGACTAATGCGAAGACTTCTTAATTTTGTTAGTGACAATTCCGAATTCCAAACTTCAACTGACGACAATTAACTATACCCAAAACTACCGCTCTCGCAAAAAAAAGTGAAAGTGAAAGAGTGAAGGCATCAAAAACCAAGACGATCACCAATAAACGACAGAAAGTTAGCATATAGTATGCAAATATACATAGAGGATCTCACATGAGTTTCTATTTTATACGGAATTTATCAACCGAGTTCACTAAATTCGATTTGAGCCGAGGTTTACAAAATAGAATTTAGTGGACGAGGTTGATAAATTACGTATAAAATAGAACGAGTTTGAGATACTTTTTATCACATGGTCATATAATCGCTTAAATTTTATCGAAAACAACAATAATTAACAGGCAGAGAACTTTGTCCCAAAGAGCAGCGTGACGTCATTGCACGCGACGATATTACACGTGTCTATTACGCCCGAATATTACATAGGAAAATAGTGGTAATCATGTGATAAAATAACATATAAATATTCGATTGTATATAAAACAAACTTTGATTCTAGTACCTGAAGCTCTACTGAAAGAGCAGTGTGATGACAGGAAAGTTAAACGAAGTCATAATAAGACAAATTAACAAAGTCAAAACAACTCAGTGACAAAGAGACAGAGTATATAAGCCATAGAGAAGGCGGTAGTTAATTAACACCTTTATTAACACCTTTGCAATACGGCTAATCTCATGTTCGTTTGTGTTCGTTGTTTAGTAGCTTTGCATTCAAATAATGCTTATAACTCGAAAAATAAGTCATCAAAGTTGGAAATAACACCACATACACATATAATGGACCCACACGCACACACAAACCAAATTTCACCCTTCTATTCCGCTTTTTGGACCTGTGTTCGTTTATGTTCGTTTGTGTTCGTTGTTTAGTAGGACCGCATGTGTCTGCAGGGTACACAATATTTGACATGTAAAGTATATATATATATATATATCTCCTATGCCTATAACATCAAACCAAACAGTTTACAGTACTTTTACTGACGTTTTTGGAGTGGCACATATACATACATAAAAAATAAAAGTCGATTTGAAGGGATGAAATGAAAAATAAAATTGTGCAAATATAATGGAGATCTATATAGCATTACAACATCCACAGATCTAAAAAAACATCTGACAAAATAATTATGGTGGATGACTATTTGTGATTAGTCACTGACTTCCATGTCTTGTATGTGTTTTTTCTCATGGCCAGTCTCACTGTCGGATACCCGTTTAGGTTCGGACATTCCAAGATGCCCACTAAAGCATATAAACGGTAAGTGTATATATTGTCTCCAAGCAGCAATCAACGACATCTTTCGGTGATACACATTGAACCAGTTATGTAGGAATTTGTATGCCCAACACACACGTAACACGCCTTTCGCATGACAGGCATGTGAATTGTTGTATTTGGCGTGTCAAGTCGTCATAATTTTTCGAAATTTTATCGAGGCGGCGAAATTTCCGCTTTTTCGTATTTTTTTGGCCCTGGGCTCATGCATCCGCAAATTTATGTATTGTTGTGGGTAAATTAGGTCACCACACATCTTCGGAATGCAAAACCGCCGATATTTTTATTGTCTAACTCCGAAAAACGACCTTTGAAAATTTCAAAATGTTCAGGTTCGGATTCGCAACATTCGCGATGATTTTGTTCAGGTTCAGACACAATTTTCGTTCAGGTTCGGACAAATTTGGTTCAGGTTAGGACGCATCAAAAACTTCGCATAAAAATGACACGCCGAGGTACAGTCGCGTTCTTATTGCGTTTTTGTGCATTTGGTTATCTTCCATTCGTAAAAGAAACGATAAATGGTTTTAGCCCACTCGTGAATTTGGGCGGACTTTCTTATTTTATGCGTGTGAGATGTATGCGACCACGTGATTCCCCTCCACATACGATGCCACGAAGGTCTCCGCATGTAGATGAACAGATAACTGTCCATAATATAAGTTACACGGCTTTTTGATGGGGGACATTGTGTGGTAGGCCCCGGTAGAGGCTCGTGTCCCCCGAGGCGACCCCCCCTCAACAAGCCGTGTAATGATGTATTTACACCCAGTCTCTATTAACAATATAGTTAGGGAGCCCGCATATGTTCCATTTACACTTTTGCGTACAAAAGGTTTGACCCCCTAAAGTTGGTACCAATAATGGAACATTCTGAAAAACCGATTTCTTAAGTTGCGCATTCCTGGGGTTTAGGGGCCGCTGAACCCAAAAAAGTGCCAAAAATCACTTCTATTTACACTTCCGCGTACATCGATGAATTTTGGTTTGATGATACTCCTAAGTGTACTGATTAAGAAAACACAACTTAAGAAAGGGATTTTCCTGGGGTTTTCAGATAAGAAAGGGGGTCCCATGCTGAACCCCAAAACGTGATTTTTCCCTTTTTTTTTACACTTTCGCGTACATCCATAATTTTTGGTCTCAAAGTACTTTGATATATACTAATTATAAAAACACAACTTAAGAAGCAACTTTTCCTGGGGTTTTAAGATAAGAAGGGGGTCATCGGGTCACCCCTCAAAACGTAAAAAATCACTTTTATTTACATGATTGCATTCGTCCAACGTGTGTGTATGTGCGTACACCCCTGGAACGTTGCACTATTACAACCAATACATCCCTAAATCGATACGATCAACTTAAGAAATATATATTCATGTCGTTTTCTGATAAGAACGAGACTTGTTACCCCCCCCCCCCCCAAACCACAACACGATCCATTTTCTAGAACTAAGTGAGCCAGTTTTATGAAAATTATAGCGCGAAAATCTATTAAAATGTATACAAATGTATATATTTTCGTGAAGCTAAGACATGACACTTTTTTGGGCCAAAATTGAAACTCACCATCCAAGATGGCCGCCGAATGTTGAAAATATGACATTTTTTCACAAATATCTTCTAGATCAATTCATGCTGTTCGGAACTGGTTGAGTAATGCAACTTTATTTTGTGTTTTTTATATTAACTGATCATTGGAGCAATTAAATATGCATTTATTGGGGTCCTAACCCCTTCCAATCCCTAAAAAATTCGATTTTACAGAACGCAGTACAAACTTTTACAAAAAATCACAATTGGGATTCTAGTCATATTTCAACAAGAAATGAAAAGAACATTGTAATGTAAGTGAGGCATATCATTACCTATGAATATTCCAAATCTCTGGAACCATAAATCTTACCTTGGCTCAAAATGGCTGCGAAAATGGCCGCTAAAATATGGAAAATGGTAAATATTGCCCCAGGGTGTCCTGCAATCGCTTACAAGTTGTGGTTGATGTACACAATTGGCTAATCTCTTTTCTATACATTGCATACTAACATGTCTGATGCACCATGGATCATTTTTACTATTGTCACCACTGACATTTACCAGAAATATTGGACACAAATATCGGCAAGAATTCACTTTTCAGGGTTCGACCATTTGTTCAAGTAAAATGTAACTATCTTTGGATTGAAAGGTGTTTATTGTTTTGGTCTATCTTAAATGTGTCACACTACGGTGTTTATAGACTAAATTGCTCAAGATGGCTTCCAAAATGGCAACCAAATTTGTAAAAAGTTAAAAGTTAACATATCCCGAATATTATTCTCTGCGTTATCCGAAAAAAGTGGCAAATTGTGACTCACTTGGTTATTGTACGTGTTAGTTACAATGTAATTAACTGACAACTACGTTCTATTATGTTTGTCCCAGTTCCGTATGGGGCATGACCAATTCATTTTAAAGTTGCAGTATGGAATTTTGCGGAGAACCATATCATTGAAAGGAAATGGGCAGAACTTTGAGACTGAACTGAGATGAACCATGATATGTGGTATTCTGGCCCATTATGATAACAATTTATCAACTGGATACAGGGTGGAAGCCAAGATGGTAGCCAGGGAGTTATGATCATATATGAGGATAATAGGTACACAGGGAGTTATTCTATGGTCATGAATGATGTGTTGGTATATAGGGAGTTCCCTGTTGGTAACGGTGGGACGTATATTTATATATGTTGTGGATGTGTTATCATTGGTGGTGTATGGAGAGTAGGTTTAGTATCATGGATGGTGTGTATGAGTATGGCAAGTATGGAACTTATGAGTGGTCGTATGTGCGGATATTGGTATATCTGGAAGGGCTCACCATTGGTGATGTGCATATGTATACCTGGATTGACTCCATGGGTTTGGCGAATAGGTATACATGTAGTGGCTGTATGGTCCACGTTGATGTGAATATGTATACAATGAGCGACTGTATGATCGTGAATGTAGTGAATATGTATACATAGAGTGACTATATGGTCGGGTGTAGGTGTATACCTGGTGTTCATGACTCGTGGCTGTATCGTCATTTGTGGTATGTACGGGTATAACCAAGTATGGCTGTATGATCAGGTGTACTAGTACATGTACGTGTATAAAGTGGGTGACTATGTTGTCATTTGTGTGGTGTTTATGTACATATGGAGTGACTGTGGTAATGGGTGGGTTGTACATGTGTACCTTGGGTGGCTATCGCTTTCCACAATAACTCAAGGATATGTTAATCAACAGAGAGGTCATGTCATATCGTGGAAAGCGATAGCCAACCATTATCACACAGTCATTACATATATACATAAACACCACAGACATAACAATATAGTTACTCACTGTATACATGTACACCTGGCCCATGACCACTGATGACCATACAGCCACGCGTCACAATGCAGGCACACTGGGTATACTCCTAAACATGACCCATAACCATATAGTCACTCCATGTATACCCATTCATCTCACCATTGGCCATAAGGTCATCCCCTGTATACCTATTCTCCAAACGCATGGTCAAATGGACAATCAATATATACATCAACACCACAACAATGACCATAAAGTCATTCCGGTATACATATGCACATCACCAATGGCCATATAGCCACTCGCTTCATACGCATACCCTCACACATGTTACCTGGTATATTCCTTCACCTGACCTATGGCCATATAGTCACCCCGTGTGTACCTATTCAAAACATTCATACACGATCGTGGTCAATCCTTGTATTCATATTCACCCCAACATTGGCCATGGCAATCCCTGTATCCCTATTTGTCACACCATATCCGAATAGCCACTCAATATATACTAATACACCCAGCCATGTCAGTATAGTCACTCCATGTATGCATATGCACCTCATCCATGACCATATAGCCACTCGCTATATACACATATCCCTCGCCCATGACAATAAAGCAACACGTGTGTGTACTGGTATACACATGGCGATACCGACACGAGTCACCAAACAGGAACACCAGGTACATGTATACTCATACGCCTGTCACCCCTGTATAGATTTTCATTACATTTATGATCATACAGTCACTACTTGTATACCTACATGTACTCATCTCACCATTAACCATACATTCACTACCTGTATACCTATTCGACACACATAGTCATATAACCACTCGATATACATATGCAGCCCACCCTAGACCATAGATTCACTCCAGGTATACATGTAACCCTCACTAATGGCCATTCAGCCCTTCCAGATATACAAAAAAACCCGCACATACGACCACTCAAACAACCCATCCTTGCATATACACCTCACACATGACAATTCAGCAATTCACTGTATAATCATACACGCCATCCATGATAATACAGCTAAGTCCTATACACCCACCAATGGTAATACATCCACGATATATATAAATATACATCCCACCCGTTACCACAAGGACACTTCCTATGTACCCACACGATCGATAATGTCCACCCAGCTTACTCCAGGTATTCATATTCAATCATGACCGTACAGTCATTCCATGTATACCTATACACATTACCCGTAACCATAAAATCACTACCTATTTATCCACACAACCCATCCATGATCATACAGACAACACATGTACATCCCACCCATGACCTTACATTCACTCCATATATACATAATCAACACATATATGACCATGTAGCTATATCCATACACCACACCAATGACCATACAGGCACACCGGATGCACCCGTACTGGATATACACAATCATACACCATACAGTCACCCCATGCATACCGATTCACCTCACACCTGACCATGACCTCTCCCTGTATACATAGATGCATCTTACCATGGACAACCCACTTATAACCATATAGTCACTCATTGTATACCTACTCACATCAGTCATGACATACAATAACTCCCTGCAGACCTATTCACCTCACATATGATCACAGAGTAACTCCCTGGCTACGATCTTGGCATCCACACTGTATCCTGTAGACATTTTTTTTTATCATAATGGACCAGAATAGCCAAAGATTATGGTCCATCTCAGTTCTGTCTCAAAGTTTGCCCATTTCCTTTCAATAAATATGGCCAAAATCACAAAAGAGGTTCTCGGCAAAATTACATACATTAAAATGAATTTGTCATGCCCCATACGGAGCTGGGACAACTGGGAATAGAACATGTAGTTGTCAGTTAATTAACTAACACGTATAATAACCAAGTGAGTCACAATTTGCTACCTTTTCGGATAATGCAGAGAATGTTCGGGATATATGTAAAAAATTAGCATTTTACAAATTTGGTTGCCATTTTGGAAGCCATCTTGAGCAATTTGGTCTATAAACACCGTAGTGTGACACATTTAAGATAGACCAAAACAATAAACACCTTTCAATCCAAAGATAGTTATATTTTACCTGAAAAAATGGTCCAAACCTGAAAACTGAATTTTTGCCAATATTTATGTCAAGTTTTTTTTAGAGAAAAGTCCAATATTTTTGACGATGTCAGTGGTGAAAATAGTAACAATTAACCATGGTGCATCAGACATGTTAGTATTCAATGTATAGAATGCAGAATGGCCAATTTTATACATCAACACAACTTGTAAGCGATTGCAGGACACGCTGGTGTAATATTTACCATTTTCCATATTTTGGCGGCCATATTGGCAGCCATTTTGAGCCAAAGTAAGAATTTTGGTTCCAGTGATTTGGAATATGCATAGGCAATGATATGCCTCACTCACATTACAAAGTTCTGTACATTTCTTGTTGAAATATGACTAGAATCCCAATTGTGATTTTTGTGTGTGAAATTTTATACCGCATTCTGTACAATCAAATTTTTGAGGGATCGGAAGGGGTTAGGACCCCAATAAATGCATATTTAATTGCTCCAATGATCAGTTTAATATACAAAATACAAAATAAAGTTGCATTACTCAACCAGTTCCAAGCAGCATGAATTGGTCTAGAAGATATTTGTGAAAAAATGTCATATTTTCAACTTCCGGCGGCCATTTTGGCGGCCATCTTGGATGGTGAGTTTCAATTTTGGCCCAAAAAAGTGTCATTATGTCGATAAATAAAAGTGATTTTTTACGTTTTGAGGGGTGACCCGATGACCCCCTTATCTTAAAACCCCAGGAAAAGTTGCTTCTTAAGTTGTGTTTTTATAATTAGTATATATCTAAGTACTTTGAGACCAAAAATCATGGATGTACGCGAAAGTGTAAAAAAAGGGAAAAATCACGTTTTGGGGTTCAGCATGGGACCCCCTTTCTTATCTGAAAACCCCAGGAAAATCCCTTTCTTAAGTTGTGTTTTCTTAATCAGTACACTTAGGAGTATCATCAAACCAAAATTCATCGATGTACGCGGAAGTGTAAATAGAAGTGATTTTTGGCACTTTTTGGGGTTCAGCAGCCCCTAAACCCCAGGAATGCGCAACTTAAGAAATCGGTTTTTCAGAATGTTCCATTATTGGTACCAACTTTAGGGGGTCAAACCTTTTGTACGCAAAAGTGTAAATGGAACATATGCGGGCTCCCTAACTAATATATTCCCAGACATAAAGCGCAGAAACGAGCCACGAACAGTAACTCTATTTTGTTAGACTGCTTATACGATGAATGTGATTATATATATAGCTGTTCCCACAATTTGCCCATAAATACTTGCTGGCCTCGCTAACTTAAAACAAATATCTGTTAGTGGATATAAAATTGGGCAATATATTTCACAAAAATAATGACAAATAAGTCGGACATCCTGAGTAAATGAGGCATGCATAACACGATAACCAGCACACCAGAAATTAAGTTGGCTTTGCATGATGTACTTTCGGACGTTCAATTTTTGCGGGCTAATTTCAGTTTCACAAGGGCGTAAGAGATTGTTTTTACCCTTGTATGTAGCGACGGTTATTGTTTAGATAGCACGTGCCTCGAGCCCGTGCTGTGAGATACGTCCCCAACGATGGTCACCCCATCGGACGGGACTTCCACGGTGTGTGTTCGCAGCCTGAGGAGGACGAGTGGTCATGACTGACGGACTTCCGCTTCTTGCGGGGACAGACCCCCGACAGGCAATTTGACCATCTCGTAAGGGTGGGTCACCTCTTTCGTTGTGCTCCAGCCGATAAGAGTGGTCCGCAATAGCCCCCGGCCAAAAAAAAAGTAAAAAGCGACCACATTTTGTGCAGGTTAAAGGTACGGTTGGCCTTGGCAGTGGGTATCCTGTGAAAATATTTCCACCCATCAAAAACCGCCACAAACAGAAAGAACATCAAAATGTAGACAGACTTTGTCCGTATATAAATAAGAAATATCGCATAAACAGTATGTTATTCTCATATGTTTAACAATTGTTATGTAAACAAAAGCATAAAAAGTTACCTTTCTGGTGTTTGTTTATATTATGATGGTAAACATAAAGAGTGTTCTTTGTTGGTGAATTCCTGATATGGAACTAATAAAGAGCGTTTATGCCATTAGCCAGTAGCACTGTGCTGTATTCTGTAACCCAATCAGGCTCTTGCTTATACATGTAGGTAAAATATAGTAGGTATTTATGATAGCATGCTGTTTACACGATGGTCATGGTATATATGAACGAAACTGTATGCGTTTTAATGTTTTTCTGTTTACAGTGTTTGGAACAAATATGAATATTTTCGACAATTAAGGCCTAACGTGCCTTTAAACGATATAATTGTTTCCTGTTTAGTTAACATAATTATGTCGAACAAGAACACTGGGATACTTACAATTCTAGGTTACAATCAATTTCAGATGACATATTTAGATATAACAAATTAACAATGCATGTTCGTTAATAACACGCACGATAAGATCGCAACTGCACCTCGGCGTGTCATTTATAGGTAAGGTTTTGATGCGTCCGAACCTGAACTAAAATTGTCCGAACCTGAACCAAATTTGTCTGAACCTGAACGAAAATTATGTCTGAACCTGAACAAAATCATCGCGAATGTTGCGAATCCGAACCTGAACATTTTGAAATTTTCAAAGGTCGTTTTTCGGAGTTAGACAATACAAATATCGCCGGTTTTGCATTCCGAAGATGTGTGGTGACATAATCTACCCACAACAATACATAAATTTACGGATGCATGAGCACAGGGCCAAAAAAATATGAAAAAGCGGAAATTTCGCCGCCTCGATAAAATTTCGAAAAATTATGACGACTTGACACGCCAAATACAACAATTCACATGCCTGTCATGCGAAAGGCGTGTTACGTATGTGTTGGGCATACAAATTCCTACATAACTGGTTCAAGGTGTATCACCGAAAAATGTCGTTGATTGCTGCTTGGAGACAATATATATACTTACCGTTTATCTGCTTTAGTGGGCGCCGCCATCTTGGAATGTCCGAACCTAAACGGGTATCCGACAGTGAGTCTGGTATCATAAAATGAAGTTTTTCTGGGTCAGCAAACCAGTTTCAAATGGGCTGTACTTTATAAAATTTAACAGCATTAAATAGTCATTGGTAATGTGATAATTTTCACTTGATAAGTTGAAACATGAGAGAGTATTGCATAGCATGACTATCTGCAGAATGTAGATTTGTCTGGTGTGAATTTATATCTGCATATCAACTGATGCTTGTATTTTTCTTCTAACTCAATCTGAACTCACAATACAACAGGATTGCGTTCTGAATTTCAAGCCCATAAAGCTAGACACTTTAGAATCAAGCTTGCCAAATAAGTTTCCATGAACCTCACATGAACTCACTCAGTTGAACACAAGGAACGATTGCCAAGTTGGAAAATATTATGTATGTATGGAAGCCCTATATTTTTAATGTGTAGATTTATTATAAAAATAATCATAAGGATTTATATTTTTAGTCTATATTACTGGATATCACACCAATAGACATGCATTTGTTCGTTTTGAACAGGACAATATATTTTAATATTACTGCAACTGCGTTCTTTCTTATGACTTGTTTTCTTACAAGCTCCCAAATTTGAACCTGAAACAATTTAGGGCAAATATACATCTACGTGTACATATACATATATGTTCAAATTCATAAAAAAAACACTAAATTATGCAAGGCTAGCCATTATTTGTTTCAAAAATAATGTACGTGTTGGGGAAATTGGAGAACCTTTATTCAAAATGGCGGTGATATGACATGCGGCCAATCAAAATCGCTGTGGGACTGATAAAGACAACCTGCTTGATGACCGAACCATACAGATTGATCGAATTGTAGTAACTCAACATTTAATAAACCTACTTGTGGGTTGAGCATAACTCAATTCAACATTAGAATACCATAAAAACATCCTGTTCTCCCATAAGTTTAAAGAAAATAACACATTGAACTCATTTATATAATGATAATGTGATATATGTCATCCCATTTATAACAATTTTGGCAGCCATATCACATCAAAGGCCATGCTATCTGGATAACAAAGGATGAACTACTCACAATTACATGTATTCATTCAAATTATATCACTAGGTAACCTTTTTGCAGGAGTTTTAGGTTACTGATCAAATACCCCTATAATTGATGATTTCCTCAACATCTTTGTTAATGGAAAAATGTCTGTTTTTAATTCTACGACCAATATATTCCATCCAAAAATCTTGTTAAGCACTCATGAGTGGAAGAACAAAGGTGCTGATCCTTTAAAGATGAAAATAATTCTATAGGTAGCACAATTTTAATTATTCTTGACTTTGCTAAATTTTTGCAAATTTGAAGTTGGCCATTTTGGATTTTCAGGGTCAAGAGCTTCTTGAAGGTCAATCCCGTCCGATAATGGTACAGAAAATATCAGAAATGATACCTGTATGTGGCACTGATGCATATAGGTCAATCAAATTGTAATTGGGGGCTCAACGTTGAGATAAAAGTGCTGAACCCCAAAATTGGGGTTCAGGCCATTAAAAATAGAATTTGGGCCCTTTTGATCAAAAATCGGTCGGGACCACTGAATTCCTCATCGAAAAGTACTCTAGAATCAGTATCAGACAGAAAGTGGTTGGATATTCCCTAAAGACCCCAGTTGTGAGACCGACTACATCTATGTATATGGTGAATAAATTTGTATTGTCCAATACAATGAAGAATATAGAATACAGGGATACAAACTGACAATTTCTACTTGATAAATTCTCTCTAGATTTAGATTTAGTCATGCAAAAATTTCAATTTAGCACAATAAGTTTTTAAAGTGTTTATATTTTGCATTAATATGATTAATCCATTATTATGCCAGTGCTGTATGTCATTTCTACCATATGGTCAATATCATGAAATCTGACAGAATCCTCCAAGTCATTTTCTACCCTATTCTACCATATTCTTATGTGCGAAATCTGACTTAGAATTATTTGTTAGATATTCTGATAAAAATGCAGCCAGAATCCTCTAAGTCAGATTTCTACCCTATTCTACCATAAACTCATGTGTGAAATTTCTCCTGAGAAATATTTCTCATGTTAGATTTAGGGTAGAAATTTATTTCTCAGGAGAACTACCTTATTTCTCACCCAGCAGTCTAATTTAAATACATTTCTCATGAGAAACTACTGTGATTCCTCCTGAGAACTACTGTGATCACATGTGGAGTTTTTGTACAGGTTAGAAGATTAACATTGAAGGTTATAAATCGTAGCGTCCAGGCTACTTAATTGTAAAACATTTTCCCTGCACAAACTGGTAATATGTTTCGATTTAGGGGTCATATGGGCCTTATTCCCATCATATTATGGCTGTATAACGAATATATAGATAACACTTTTGTAGTGTCTAAACTATTTTTCTTGAGTTATAATAACCGCCAGGTTATGTATGGACTGTGTTAACCCTTTACCCAACTGAACGGCCCTGTGCCAATGCATTATCTTATATATGCGAGTCGACCATAGGTCGCCTCGCATTTATAAGAGAATGCATTGGCTTAACATATTAAAAATGATAATGCATTCTCTTATATATGCGAGGCAACCTATAGAATGCATTGGCACAGGGCATAACTGTAACCATCACAATGTGGTCAATGAACCGGTTCCAATGATATCCATATTTGTATGGTGTTATTGAGACAGACCGAAGATATTTTAGGCTGTTGAAGCTTTTTTGGCCGTTTTGTTGGGTAAAGTATTAATTTATCTCAGGTTGTGGTCCTAGGGTAGAGTGACACAACTAGTGCAAAATTTGCACTAGGACTCATAAATTCCAATAATTTTAGTGTTATTATGTACATTTGTCTATACTTCTTTAGCAATACATAATGTTTAGTATACTCTGTAATTCAACATCAACACTCTAGATTATGATTCCAATCATAACTCTTCAATTCCCATCGCCAAGGGATATATTAAGCTCTGTTGGTGTTTGGTCAACTGCCTATTGGGTCACCAAGTTTACATATTCCAATAACGGATCACAAATGGATGACCAAATCTGACTAAAAGAAGTCAGCAGAATATTTGGGTGTGCTTTTCAAAGTTCAGCCAAATTGCATCTGAAATCAGTTATTTATATCGCGATCAAAGTTCAGCCGAATTGCATCTGAAATCAGTTATTTATATCGCGATCACTTTATCGTAGCTTAAGAGTTTTCAAATCTGATATCAGGCTGACTTAATGTGCTGCATTGGCCAGTCTCAGATTATCAGCCATTTTGTGAAAATAAATAAGAATACACTCAACATTTTTGGGGGGGAATAAGTCATCAAAAAGCTATACAAATACAGTAATGCTCAAAGTAACTGACCTCTTAACCAAAGCAGAATTATGGGTAACTTTTCAGGATTTAGTCGGAAATATGGCTTGTTGCCATTCATCAGAAAGCTCTTTCCGATGAAAGACGATCTCGGCGAGAGCTTTCCGATGAATAGCAACAAGCCATATCTCCGACTAATTCCTGAAAAGTTACCCATAATTCTGCTTTGGTTAAGAGGTCAATTACTTAGGGCATTATTATAACACACACGCACCACTACATTCATTTCTTAACCCTTTGAGTGCCAGGTCGATTTTTGTATCAACCCATATACCCTGTGCCAATGCATTCTCTTATATATGCGAGTCGACCATAGGTCGCCTCTCATATATAAGAGAATGCATTGGCCCAACAATTATAATTTTTTTTTTTTTTTTACAATTTAAAAAATTTATTCTTATATTCTTTAACAGACTTATTTTGTAGGTTTAGGGCCGATGAGATCGGCCCCTGGCACTCAAAGGGTTAAACATCTGGGGTAGATAGGGCCTATACTAGTGTCAAGACAGTCACATCTGTTTCTATATTCCCAGTGTTCAGATGAGGGACACTGCAGGCTGGTAAATAAAGGGAAGTCACTCTTCAAAAGCATTCAGCTTCAGGCTGTATTCAGTTGACATTATTCAGAGGAAGTCACATCTGTATCTTATTTGTTATTATTGTTTGAAGTTCTGAAGAATTCTATAATACTGTCCAAAACAGCACAGGCAATAAATCACTACTGCTATTAACCAGATGGATCATCCACTTCTAATGAACACTAACCCAGTGGGATGCAGTGGTTGTCTTACCTAATCAATTAACAGTATCTCTTAACCCTTTGAGTGCCAGGGGCCGATCTTATCGGCCCTAAACCTACAAAATAAGTCTGTTAAAGAATATAAGAATAAATGATTAAAATTGTAAAAAAATTGTTAGGCCAATGCATTCTCTTATATATGCGAGGCGACCTATGGTCGACTCGCATATATAAGAGAATGCATTGGCACAGGGTATATGGGTTGATACAAAAATCGACCTGGCACTCAAAGGGTTAATCAAATCAATTAATTCACTTCCTTAAAAGTTCCTTCCTTTAAAGTTTCTCCTGATTTACTCTGGAATTCTCAAGAGGCAGAAACTGATCTTCTGTTAACCCTTTCAGTGCCAGGGGCTGATCTCATCGGCCCTAATTTACGGGCTGAAATGATAATAATGGTCTGGTGGGGAGGTGGTTACTTTAGAATTTTTAAACTATTGGAGAGTTTGATTTACCAGTTAGAAAAATTTCAACCAACTTCTTGGACTTTAAATTTTTATATGCTTTAGAGGGTTGGCGGATACAGTTGGAAATTTCAATGTTTACAGCCACCCCCACCACTTCCAAGTTCGAAAATGAAATCTGATGGTATATATCTATTGTATACTCTTAACCCTTTGAGTGCCAGGTCCGATTTTTTTATCCACCCATATACCCTGTGCCAATGCATTCTCTTATATATGCGAGTCGACCATATGTCGCCTCGCATATATAAGAGAATGCATTGGCCTAACAATTTTTCATTTGTTATTATTTTTTACAATTTTTTACAATTTTAATAATTTTTTAAAAATCTAAAAAAAAAAAAAAAAAAATTTTTTTTAGGGCCGATTTTACAGACCGTAAATTAGGGCCGATGAGATCGGCCCCTGGCACTCAAAGGGTTAATGATCATATGTAAAAATGGACTGTTGGATTTCAATTCGAGCTGGCCATGTCCCTGCTCCCTTGAGGAGACGGACACAAACATTTTTCTTGAGGAAATTCAACCAGAATCCTCCATTAAAGCTATTGGATTTAATTGAAGAGAAGTGAAGTGAAGAGGCGGTCCAGTCCACTCCGGTTCTCGGTGGTCCAGTATTCTTGTCTGGACGTATATTAAAACCATAATAAAATATACAATATACATGTAGTCTCTACTGTTTCATATTCGTGGAAGAAGCAATTCATAATTATTGTAAACTGGTCACTTGACAATGTGTAATTATAAACAGAAAAATAATTCCAAAACAGAAAACAATTGTAATTGTTGCAATCAAGGGAAAAAGTAACTAAAACCAATGTTGATTTGATACAATAGATACTTCCCAGAACATGAGGCCTAAGCAGAATGAGGTCTCCAGAGGGTGAATTTGGTGATGCTAGCCTGCTGTGCGGGATAGCATCACTAAATTCACCCTCTGGGGACCTCATTCTGCAAATGACAGACATGCTATTTGCAGGCTTGGTATAAAAAATAATGGAAAAGAAGATGAAAGCAAAAAAGAGACTGTTACCTGCCATCAAATGTAATATTCTCCTCCTAATATGCTCCTTAACCCTTTGAATGCCAAGTCCGATTTTGGTATCAACCCATATACCCTGTGCCAATGCATTCTCTATATATGCGAATTGACCATAGATCGCCTCGCATATATAAGAGAGTGCATTGGCCTAACAATTTTTCATCATTTGTTATTAATTTTTACAATTTTTTACAATTTTAATAATTTTTTCTTATATTCTTCAACTCTTTCAGTGCCAGACTTATTTTGTAGGTTTAGTGCCAGGGAATCTTACGTTTTTTCATGGGCATCAAAATTATTACTATGAATACATGGTGATAGTTTTGAGTTATAGCATGCCCCTGAGGTTTTAGCCAGTTTGTTTTTAAATTCGCTATAGCATGCTTAAGCATACCCCAAAAAAATTCAACCCCTAAAAAAAATATTCTATTATATTTTAATTTATTTTAGGGCCGATTTTACAGACCGTAAATTAGGGCCGATGAGATCGGCCCCTGGCACTGAAAGGGTTAACTCTGTTAACATACTTCATTTAATCAGGGTCAAAATAAACCACGAATATAAAACAGTTTAATTTTTGGTACAATATTGAAGAAAAAGTTGTGCAATAGGCCTAATTTAAACCAGGTTATTAAATTATTAAACCATATAACTTGTTTTGCAAGAAAGGTCTTGTATTAAGCTTTGAAATTTAAGTCACCTGATATTGAAGTTTAAGTGAAACTTTTCTCAGATTCTAGGTGTTGGACTTGAGGGTGTCTATTAATTGGGCTGGCATTAAGTTATATAAGTCATATGTTTGAAGGAAGCTTTTCACAGTTTTAAGGTGTGAGGTTTGAGGATGCCTATTGATTGGGGTGGTGTCAGGTTACTCAATTCCAACAAAGAACAGGAATTAACAGCTGGTTTCCCCCTATCATAAATATGCCCTGGTCTGAGTTTCAGGAGCACAGACATAATTTTTTCTCCATGTGGGTAGGATTGTGGTTCTTTGAACATTACTAGACATTATGGAAGATTGTGTGATTTTATTGGATCATGTTGTTTTAGTTTGGACATGACATTTTTACAGAAAACCTTTGTTCTGCAGATTCTCCATTTTAGCAGTTACTATCCTGTTCCATAGCAGATGAACCAGAATATTAAAGGTATATATGATTTGTTTGCAATCCCTTACCAAAAACTGCTAACCTAAAACAACATTAGATCTAAGCGGTTTTCTAAAAACTAACATATTGCACATGTATGTGGTCAGGTTAGCGGATATGCACAGTAGTTCTACGTTAGAAAATTCCCAACCAAATTTCTAATGTAGAACTAACGTGCAAATTTGCTAACATAAAGCGCTAACATAAAGCATATGTGCAATTTTATAGCTCTTAGATCAGCTATACAATTACACACATGCTTTATGTTAGCAAATTTGAACATTAGTTCTATGTTAGTAAATTCCACATCAGGAATGTATAAAAATGGCACATGTGCAGGCAGGTTATCAAAATAACTTTAAAGTTATTATAAATACGTCCAGCTGGGTAACAATTTGTATTATTATAATATGTGTAATTTTCATCGCGCACCACTTTTGTAATTTGCACAGAATTATATGCACTGTATTCCACCGAGTTCTATTGTGTCGATTTGAGTGAATAAATAATTGAATTGAATTGAGCATATGTGCAATTTTATAGCTCTTAAGAGCTATAAAATTGCTCATATGCTTTATGTTAGCAAATTAGAACATTAGTTCTATGTTAGTAAATTCCACATCAGGAATGTATAAAAATGGCACATGTGCAGGCAGGTTATCAAAATAACTTTAAAGTTATTATAAATACGTCCAGCTGGGTAACAATTTGTAAAATAGAAAACAAACACAAACAATATATCATACGGTATTGCTTTTTAAAAACTATATAAATATAGAAGCAAATTTGATTTTTGAGACAATGCAAATGTTTTTGAGATTGGGTGGGATACGAACCCCGGCGCGACGGCGAGCGCGCCTTGCGACTCAAAAGTCCGACGTCAATCCCACACGGCCACCGAAGCAACCCCAAAAAAGGAAGCTCGAATGGCCGCTGTATTCCGTCGGGCCGGGGTTCGTATCCCACCCAATCTCAAAAAAAATTGCATTGTCTCAAAAATCAAATTTGCTTCTAAAAATAGGCGCCTGGTGTGTTGTATAGTCCCAAGCATGTTCTAAGAGCAATGCTCACCATGTTTCGGAGGCATAAAATATATAACATTGCTGCTGTGCCGAACCTCATATATACATATATATAAATATAGAATATACATCTCAAATCAATGACAGCACCAGTCTAATCGGGAATCAGCTCGTATTAATCCATATATTGTATTCAATGTACATCTAAGGCATTCGCGATATGTATAAATTCCTAGGACCCCACGGAACGCTCTTTATTGTTGTGACTTACACACACATCGTAGATTCTGATTGTATCACAGAAAATTGTGGAACGATTTGATTGGACGTATGGTAATAGCAATCGATGGTGAATGCTTCAGACGTACACTGAATAATGCAATATAATTTTATGAAATAACACGATTTGACCTACAATACTACAATGATTTAATAAAGAATTAAACTTTCTTCTGGTTCCACAACAGTTGCTGGAGCAGTTTCTGATCGAAAATACGCTCTTTAATCTGCGACACCGCACTAATAATTATATATATTCACAATAATAATGACAAGTTGTGTAAGCACCCGGCGACAATTCGTCATGAAAAATATTACTCTTGGTATCCGAATAATCATTTTATTATTAATATTCTCAGCCAAACATTCACCCTATGGTCCTTATTTGGATATGTACGATATAAATAATAATCTAATGGCCATTATTTAATTATGTCGACATTTTAAATACCAATCGTTTGGTCAAAAATATGGTCAAATGATCTTGGAGTCCCTTACCGAAATCTTAGTGCTTCCTTAGTGCTTGAAATGCTGGAGGAAAATCACTAAGAAATCACTAACAATAATCATTAGGTGCGAATGCCTAATAGGGAAAGTTAGTGCTAAGCTTAGTGCTTCCATAGTCCTCTATTTGGGTGAAATATTTATGAGCTTAGTGCTCGAGCACTAATCTAATTTACATATCACTAGTCCTTACTTTTTCAATGCCTTCGTGCTTAAGCACTTATTTTTAGTGATTTGTAAGCACTAGGGTTGAATGAAAATCATTAGTGCCAGCTACATGTATTATGGGTCTGCCTCTACATGTATATAGGCTAAATATACATGTACTCACAATTTAAGCTATAGGGTCCAGCATTCTGTGCCAGGTATATAATCCTCATGTTTTCAATAAAAAAACTGCATAATTTTCAAATTGATAACTTTTATTTGAAAAAATAACAGGAAAAGTGTAGGTTTTTCAGGAGTTACCTATTTTGAAAATGGGATAACCTACATGTACTTGTATGAGATAACCGTCTGCAACCTTTCCGCACATTTTGTTTAATAGTTCCCTTGTATGAGATAACCGTCTGCAACCTTTCCGCACATTTTGTTTAACAGTTCCCATTAAAAAAGTTCATTGATATACAGTTATGGAAGCATTGTATTACTTTTTTCCCTCAATTTTTGCTTGCAAACAAGACATATATTAATAATAATAATAATAATTGTTCTTGTATAGCGCCTATCACCGTGATGATGGGCCCTAGGCGCTTCACATGATTTGGTTCAAATATATAGAGAGAAAATGCAGTGATATATACAGAATGTCATCGTTGAAGGTTCAAAATGTCTCGATACCTCCGCTCGAACAAATATGTTTTCAGTGTTGATTTGAATTCTCCGAATGATGGCGATTCTCTGATGGGTTGTGGTAAGGAATTCCAGGTGAACGGACATGAAACACAAAATGCGCGATCTCCAACAGTTCTCAGGTTGGCGCCTTTTGGTGTTAGTAGGCCTGCATCCTTCGATCGAACATTTCTTGTTGGCACATAAGGAGAAATGAGCTCTTTCATGTAAGAAGGGGCGGTTTCTGAATTTTGTAAACGTTTATATCCGAATGTTGCAATTTTGAAAGAAATTCTATCCTGAATAGGCAGCCAATGTAGTTGTGATCTCATGGTGGTTGGACTATTGCCTTTCTTCAACCTAAACACGATTCTTGCAGCACAGTCTTGCAGACGCTGTATTCGCCGAAGCTGGTAGTCTGGGGCTCGGAACAACAGTGCATTGCAATAGTCCATTCTTGTCAGAAGATGAGATAGAACTACAAGGAATAAACATATTTAAAGTTAAATAAACTACATGTACATGCGGAAAGATGCAGATGTTGTTATCCCGTAGGTTAATTAGCCCGTTTCTAGGATAGATAAGTCTTGAAAAACATACATAAATAATAATAATAAAAATAACATCTATGTACAAATTAATTTGGTCCTGATTCTCTTGTCTTGATTCTCTAATACTATTCTGTCTCATTCCTGCGAAGAGAAATAAAGAGAAAATACGTTTAAAATTGATATATATGGAAGGTTAATTATTGTAGGCATACTAATACTGAACTGGTTTCAGTTCATAAAATTTACAGGTTTCATTTAGTTCATAAAATTTACGAGTACCTCACAAGATTAGATTCAGATAATAAGATGGAAATTACTGATTAACAGTCGCCGGTCTACTGAATATATTGACAGTTATTGGACTTGAGAATATATAGTATGCAAATATTTCTCAAAAGTTTCTTAACATGAGTCTAGCATCTAATCATGAAATCATAAATCAGAATTCTTCACAAAGCAAATATTAAATGGATTTACTGGTTTAGTTGAATCTTACTCTTGATCTCTAGTCCTGGCATTGGCACATTTCCTGTTAACCCTTTACCCAACAGAACGGCCCTGTGCCAATGCATTCTCTTATATATGCGAGTCGACCATAGGTCGCCTCGCATATATAAGAGAATGCATTGGCTTAACACATTAAAAATTATAAAATTGTTAAAGAATGTAAGAGAAAATGGTAAAAAGTGTTAAAAAAAGATTTTTTTTAGGCCAATGCATTCTCTTATATATGCGAGGCGACCTATGGTCGACTCGCATATATAAGAGAATGCATTGGCACATGGCATAACTGTAACCATCACAATGTGGTCAATGAGCCGGTTCCAATGATACCCATATTTGTATGGTTCTATTGAGACAGACCGAAGATATTTTAGGCTGTTGAAGCTTTATTTGGCCGGTTTTGGCCGGTTTTTTGGGTAAAGGGTTAAACCGCCAATTAATCTCGACTGCTGATGGCATTGGAAGTTGTTGCTTATCAGTGTATGCTTTGAGGAAGTCTGAAAGAGAAAAGGATTCTAACCTAAACAGAACAGATACATAAACATTCATGGAGGATGGATTTATTGTCTAAAAAAATTTTGAAGAAAGGAACAAAGATTTTATTTCGAAGTATCTTGTTCACCTGACATCTTGAATAAGCCACAGCTAGTGTAATCAGAATTTATTAATCTGATTTAGTTCTTTTGATTGCACATGTTTTGAGATTTCATCATATTAAGCATAATCTATAATATCATTAAAAATCCGAAGTTAATGCCTCATTTTTATTCACGTGGAAATGTTTAGTAGTAAAAATATTTGTTAAGATGATCCAAATACTCCATGGGAGCTAGTGTTTCACATAGCCTTTAAAATATCAACATACCTTTAATTGCCGAAACTCTGAGCTGATCGAGAGGAGCTCTTGATTTGTCTTTGTCTTTCGGTGTTCGAAGTCCACAACCACGTGAAGACATTGGCTCCTCTCGACTGAAGACCATATCAATGACTTTATTCTGTATAGCAACTATCGGGTTGGTAGCTCCAGCAGCATATGATTTGGCACTGCATGTGGAGTTGCCGGCTGTCAACTAATATATCCATATATTGGTTTGGATTTGTTTGATGAACTACCAATGGCACCATGTGTCCGCTCTGAAAATATATACATGAAACATCGAGTCAAATTCATCTACATCAGAATGAAACAATGGTAATTGTATGAAGCTGAGATTGAATATGGGTAGTCTACTCACCTTGTCAATTTTTTTTAAATACACGGCCTGCTTCTTGACTTATATTGATTTATTATTTTCCTAACTATACTGGAAGGTCTTGTTGTTCTTTTAGATTAAAATTTGATATGTGAACTACTTCATTTACAATTCCAGCTCAAATCTATGTTCGGGTCAATGAATTATGCAAATGTTATATAATGTTCAGATTATAATTCATGAATAATTATTTATCCCAGA
Organism: Siphonodentalium dalli; assembly: GCA_032622095.1. Lineage (NCBI taxonomy): Eukaryota > Metazoa > Mollusca > Scaphopoda > Gadilida > Siphonodentaliidae > Siphonodentalium > Siphonodentalium dalli. The sequence goes on from CP136063.1 coordinate 294,190,375, forward strand.
TGCAATATTTTACATCAAAGTAGTCAGATTATGATTATATGGTACATGTACTACGGTACGTAGCGAACAGTACCCAGTGGAAGACAAAACATACAATAATTAGAAAAATACTCACAATTGCACCTTTCTTTACCGACGACAAACAGCTGTGAGCAGCAGGCGAACTTGTTGGAATAGGCCTTGGTGTCTTCGGGGTCAGATGCAGTTGTGATGATTCTTGGTTGTCTCAGAGAGAGAACAAACAGTTGAGATAATAATTTTTAATTCAGAGATGTTAAGTGACCCACTGAATGAAATAATCAGTATTTAGATGAGAAAAGTATAATAATAAGTCAGAATATTCTTTGAATAACAATTATAACATTACACACTATGTTTAGTTTCTAATAGAAACCAAATCACTTGGTAACATTGAATAAGAGGTAGAAATCTATCGCCTGCATTCTTTACTGTATATATTATTTTTAATATAACTGGAAATTTATTAACCCTTTACCCAACAAACCGGCCAAAACCGGCCAAATAAAGCTTCAACAGCCTAAAATATCTTCGGTCTGTCTCAATAGAACCATACAAATATGGATATCATTGGAACCGGCTCCTTGACCACATTGTGATAGTTACAGTTATGCCCTGTGCCAATGCATTCTCTTATATATGCGAGTTGACCATAGGTCGCCTCGCATATATAAGAGAATGCATTGGCCTAAAAAAAATCTTTTTACCATTCTTTAACAATTTTATAATTTTTAATGTGTTAAGCCAATGCATTCTCTTATATATGCGAGGCGACCTATGGTCGACTCGCATATATAAGAGAATGCATTGGCACAGGGCCCTTCTGTTGGGTAAAGGGTTAATTCATTCACATGCCCATAGTCTTATGCTCTGGTCATAGTACACTATATATCAAAAATAATAGTAATATTAACAGTATAGACCAAAATTGATGGTTGACATTTTAGTGAAATATACTCACTTGAAGCTAGTGTAATGGTTTCATCGCCATGACTTTCTGTTGATTTCTTTGATTTAAGAGGTGATAGAATACTCGTCTGAAAAATATGTCAAAGTAATCTTTAATTATTGATACTAATAATACTATTCATTGATATTTCATAGTTACAGCTACACATGCACATGTGGAATACATTGGATTCCACCTGGGTGCCACTTCAAATGAACTATTCTTTTTGCATATTTCTTGCAATGTATATACATCTAATTCCAGTTTAAAATTGCATATCCTATGCAAACTCCAATGACTTGACCTGTATATAATAGCACCCTTCATCATTTAAAATAACAAGTCTGCAAATTACAATTGGCCCCATCAAAATTTGCAGTACACATATAAGTAAATGGCCGTATGATTGCATGCCAAACAAATAGTTTGATAAATATATCAAGAAATTAATTTCCGAAACTTAACCCTTTACCCAACAAACCGGCCAAAAACGCCCAAATAAAGCTTCAACAGCCTAAAATATCTTCGGTCTGTCTCAATAACACCATACAAATATGGATATCATTGGAACCGGTTCATTGACCACATTGTGATGGTTACAGTTATGCCCTGTGCCAATGCATTCTCTTATATATGCGAGTCGACCATAGGTCGCCTCGCATATATAAGAGAATGCATTGGCCTAAAAAAAATCTTTTTTTAACACTTTTTACCATTTTTTCTTACAACAATTTTATAATTTTTTCTTACATTTTTATAATTTTTAATATGTTAAGCCAATGCATTCTCTTATATATGCGAGGCGACCTATGGTCGACTCGCATATATAAGAGAATGCATTGGCACAGGGCCGTTGTTGGGTAAAGGGTTAATAATGAATTTGATTTTCAAAGAGCATCTTATCAACTTTCCTATATTCTTTATCCACATTTGCTTCATTCTCTGTGCGGACTGTAAATATTCCTCAATCTTTACATAGTATCAGTCTGTGGGAGTCTAAATAGAGGGTGAGGTGTATAGAGTGTCTGCTAGTAACAACCAGGCTGGGTTATCCCCTCTTAATCCATGAATGTATAATTTAGGTTAATCGGTGGCTCTTCTTGAATCATGACCTCCAATTGTTGTTTGGAATTAGCACTGAGCCGCTTCCCATTGTAAACACAGATGACGTCGTCTTTCATCTTAATATATGTTTTTAAATAAACATGAGCATTATAGTAACTTGGAAAGTACATCGGAAAGAGAATTATTAGATCTTTTGAATGGCGTGTGAAACTCCTGCACCCCAAAATTATAATTATGTGTTTTAAATATAAAAAGACTTTGAAGTCGCCCCTTGGAGACCCCTTCAATGATTCTGGACATACAGTCAGTTGATCAGTTTTAGAATAGTTTTCGTATACAAGTCCAATATGTGAAGCCAGGAGATATCCTTTCTATTGATTCACAATTTCCTCGACTGGTTGACCATACAGAATAGTTCTGGTACCTTAATGCTTAAAAGCATACACATTTGATATATTATCATGTATACTTTCGGTATCAAACTTGGCTATATTCGGTTTCCACATTTGCTTCATTCTCTGTGCGGACTGTAAATATTTACATAGTATTTGTATTTGTCTGTGGGAGTATAAGTAGAGGGTCAGGTGTATAGAGTGTCTGTTAGTAACAACCAGGCTGGGTTTTCTCCCTTAATCTGCCTGTGGACGACACATACACCTGGATCTGGAACTATATCTTGTTTTATCATTTAATACCCTTTGCATGGTTTTACTATAATGCGCAAAATGGAATTAGAAGCAAACTTCTAAACAGAGATCAATGTTTCATTTAACGTATTATAGAGAAAAATAGAGTGGTCATCATCACTGTTCATTTACCTGTATCATAGAGAACAATAGAGTGGTGCCCATCACTGTTCATTTACCTGTATCATAGAGAACAATAGAGTGGTGACCATCACTGTTCATTTACCTGTATCATAGAGAACAATAGAGTGGTCACCATCACTGTTCATTTACCTGTATCATAGAGAACAATAGAGTGGTCACCATCAATACAATTATATTATATGTGGAAGATTGGTATGGTATTTGCCATGTATGTGGAAGATTCATACTTGCACATTCCATGCAATCTTTATGTCACATATGTGAAGGAATACATCGGATTCCAGTTTAAATTTGCATATTCTATGCAGATTCCAAGAGAAACGTCGCACCTATCTTCCAATTAGAATGAGCCACAGTTGGATATTCTTCCAAAATGGTAGTTTATTGATGCCTACACGCTACAAACCAAAAGTCACAAGCGGAATCTATGACTCTTGCTCCCATCACGTACACCATGGATCACATTTTCCTCCGACATTTTTTACCCTGTGCCAATGCATTCTCTTATATATGCGAGTCGACCATAGGTCGCCTCGCATATATAAGAGAATGCATTGGCCTAACAATTTTTTACAATTTTAATAATTTTTTAATTTCACCCATACAGAGCCCCAGACAAACATGAGCAGACGACACTCTTCTATATGCTTCTATATATGTGTGGGGCTCCCTGCAGGGTAATGGATGTTTTTTATTTTATGTCCTAAAAATTGTAAGAAACATTTATTAAAAAAAATGATAAAAAATTGTTAGGCCAATGCATTCTCTTATATATGCAAGGCGACCTATGGTGAACTACTTGACGACATATAGTCATAGAGGATCTCTTCTTCATGGCGAATGGGCCTTGTTGCGATGAAGGTCAGTTCCCATGTACATGCTAGTTTTGGTTTGACGTTAGGGTGTTTGTTTGAATGATTAATCAAACTGCCTTTACCCAGTGAGTTGCCCCTTCATTCCCAATTATGGCCCAAAAGGATCTGCCTATCTGTCCTGGGATCATGAATGTATAATTTAGGTTAATCGGTGGCTCTTCTTGAATCATGACCTCCAATTGTTGTTTGGAATTAGCACTGAGCCGCTTCCCATTGTAAACAAAGATGACGTCGTTTCTTGCTATGTCACACTTGGGAACAACAATTCCTCTGTCTTCAAAATTATCTACCCTCATTCTCAGCCAATTCTTTTCCCTCTTGAGCTATTTCATATATTACTTTGTCATCAATCCTCTCCATCTCTGGAATGTCCCTCGCGTGACGAATAAACTCCTTCTTCCTTGCGATCATAGCATTCAGTTTGCATGTTTTGACTGGAATGTATTGAAAGCCAATCTTCTGAGCCATTACTTTGTTTTGTTGTTCTCTGAACTTGTCAGATTTGCTCTTCATCTTGGGCCGGTCATCTTCAGCTTGCAATACACCAAGCATCTGCAAGAATTCATTAAACATGTCTCCAGATCCCCATCGGTCCCATACTCCTTTCATTTGGTCGTAACAAACAGGCCCTGTACATTGCATTGTGAATATTCCGGTTAACCCTTTACCCAACAAACCGGCCAAATAAAGCTTCAACAGCCAAAAATATCTTCGGTCTGTCTCAATAGAACCATACAAATATGGATATCATTGGAACCGGCTCCTTGACCACATTGTGATAGTTACAGTTATGCCCTGTGCCAATGCATTCTCTTATATATGCGAGTCGACCATAGGTCCCTCGCATATATAAGAGAATGCATTGGCCTAAAAAAAATCTTTTTTTAACACTTATTACCATTTTTTCTTACATTCTTTAACAATTTTATAATTTTTAATGTGTTAAGCCAATGCATTCTCTTATATATGCGAGGCGACCTATGGTCGACTCGCATATATAAGAGAATGCATTGGCACAGGGCCCTTCTGTTAATAGTTTGTTTCTCAGGGATTTTCTTTTTCAAAGTGATGAGGGAGGCAGTTATTTATATTTATTATTTTTTTCAAATTAATTTTGTGTTGAGGCAGGTATTTATATATATAATATTTATCGGAGTCCCATATTAAGGAATAATACTGGATATGGACACTACAGTGAAACAGGACAGCTGACCATCATATAATCCCCTTAATTTTTTAATAAAGATTGGTATAAAGTTGTATAGAGGAGACAGTTTAAAATGGTTTCTGTCAAATCAAACAGTGCTGTTTTTATTTCCTTCCACAACTCAGCTTTCAGGAAAGGCTGCTCAAGCGTTTTCCCCAACTGCTCTGTGAAATCCATACATGTAAGCTTCAGACTGTCTAGTCGTGGCACTCCATGCTTTGACTTTTTGGGGTCGTTATAGCCAAAGAACTTGCGAAGTGATTCTGGAACATGATACGCTCTATCTTCTAGTTTAGAAATGTGTGGCCCCACATACCACAATGCATCACAAACACTAGATACGAACTGTCGACCGACACTGTCCAGACTATCCCGTCGGAAACCAACTTTTTTCTCCTGCAACCAATCAATGAATGAGTTGGTTAACTCATCACGTTTATTTTTTACATTGACAGTTTTTGGCAAAACCATGTCTTTGCCACTGGTTATCATCATCGATAACACGTCATCAGTTACTTTCACATTGGCGGCCGGTGGAACATCGTTTCCGATTACAATTTTGAAGTATCTTCCAAATACTGCAATCACCTCAGACACTTTTATTTCCGGAGAAAGTTCGTCAAAATCGCCGGTTTTGTTCTCCCCACCGCTACCGTAAATTCACCGATGCTTGCACCGTCAACATCTTTCGTTTTCTCAATATAATCCTCCCCCATTTGATGAACGGATTTCGACTTTTCGACAGATATGATTGTCCAACATCGGTCACCGATAGAAATATTGACCAAGGTAGCCATTTTGATCTTGTCGCTAACCGGAAGTTATCGCCCTTGGTGAATGTAAATTCCTGTTAGCCGGATAGATTTGCACTTTACGTATGTAAACTTTTAAGAAGAATTATTCGGGCCGGGGTGGTTTGGGACATGCGGTATTTATATATTTATTATTTCAAATTTCATCATATAGTATGAAGTACTTGGAAATGTAATTACACATATTGCAGCCAACTTTCTCTCTGTAGTACATCCAACGCCTCACCAAACGTTTGTTTGAGGTTTCCAATGTGCTCAGCAATTTTTGCATCAAGGGTTTACACAAATTTCTGGAGGAAGCCATTTCTCGCTTCAAGAAGGGCACCCGATATTGATGTGACGATCTCTGTCATGGCCTCATCAGATCCAAGGGATAACAAAGGAGAAAATATAGGTTTATCCATATGACTTACCTTATTACCTTCTAATGTAATACTCCTCCACCATCAGTATGAATAAATTGATCACCTGAAAAGGACACCATACAATATGGTTGTTTGTGTATTGCTGTGCACTTAATAATTTGAAGAGTTAATATTTATTTAAATTAATAAATCAGATGAACAGTGAAATGAATAGTTCATATGTGACTGCATATCAATTAACTTTTAATGATCAATCAAAAAGTTATCTCTAATTCCTGTTTTTAATTATCGACAAGAAACATCTACATTACGATTACTCACTATTACAACTTTAAAATGACAAGATTTATGTAACACATACATTGTCTGTTAACCATCCCTCCTGCTCTAGAAATCCATGATTCTTCATCAGCTCCCTCTCTCCATCGCTCACATCATCCATGAGATTCCTTAATTCTGAGATAGACACCGGAATTTTGCTATACAAGCCGGCAGGAATATTGAAGTCCAGACTGTCCAGCTGTACAGCTTTCTGAACCTGTAAATATGAATGTGTGACAAGGCTTAAAATAAGTGGTCTGACATGGACAATTGTCAGACACCAAATTCAAATTTTTATAGGTTGTCAGGCTCTGCTTTGAAACTGTCTGACATAGTGTAAGGTTGAGAAATTGATGTATTTTTTTATGAAAATATCACTGGTAATGTGATATTTTGCAAAAATTTATAGAGCATGCTGTTAATTGAAATTGGATTGAATAATTTATGGAACAAGTTTTTCCTCCCAGTTGAATTATAACATACTGCTGTCCTGCGTTCCATAGTCATATTAAATACAGATCACAATGATAGGCCTACCCTTACACGGTACTAGTAACACCACTGGGATCAGAGCAATTGAAGAATTCTATAACCTTAGAATTGAAATCGGCAAGTATGTTTGATGTTGTTGAGGTGGGGCCGATTTGCATTAAAAAAAGTGAAAATTGAGAAGAGGAACATAATTGGGGGATAATACATCATTATTAGTTTAAATTGGTATTTATTATGGGTGATAAAAAAGACATGTCAGGCCTCATTTCAAAATGTCAGACCATGTCTGTTTGGTGCCTGACAAAATGTCAGATAGTAAAATAAAAATTATTTTAAGGCTTGATGTGTGAGGTATAAGAATGAGAAAAATGTGAAGCAACCAATCACTAACAATATTGTTATGAAATCTGGGGCAGAAGTGTTGACACATATGATGTTCTGATTTCTTTAACCCTTTGAGTGCCAGGGGCCGATCTCATCGGCCCTAAACCTACAAAATAAGTCTGTTAAAGAATATAAGAACAAATTATTAAAATTGTAAAAATGGTCGACTCGCATATATAAGAGAATGCATTGGCACAGGGTATATGGGTTGATACAAAAATCGACCTGGCACTCAAAGGGTTAAATAATGCATTCAAAAAAAGATAAATCATTTTGCCCATACAAATTAGAAATTGCTATGTATAATTATATAATGGTTTCAAAACCAGAAATACTTGTATAAAAATGATAATTATACAGGAGATTAATATAATACAGACAGATTAATAGATGGTGACATTCTGTGCCAAATAGGCCAACCGAAACCGCTCTGTATAGACAGTTACCATCGTCTCCGAGTTGTATTGGGGTATAATCGTGGAGGATTATTCAATTAAGTTTTCCAAAATTTGTTTCGTCGTCGAGCCAACGTCATTGTTTATCAGTGTTGTTTTTGGAAGTGGTGGTAGTTATTGTTTATCGGTTGTTTTTGGAATTGGTGGTAGTTTGATTTTATATGTTTCGAGCAATGAGCCGCTCGCTTTCGATTTGAATTTCCAATTCAGCTGTGCTCTTCTTTGTAGGTTGGTTTCGTTTAATTCATTAACTTTCATTTTCTATCTTGTATGCCTTAAAGCGATATATTATGAATATCAAAAGTTTAGTCGCATTCTCACGCTTCCTTTGGTTCACTTCATCACGACCAATGGATTTAAGAACAACAATCGCCAATGTATTAGCCCGCACGTAATTCCATTTAGATTTCAGCTGATTGTTGTCTGAAGTGCCTGCAAAATTCGTTCCAAACTCAATTTATCGGGAAAGATGCCCTTATCTGAAGAGGAGAGACAGAACAAAACACTTGAAATCCTTCGCCAATTGACCAAATTCCACCAAACTGCGCCTCAATTCAATGTTTTCTCCATTTATTGCATCATAAATTTTCTCCACCAAATCCATACAATTTTGTTTCTTCCAGTCTACATCTTGCTTCAACGTGTGTTTCAAACTTTTGCAATTATTGTTTATCCAATTGACTGTGCTTAGTAACGGTCCTGGTCATTTTGAAATTTTCAGTCAACATTGGCTCAATTCTCAGAACAGAAACGTTTTATATCGTCAATTTGTTGAGGTATGTAGAGGATTACCATCGGTATCTTATCCTGGGATGTAGAGGATTACCATCGGTATCTTATCCTGGTATGTAGAGGATTACCAATGGTATCTTATCCTGGTATGTAGATGATTACCATCGGTATCTTATCCTGGTATGTAGAGGATTACCATCGGTATCTTATCCTGGTATGTAGAGGATTACCATCGGTATCTTATCCTGGTATGTAGATGATTACCATCGGTATCTTATCCTGGTATGTAGAGGATTACCATCGGTATCTCATCCTGGTATGTAGAGGATTACCATCGGTATCTCATCCTGGTATGTAGAGTATCTTATCCTGGTATGTAGAGGATTACCATCGGTATCTTATCCTGGTATGTAGAGGATTACCATCGGTATCTTATCCTGGTATGTAGATGATTACCATCGGTATCTGATCCTGGTATGTAGAGGATTACCATCGGTATCTCATCCTGGTATGTAGAGGATTACCATCGGTATCTCATCCTGGTATGTAGAGGATTACCATCGGTATCTGATCCTGGTATGTAGAGGATTACCATCGGTATCTTATCCTGGTATGTAGAGGATTACCATCGGTATCTCATCCTGGTATGTAGAGGATTACCATCGGTATCTTATCCTGGTATGTAGAGGATTACCATCGGTATCTTATCCTGGTATGTAGAGTATCTTATCCTGGTATGTAGAGGATTACCATCGGTATCTCATCCTGGTATGTAGAGGATTACCATCGGTATCTCATCCTGGTATGTAGAGGATTACCATCGGTATCTCATCCTGGTATGTAGAGGATTACCATCGGTATCTGATCCTGGTATGTAGAGGATTACCATCGGTATCTTATCCTGGTATGTAGAGGATTACCATCGGTATCTCATCCTGGTATGTAGAGGATTACCATCGGTATCTTATCCTGGTATGTAGAGGATTACCATCGGTATCTCATCCTGGTATGTAGAGTATCTTATCCTGGTATGTAGATGATTACCATCGGTATCTTATCCTGGTATGTAGAGGATTACCATCGGTATCTTATCCTGGTATGTAGAGGATTACCATCGGTATCTGATCCTGGTATGTAGAGGATTACCATCGGTATCTTATCCTGGTATGTAGAGGATTACCATCGGTATCTTATCCTGGTATGTAGAGTATCTTATCCTGGTATGTAGAGGATTACCATCGGTATCTTATCCTGGTATGTAGAGGATTACCATCGGTATCTGATCCTGGTATGTAGAGGATTACCATCGGTATCTTATCCTGGTATGTAGAGGATTACCATCGGTATCTTATCCTGGTATGTAGAGTATCTGATCCTGGTATGTAGAGGATTACCATCGGTATCTCATCCTGGTATGTAGAGTATCTTATCCTGGTATGTAGAGGATTACCATCGGTATCTTATCCTGGTATGTAGAGGATTACCATCGGTATCTTATCCTGGTATGTAGAGGATTACCATCGGTATCTTATCCTGGTATGTAGATGATTACCATCGGTATCTTATCCTGGTATGTAGAGGATTACCATCGGTATCTTATCCTGGTATGTAGAGGATTACCATCGGTATCTGATCCTGGTATGTAGAGTATCTGATCCTGGTATGTAGAGGATTACCATCGGTATCTTATCCTGGTATGTAGAGGATTACCATCGGTATCTTATCCTGGTATGTAGAGGATTACCATCGGTATCTTATCCTGGTATGTAGAGGATTACCATCGGTATCTGATCCTGGTATGTAGAGTATCTGATCCTGGTATGTAGAGGATTACCATCGGTATCTCATCCTGGTATGTAGAGTATCTTATCCTGGTATGTAGAGGATTACCATCGGTATCTTATCCTGGTATGTAGAGGATTACCATCGGTATCTTATCCTGGTATGTAGAGTATCTGATCCTGGTATGTAGAGTATCTGATCCTGGTATGTAGAGGATTACCATCGGTATCTCATCCTGGTATGTAGAGTATCTTATCCTGGTATGTAGAGGATTACCATCGGTATCTTATCCTGGTATGTAGAGGATTACCATCGGTATCTGATCCTGGTATGTAGAGTATCTGATCCTGGTATGTAGAGGATTACCATCGGTATCTCATCCTGGTATGTAGAGTATCTCATCCTGGTATGTAGAGGATTACCATCGGTATCTTATCCTGGTATGTAGAGGATTACCATCGGTATCTTATCCTGGTATGTAGAGGATTACCATCGGTATCTCATCCTGGTATGTAGAGGATTACCATCGGTATCTTATCCTGGTATGTAGAGGATTACCATCGGTATCTTATCCTGGTATGTAGAGGATTACCATCGGTATCTTATCCTGGTATGTAGAGGATTACCATCGGTATCTTATCCTGGTATGTAGAGGATTACCATCGGTATCTCATCCTGGTATGTAGAGGATTACCATCGGTATCTTATCCTGGTATGTAGAGGATTACCATCGGTATCTTATCCTGGTATGTAGAGGATTACCATCGGTATCTTATCCTGGTATGTAGAGGATTACCATCGGTATCTTATCCTGGTATGTAGAGGATTACCATCGGTATCTTATCCTGGTATGTAGAGGATTACCATCGGTATCTTATCCTGGTATGTAGAGGATTACCATCGGTATCTGATCCTGGTATGTAGAGGATTACCATCGGTATCTCATCCTGGTATGTAGAGTATCTTATCCTGGTATGTAGAGGATTACCATCGGTATCTTATCCTGGTATGTAGAGGATTACCATCGGTATCTGATCCTGGTATGTAGAGGATTACCATCGGTATCTTATCCTGGTATGTAGAGGAGTACCATCGGTATCTTATCCTGGTATGTAGAGGATTACCATCGGTATCTGATCCTGGTATGTAGAGGATTACCATCGGTATCTTATCCTGGTATGTAGAGGATTACCATCGGTATCTGATCCTGGTATGTAGAGGATTACCATCGGTATCTCATCCTGGTATGTAGAGTATCTTATCCTGGTATGTAGAGGATTACCATCGGTATCTTATCCTGGTATGTAGAGGATTACCATCGGTATCTGATCCTGGTATGTAGAGGAGTACCATCGGTATCTTATCCTGGTATGTAGAGGATTACCAATGGTATCTTATCCTGGTATGTAGAGGATTACCATCGGTATCTTATCCTGGTATGTAGAGGATTACCATCGGTATCTTATCCTGGTATGTAGAGGATTACCATCGGTATCTCATCCTGGTATGTAGAGGATTACCATCAGTATCTTATCCTGGTATGTAGAGGATTACCATTGGTATCTTATCCTTACTATGAATCACCCTTTGTACTCATGGGTGGAATTGTACTAAATCTCCCAAATTTTGGACATGGTCCTGCGTGGTCAGCAAATTTCCTTCTATTTCCTTCCACCTGAGTTCTTTGCTTCTTTTCGTTATATTTTGGCATTGAATTCACTGGATTTAGATAATATTATCTCTACAAATTAATGCCAGATTGGTCGATGTTATGCTCTTAGTTACATCCCATTTATTAGTTATTAACACCACCGGTGTATGCTGTTCTTGAGATTCTATATATCTGGGCGCCGACATTAACAGTGGGTGTTTTATTTATAGAATGGGAAATTCAGGTTTATTTAAAAGTCGAACTATTTACTTGTGTAAAGGAGTGGCGGGATGGGGATATTGCTTTGTCATCAATCCTCTCCATCTCTGGAATGTCCCTCGCGTGACGAATAAACTCCTTCTTCCTTGCGAACATAGCATTCAGTTTGCATGTTTTGACTGGCATGTATTGCAAGCCAATCTCAGGCGAAGTATGACCAACAGCCAGCTAAATATGGCTGGTATGTCGAATTGAAAGTAGATCGCCTTCTTCCGTCTATTTCCTTCCACCTGAGTTCTATGCTTTACGTTATATTTTGCATTCTGTATTTGCTTCAGAGAACGCGGAGCTGAGTATATGTCCTCCTGTTCTTTGACCAGAGTCCGGTATGCTTGGAGGGGTTGCATTGATGACGATTGTTCCTTAATTTTTTACATAGCCTCCCGGGGCATTCTAATGTAATAGTTCATGTCTTTAGTACTATTTCTGTGTGGACCATGACCTGGAAATATGCCAGTATATTCGATAAGTGCAACCGTATTTGTGTCTTCGCCATCATTATCTATCCACGTTACCCTTTATAACACTTGCTCAGCTTGTGTGTTCAGTACCTCCTATGCACTATTATTCGCAAGGAGTGTACGTGGTCATTTTGTCCTTCACGTGTTTGAGACAGTATTCGCCATTCTTCAAAACAACTTGTTCGACACCCCTGGACCTGCCTGGCATGCTGGGAAAAATTGATAATGGCCCACAGTCGTCCCACCATTCACGCGACTTTCGATTTCTTTTACACTCCAAATTTGTCAAATTATCTACTATGAAATTAACATTTTCTTTCGGGCTACAAGGTATATTTGGCAGAACGGTTTCATGTCCTGCTCATTTGCGCAGGAGGAAGGCTCGCTGTTAACTAACTAATCGTCGTCAGAAAAAGAGTCATCGATATGTTGTACGTCTGAACCATTGTTCGAAATTATGTCTATTTGTGGTTCGGTCAATAACGAATTATCTATTTGCGATGGGGTTTCGGTGGATTTTTTGCTGATCTTATTGTTTTCAAATGAGATGATTTCACATTTTATTTCTCGTGTCGCAGAATCGGAGACATTGCATGTACCATCAGATGTGATAAGACTTGCCATAATTGAAGGTTAGTCAATATGGTTTGAAATTATGTCTATTTGTGGTTCGGTCAATAGCGAATTATCTATTTGCGATGTTGTTTCGGTGGATGTTTCATTGATCTTCTTGTTTTCAAATGAGATAATTTCACATTTTATTTCCCGTGTCGCAGAATCGGAGTCATTGCATGTACCATCAGATGTAGTAAGACTTGCCGTAATTGAAGGCGAGTCAATATTTGACTCTACATTTGTTTTTTTTTTTTGGCGAGAACCACGCATTGAGAGAAGCGGCTTTATGCATTTGAATAATTGATATGACAGATGCCGTTTGCGTGACTTTATTTTTCTGTATAAAAACAAAATGATTAGGTTGAAAATTTGTCTGGGTATTTGGGACAGAAGTAGATGTCCATAGCCGTGGCGCGTTGTCTAATGACAGACGCCTGTACACCCTCTTACTAAGTGTGGTACCTACTGTGTTGTCGAGCATTGTTGGCAATAAGTGGAAATGCCTTTGTTCAGGAGAGTATTGATTGCAACATGATTCATTTCTGACCAACGATGGGGTCTCAACACGGACAGGATCAAGTTTCCCTCGCGCTGATAACACATGACTTTGACTTTTGTCAACATAGAATTTATTCGCCACTGTTGATCCGTGCTGACAAATTTTGTTCATCAACTGTCTATCTTCTTTAGGTAGCGCCAAGAAATCTGCCATTGTTTCAACTAGTTCCCTACTTTTCTTATTTTATATGGTTCTAAATTGTATCTCTGATAATGGCATCGAAGCCAATCTGATGCCCTTATTTGTGATCCCTTATTTGTGAGCCCTTCTTATTTGTGAGCCCTTATTTGTGAAATGTCTATGGTTAAGAAAACATATTGTGGTTGTAATTTCCACTGGATGTCACGTTGCATTGATTGACCAGTTGAACCAGAATCATGTGCAGTCCTATTGACATATTGTTAATAGGGTTAATTGCACAGTTCGGGTGCATTTTTTAAATGTAATTTTGCAATATGTCTTTCTCTTAGCAAATAGTTCCTTATACTGAGAGCTCCGTCATTGTCATCATTGTGTTGGTAGTTTTTTTATTTGGTCTGTGAAATCCTTTCTCAGAAACAACTCAATTTTTTTTATTTGTGAACTGGTTAGGAAAACATATTGTGATTGTAATTTCCACTGGACTTCGAGTTGCATTGATCGACCAGTTTTACTAATACCAAGTGTGGTCTCTTATTGACTATTGTTTAGGGTTAATTGCAGAGTTGGGTGCATGTTTTCGATGTAATTTTGCAATATGTCTTTCTCTTCGGCGGCTAAAATGAAAATGACCTCGTCCGATGGTCTTGTGATCATTCGCATGAAAAACCCAGCTGTCATGTTTCGTGTCAATGGCATATCCCTAATATGTCTTCTAAATTTAACAGCAAGGCCTGAAGTAAGAATTTAACCTGCATTATGTCATTGAAAAATGACACCTACATCTTAATTTTCTTCTGTTCAACATTTCAGAATCAGACATAGGAACTGATATGAGATATAATCTTTTATATGTACCCCATTTTCGTTCCATTAAGCCATATGTCATGTGTTTTTCACTTTGTCGTTGTGTTAGCTTGTCTAAGTTAGCACCTAAGTTCAATATTATGTCCATGAGATTTGTAATAAACACCTTGAAGTGAACCTATATAAATTTGTTGAGCTTTTCTGTGTGAATATATTTTTTTGTTCCCTGTTCAGTATTCCAACATTTTTTTTTTATGGCCTTTACATAATTCACGTTGAGTAAATTCTGATAATGGTAGAGCATTATAAAACAAAGTTAAAATATGTCAGGCAACTTAGATTCTTTATATGAGAACTCTTCATCAACTTGAGTTTGTCTAAAATAACAACAGATTCACATTTATAGGGTGTCTGCTTGTAACAACCAGGCTGGGTTACATCCACTCTCAGAGATCCATGTGTATAGAGTCTGCTAGCAACAACCAGACTGGGTTTTCTCCGTCAATAGAGATCCAGGTTTATGTCTGCTTAGTAACAGTCAGTCTGGGTTACCTCACAGAGATTCAGGTTTATAGAGTGTCTGCTAGTAGCAACCAGGCTGGGTTATCTCCCTTAATCTGCCTGTGGACGACACATACACCTGGATCAATAGCAAGAGTCTGTGATTGCAATCAAAAATATAATTTGCGTTGTGACTCATTGTATGATCGATTATTGTCCAGGCCCAGCTTTCAATTGTCCGTTTATATTGTGTGTCCAAGTCTGAATCATTCAATGGACAAGAGGCACCTTGTAATTTAGGAAACTTGGGTGAACTTTCTTTGCCAAAAATCCTCAAGAAATTCCAAATGGTGCATGCATTGCAGTACATGGTAGAGCAGTTTATCCAACTGTGTGAAAGCCATGTAATTTGTTGTGATTTTTCAAACGACTTATGGGCCATACTGTCCAGCGAGGATTTGAATTTTGAGTCAAAGTACGGACTGAGAGTGATTATATGATAGATGGTGGAATAATTTGAATGAGAAATCGAATACCTGAAAGTCTGAGAAATGAACACAAAATGATCCAAATGAATCGGGGGGAAAAAACACAAAGGGAGTTGTCTTGCCAATGTTTCGAACACCAATATTCTTCGTCCGGGCTTCAACACAAACCTTGACACATTACAACAATAGAATTAAGGTTTACATTGTCATGGACGCCATTTTATCTTTGTATGCCTTTCTTAACTTGGATATCCTGTCTGTCATAGTATCTTCTTCAAAGAGATCTTGGTTCAAATGATTTCACCCAATGTTTTGGTACGCTTAAAGGATTACTATCCTCATGAAACAACAAAACTCTATTGGAAAGCCACCCCTATTGTGATCACAATGATCCAAGTCCCATAAAAATCGCGTAATAAATAAGCCGAGAAATAAATAAATAATACCACCACCGGTTGTCGGCTATCTCCGTCGCAAAACCTTGCATGACGTCAAGCGAGGTAAACTAATTAAAAACAGGGAATCAGAGTCGGAGTTAATTATGTCTACCTATATGGCGATGGAAAATCCGGAATCGACATCAGCGCGTGAGTGTAATGGAATTACTGCGGGGCATATCAATAGCATTGTGTACACATGGTGAATTGTCATCGCGCGGTGAGTTATCTTCACTTGTGATTTGTCTCAAGTGCTGTTTGGAAAGTTACGGTATTGTTTTGACAAAAAATATAGAGGGACGATTGAGCGGGGTAGATAACACTTTCGTATAAAGCTTATAAAAACACGAGCCGGCATGTGAACTTTATTCGGGTGCGTGTTCGCGATGTTGTTTTAATTTTCCATATATATGCCCCGAGTGTCCCATATTTACAATCATTCATTCATTCTAGTGACTCTCAGTTAGGCATATGCTGTATTCATTTCCAAACAATGTTCGTTTACGTGATATTTGGCGGGATTTCTGTGGGAAACCCGTTGCGCAAAATCAGAAACCGATTACATATACCAAATAAAGAGCGTTTAATTTGACGAGTCAGTCATGGTTACGAATACATACAATTGCAGTTAAAGTGGGGAGTATGTTGATGAATAATTCACGATGACAACTAGTCGAGTCCCCATTTCCTTCACCCTGGCTCAATAAAGAGCGTTCCACGTTAAGAGTTTTCCTAATATGGTACGAATAAAAAGAGTTTAATAAAGCGGAAATTGCTATGACAATGATGGAAGGATATATAAAGCATGCATATCGGAAGTTCATGTACATGTATTGACCTGTATTGTTGTAATCAGTAAACAATCACTAGAACAACTGTTCTAAGTCGAGTCCCTTTACCTTGACGCAATAAAGAGCGTTCACTATTACGATATATTGCGAATAAAGAGCACTTGAATATGTGATTCCATATTAAACCGGATTATTATCCCTCCTTCAAAAGGTGTTATATATGATTGGATGTTTAAACGAACCACGGCGAACATTTATATATTTTATAACCCTATTGTTATGCGTAATTGACACATTGAGGTCGATTTATGACCTGGATATTCAATAGACCGCATCGCTAGAGTGCTAATTTTATAGGCCAATAACCATGCATAGATGCAGTTAATTTCCATCAGTGACAGTCGGCTAGATTGTTATGGGGTGGGGGAAGCAATATTCCGAAATATATATAAACACCATATTGCCCAAATATATATACATGATTCATAACCAAGGAAAAATGAACTTATCATATCATATTGGTAATGAATGACTTGATTATAATTGATTAAATCCGACAGCAATAAACCAATTTTGTGTTGTTTTACCGCGTTACGATAAATTAAAACGAAACGCTCTTTATTGACACACGACTAATGGCATCTGGAAATTGGAATGTTTACAAGATGATAATTGCCTAATAACTGTGCAAGTCTTCGCGTATATATGCAATCTTGATATGCATATATAATATAACTTGGACTATTCCGGTAACGAAAAAATATATATAAACCCGAGCACCCGTTTATATAGATAAATGCGCGCAAAACTGAATAATATACGGGCATGGCTTTATAGTAACAACACATCGCGATACATATAATAATAGTAATAATAACACGATAAAGACATTTACGAGAAAGGCGATGTTTTCGGCGACGTTTTGCATTCGCAGTGTGATGAACGCGACAATCTTCAAAGGCCGCGATCGACTACATGCAAACTTAAAATACCGCCGTCGCGTATCTATGCGTTGTCAATGAGTTACCACGTGATCGATCACGTGCTATGCTTCTGTTTACATGTGACAATAACGTGATCGGGCTGATGATCACGTGACTTCGTCTACAACAAAATCTTCGGCTAACTTCGGAATTTTTTGTAATCGTTATTGGCGACCGAATATTAGATTATATGCGCCCAATGGACATTTTATATATATATTATCGGTATATTGAAAGAAAATAATATTGTTTTTTCAGGACCGTATTCCTTTAAAGACAAGTAGTGATGATTCATTGAATACTTCTTTCATCGAAGTTGCATTTTCTCAGGTCAGGTCTATACGATTGCACAGCGAGTGATTCCCGCCTTTTAGTTTTGTTCCCTTCTTTCCATTTCCTAATTGGCAGTTGGGGAATTATGATGTCGTTGTTGGTGTGGTTTAGGAGATAGACAGCCCGGGTTTACTATGGTGAGATAGACAGCCCGGGTTTACTATGGTGAGATAGACAGCCCGGGTTTACTATGGTGAGATAGACAGCCCGGGTTTACTATGGTGAGATAGACAGCACTGGTTTTATACTATGGTGAGATAGACAGCCCGGGTTTACTATGGTAAACGTGAAATTGAGTATCCTGTAGTTATTGTTTGAGGAAATTCCTATTTTCTAGTGCAGGTGGGGGGGGGGGGGGGTCTAATTTTGCATGTATTTGTCATGCACAGCCATGTTAATTAATAGCAACTTGCATATCCCATGTTGTGAGAATGCTTTGCATATTTTTTAACACAATAGGTGTATGTGAGACCGGTGGTATAAGTGTTTAGCAATATAAAGTTATCTTTATAAAGATTTGGTTGGCCCTGAAAAGGCAAATTTAGGCTTCTTTGAACCTCCTTTGTCATCGCAATCAAATTTTCTTTTCAGGAATTTCCCTTCCCATCTGTCTTTCCTGGCAATAAACATTGTTTTGAAGCTTTTTCTCGCTTCACCCGATTCCTTTTCTGTTATTGGTATCTAGTCGAGCGCCTCATCATAGGTGTGCTTGCGTTGCTGGTTATGTACAGCAACTTTTGAGTCCAGGGTTTGACAAACTTCTCTAAGAAGCTGCTCCTGTCTTCAAGCATAGCCCCAGACATTGCTCAGCCTTTGTGTCTTCGTTTTCCAGTGTATATTCGGTCCAGGTTCATTTCGGAGTAATGTATGGAGGAGGAAGTATGGAGTTGAGCCGGTCATCATGGCCTGCGTTATCATCGCCTTGAGTGTTAACAGAGGTTGTCTGTCTTTTGCAATGGCCTCCATCGTTTCAGTAGATAGTTCTACTCTCATGTCTTCTAAGTCCTTTTCAGCCTGGCTGGATGGCACTGGGACATCAAGATTGAAGTTGGTTTAAACAATATTTAATTTGAACTAATACAGAACATAATTACATACAATAAATACAAAACATATATTTTTGTTTAAGTGTTCAAAAAGAGGATTGGGCAACAAGCTTGGGGTCTTTTGTTAAGTCCTATCCTCGGAAAATAAATGTTACCCCAATTGATACCATTGGGGTATAGCAGACGGGTTTGGTTCTGTGTGGTCCAAATAATAAAGTTTAGGTGAAGGGATGGGAAAGAGAGAGGGAGTGCAGGCAGTGGTTGAAAATGCATAGGTGAACTTACTATTAACAGTACGATAAGATATATCACGGAGAAATAAGTGAGGATTGTATTGTTTTAAATTGATCACCATTTATTGTCACAAGCCAGTGAAAAGTCTAAATGCAAATAAAGATTGAAGTTGATCTTGATACAGAGTTTTCTGCTTCCATTTTGGTTCAAAAATTACAGCTGAATGAGTTCTGTAGATATTTCATCTCTTTTGTATTCGTTTTGATTTTGTATAGTGAAAGTTATTGTGAAATATACCCAACAATCAGCAACAGACTAGTGGTCTATTCTATGTTCCTACATTGCCCGGAAGGTCATAATTTAAATTGAGCATGTTTCGGTTCACTTTTCCACTATAACATAATAGTGATAATGCGGAATTTTATCAGGGAACAGTGTTAAAAAATGCCCTTTGAAAACATTTATATAATGTGGGTCATGACATACTGATTGCTTACTTGTCAGCTGTTGCACCACAATTTCCTCACAAAAGCTACACTAGTTGTGAAGATAAAACATGTAATCACCCATAGCATATGGTTATGCAATAGCTAATATTATCAATTTTATTTCAAAATTAGCTCATTTTCAAATTTTTTCTTGGGTATACTGATCCTTGTTTGCTAGTATTGGATTTTATACATGCACTTCTGTCTGCTCCCGAGTTTGTTGGCTCGTATCGGTGTGCCATCGTTGGCTAGTATTAGAGCTTCTACATGTACTTCTGTCCATGTGAGATTCCTGAGATTCATTGGTGGAATACTGACTGAAGATGACGCCTGTGAGAACAAATTATTTAATGTATCATGTTTCCCTCATGCTGATAACACATGACTTTGACTTCTGTTGACACTAAACTTATTCGCCACTGTTTTCAAATTTCTTTTACCCTTTGAGTGCCAGGTCCGATTTTTGTATCAACCCATATACCCTGTGCCAATGCATTCTCTTATATATGCGAGTCGACCATAGGTCGCCTCGCATATATAAGAGAATGCATTGGCCTAACAATTTTTCATCATTTGTTATTATTTTTTACAATTTTTTAAAAATCTAAAAAAAAAAAAAAAAATTATTTTTATTTTTTAGGGCCGATTTTACAGACCGTAAATTAGGGCCGATGAGATCGGCCCCTGGCACTGAAAGGGTTAAACATATCGTGAAGTTAGAGGATCTTTCTTGGGTATACTGATTCTTCAACACAAATCACTACTAGTACAGTAATGCTCTAAGTAATCGACCTCTTAACCACAGCAGAATTATGGGTAACTTTTCAGGATTTAGTCGGATATACGGCTTGTTGCCATTCATCGGAAAGCTCTTGCCGAAAAGTTACCCATAATTCTGCTGTGGTTAAGAGGTCGATTACTTAGAGCATTACTGTATGAGACAGTATTTAAATTTCCCATGGACTTTTTAGAGGTCATTAAACCACACATTTGATGTTCAAGTTGAACACATACGGTAATATGTGCACAAATGCCACCTGGGAAAAACCCCATGTTATTTTTGTTTTCAAAGTTCACAACTCTATGTTTATTAAAAATCACATATGCCATTCATAAATAACATAGGTCTAATAATATTCTCTCTGTATTGGTCTTAAATTAAAAATAAGTGAATTTTTTTTCACCCTCAATGTTAAACATTTTGCGTCAGACAGAATGTTTGACAGATTCAAAAGTGTACCAGACATTGGCTATTTTTTGGCAATCATTGACCGTGAACGCACTCTTATTTTGAGCTTTGCCGACTGTACTTCAGTAAATGAACGTGATGTTATACACATAATAATACGGATAATATATCTTCAGTGGATTTTCATTTGAACAATGCTTCCTGGGAAAAGATTAATTCCAAAGATTATATAAGGGGTTTATTACCATGTTAGAACATATGATGGTTCTGAATTATTTATAAAGCCATCTCAGTTTGTATTATTTATAAAGCCATCTCAGTTTGTATTATGTATAAAGCCATCTCAGTTTGTATTATGTATAAAGCCATCTCAGTTTGTATTATGTATAAAGCCATCTCAGTTTGTATTATGTATAAAGCCATCTCAGTTTGTATTATTTATAAAGCCATCTCAGTTTGTATTAAAACTGTTTTGTTCATCCCTACACCAAATGGATATATATTCTTATTTTTGTGGATATTCTAATATGTTTGTTCTAAAATACTTATGTATAAACTATGGACCTTTCCTTCACTCTAACTTCATTCACATTGACAATATTATTTGTTATTCTTATAGGCAATAAGAAACTGATTCATAAATTTATTGCAGTAAACATCTTAAATGTTCCTCCATCCTGAACAACGCCGATGGTCTCCAGTACATCCTTCTGATGAACATTCAACCATTCCGTAGTTAGCCTCCAGTACATCCTTCTGATGAACATTCAACCATTCCGTAGTTAGCCTCCAGTACATCCTTCTGATGAACATTCAACCATTCCGTAGTTAGCCTCCAGTACATCCTTCTGATGAACATTCAACCATTCCGTAGTTAGCCTCCAGTACATCCTTCTGATGAACATTCAACCATTCCGTAGTTAGCCTCCAGTACATCCTTCTGATGAACATTCAACCATTCCGTAGTTAGCCTCCAGTACATCCTTCTGATGAACATTCAACCATTCCGTAGTTGCAGCTAATGTTTGGGCACAGGAAATGGGAAATTCAAGGCACATGACAATGTCTTTCCGCACAGATTTGTGGTATTCAGCCGCCTTTTTGATGCACTTCTTTGTTTTCTGGATGAGCGGTTTTCCATTTAATAAGATAATTTCATCCTTTGGGCAAGTATCTCCAACTTCATCGGACAGAAGCTTTGACAATATATCAGTGGTAAAGGCATCGCTGAAATTTCCATCTCCAACCAAAGAAAGTGGCACAGAAACAGGCTTTCTCAATTTGATTTCAGCACCTTTATAACTTCCCTGGTGCAGAAAGAAGTAACTTTTTGCCAAGAATCCATTGCAATAACTGCATATGATTAAATCGTTCTGTTTTTTCTCAGATGCCTGTCTCCGTTCCCTCAGAAACTTGTCATTGAAATGCCCCAGCATCTGAAAACTCAATATAGCACTGATAATCTACAGAATATATTAACATGTTGAATTTGTGTGGACAGAATTAACACTGCAACAATTAAAATTTAATGCTCATGCGGTGACACCAATACAAAAATATAATGACACTTTTATAGTGTTTGATTATAAATTTTGTCAGGTGTATTTTTTTAAAGACACTTTTCTCATAATACGGCATCTATGCCCCATTTATAACAATAACGATATGACTGAATATTTGGAATAATTTATAATGTGGACATAAAAAAATTATTTTCAAATACGCTCCATTTTTTATTGAATTTCTGCAGTGTTAAAAAATGCACACCAAGGCAAGAATGGAACATTCAGCAACTGAGAATGAACACCAAATCACTGAGAATGAACACCAAATCACCGAGAATGAACACCAAATCACTGAGAATGAACACCAAATCACCGAGAATGAACACCAAATCACTGAGAATGAACACCAAATCGCATTCAAGTGATTACAGACTGTAAATTTAATATCAAATTGATGCCTTTTATAAAATATAGAGAATTCAAAAAGACATTGTTTTTTCAGCATTTTTCAAATTATGTGTTACGCTAGAGTCTGATTAGCTAAAGCAAAAACAGGGTTATGAAATAGATAGAGCCTTATGAATAACATGATGACATTCAACCTCTCTATTTTTTGAAGACTTCGGCAGTGACTCTGAGTGACTAACAAATTGCTTGACCATACAGTTACATGTATATAACAAGATTATTTTAATAAAAATTTAACTGAAAATAATTGAGTAAAATATAAATTAAACTGAATAAATTATTTGGCACTTGGGAAGGAGTGCCGAAGGAAATTGTTAATGCACGCACAGACGATGGATGCCAACCATTGTCAAGTTGAGCTAAAATACTTTTTTGCAAAAATTAAATTTGAAAACAATAAAAATAAAACTAGATACATGTACATCATATCACATTAGGCATACTTCATACTCGCTAGTTTGTCCTGATCTGGAGAGAACAATCTGTTGGCTGACAGTTTTCTCAATGGTGTACTCTTTGGCGTACAATTGCTGGGTGATTGATGATCTGTCAGAGTGATTGTAGGTGTATGAATGTCCTGGACATGCTGATGTTTCATTCGTTGTACTGGTGTTGTAAGATGTGGTATGTTAGCTGGATGAGCTGAAAAGAAATGTATCCTGAATTGCATTTTTGTATAGTGAAAATGTGATTATATACTCAACAGTTTCCTTCAGGTTTTAGTCGATGTATGTAGCGCCTTACAATGTGTGAAAAATAAGTGCATCACCACACGCAGTATGTTGGCTTGAAGCCACATAGTTAACCGCAATGTTTCGACTCTATTTATACATAACTAGCATGTATAACTATGAAGGTTGAGTCTTCATCAGAGGCACGACCTTATTATATTTAATGGGTATTTACATTATATATGTATATGAGGAACATCTCAATGTACCATTCCGATCGACACATGGCCATTTCGATAAGAAATGAGAATTTGTTCACGCAAATATGAAGCAATGACCGTTGTTGCGATCTGTATATACCATAGGCAGGTATGGTATGGTAAGGCAAGTTAACATGCAAAACTCTGTCCACATTTCCATATTTAGTTGACTGGTTTTGTCATACTTTAGGGGTCTCATGGTGTATCCATTGTTATGCCTATATATGTAGCATAATAATTGTAGACTTGTAATATAAAACGAGTAGTTATTTACTGGCCTTTAATTTGATTAATTATATAGCTCGCACTGTATTCTTTCAGTTCACATGTGCTGTGGTCTGGGATTCATATGAATGTTTCATTTGTGGATAATTGAGACAATTTCTCATTTCATAAAATAGCATAGGTAGATTCAATGTGCGTTATAGTTTGAATATATTAGGATTCATTAAAAGGTTGGAATTGCCCCGACGATTCAAAGTGTTTAATTTGCATTGTACTTTCACGGCGAACAGACAGATTTGGTTATACCAATGTTAACGTGCCATACCATTTTTGTGTGGTGTTCCCTGTTGTATTTTTGGATAGTTCCCTGTCCCTTCCATATGGAAGGAGGGTAGGTGGAATTTATGAACGATATGAGCATTTATTTTCCATAATAGAACAGCAGACATTGTTGTGTGAAAACAGATTGTTCATGGTACACTGTGTCATTTTAACTTTGTCCTCTATCTTCTTGGAGAGAATCTTGGCCTCTTATTTGAGCGATTGTCCTCCACGTTGTGGTGATTTCTTTTGCTCACCAAAGTACTTCTTTATCGATTTAGTGCGGCCGCATATTTATTGTTAATTTCTCTGGTCCCTGCCAGAATCGCCGTTCGCGCTGGTCCGCTTTGTGGTGGCCGATTGGTAGTTGCGACAGTGCGGACTTCGTAATGTCTTTTAACTCCTCGGATAGTTCTGTAATATGCTGATGAGTATATCTATAATCCAGGATGATATTTTGTTTTGTCCTTAGTCTATCTCCGATTCAATGCGTAGTTTAATCTGGTCGTTGCCGAAATGGAGTCTCTTCCCATGCACCTTCATGAGAGGCTGGCATTGTGCAGGGTTTGCCATGCTGGTTTGTGTTTTAAGTGTCCGTAGAGGCTGGCGTTTCTTCGCCACTTCCTCAAACTTTTCCAGAGTGTTCTTTTCCAAATCGTTTGGTGTATCCAGTAGTGAGTAGTTTTCCAGAATTTCACTGCAGGGAGCCCCACACATATATAGAAACACATTGTGTCGTCTGCTCATGTTTGTCTGGGGCTCTGTATGGGTGAAATTATAAAATTGTTAAAGAATACAAGAACAAATTATTAAAATTGTAAAAAATTGTTAGGCCAATGCATTCTCTTATATATGCGAGGCGACCTATGGTCGACTCGCATATATAAGAGAATGCATTGGCACAGGGTAAAAAAAAATCATATTTATGAAAAGATTAAAGTCCAGATCAAACTCATCATCAATTTGGCTATTATTGTGAACATGTCGTTTGCTGCCATGATTTTAATTGATAAGAGAATTATTTAACTTGAATCATTTGGTATTGTTTTAAGGTTCACAAATGCTGGCATGTCGTGGGATTACAGGGATTGGTTCATTTTGTCTGGACACACCCACTCCCAGATGTTTATTTCCTTGTTCTAGCTCGTAGGTGAAGCGTTTTGGTGCCATTTAATCTATACGGGGGTTAGCCGAGTCTACTCGGTGTCCCGCAATAATCTGATTCATTTTATAGTGTATGTGAATGCAATCCTTTTCTACCTAAAAGTCTGACACAGCAGGTTGCATCACCTCTGGTCGGCGCCCGACAATGAATGGCTAACTATATCGCTATTCCATGATTATAGATATACCACTTTTGCGATTAAATGATGGACATCACACACTTTATTCGGCGGCTCCATTTACTGTTTCGACCTATTATTAATTGACTGGGTCATGACGCAAAATGTTCAATTAATGCATTAGGGCCTGTTGCCTTTGTGGTTCCTCCATTTTCCGTGTTGCAATCCGTCTTGCGACCCGTGGTGTCGGTGGTTGTCCCTGTACGGTTTCTTGATTGAATGTTCATGTGACACGCCCGAAGTGTGCCGTCCTTTCCTGTAGTCTTTGTTACATCTTGTAATCTAGGAGTCTGTCTGCACATTCGTTGTTATGTTTCCTAGTTTCCAAGATAATCCTGTTACACACATCTCCACTTTGTGGGTGGCCGATTGGGAGACTGTCCAGAGCTTGGGTCACTGCCGTTTTCAGCTCCGAGTTCAATGTGGCAATCTAGTTAATACGTCCAGTAGGGCCACAAGTGACGTGATGAATGCTTTACGGCCCTCCTCGACACCAGTATGAAGTGACGTGATGAATGCTTTACGGCCCTCCTCGACACCAGTATGAAGTGACGTGATGAATGCTTTACAGCCCTCTTCGATACCAGTAAATATTAGCTGGTGCAGCTCCTCATTGGCATCGCTGATCTTAAAATCAAGTGTCAGCCCCTCCGGAGTGTAGTCACTGTCAGCCGCATGTTGTAATCAGGATCGCATCATATTTAAAGGCTGTCTCTGGTTTGTACAATTCCAGTTTCCCATTTTTATTTGTATCGGATTGACGTTGGTCAAATCACTTTGCATTTTGATCTTGCATGTGTTTGGCTGTTTTTCCTTTATTGATTTCGCACTTGCTTAATATTGATTTTAAGTCAATATTTTCTTATATAATACAATAATCAATTGTGACATTTTTACATTACTTTTTCAAGAACAGACTGTCATGAAGTTTCAGGCTAACTCCTATAGAGTTCTACGGTCTACCACTTGCTCAAGCCAAAAAATGTCCCAAATCGATTGTATGTATTATTCCAGAGAATTCAAAATAAAATTATATTAGTAATTGATACAAGTTTTTCCGTACAGGGGCCTTCGATTCATATTTATTATTTTATCCCCCCGGAAACTATATAAAACTTGTTGTAGGAATAGATAGACCATCTTTAAACCTTATTGTAGGAATAAAGGGGTACTGTACGCCAAATGTTGTTGGTTTCTATAGTCTCCGAGTCAGAGAATAAGGTAACAATTTTTTCATTATTTGAAAGTCTGTTGAGTACGAAGTAGTGTTACGGATGACAAATTTACCGGAATGCAAAAATACAAATTGTCGTCGAGTAATTTTTGTACAGTTTTCAACCAAATGAATCAAATAAAAGTTATATTATAGGCATACTAGTCCAATATAATCATTTAAGTTATTGTATCGTCGCTAGTCAGTGAGTGGCTTGAATGTTCTCCCCGTATCATCATAATATTTTAAGCGATCATGTGTGCGATCGGTTTAACAATCCAGTATCCCTCAATTACTTTATTTTGATTACGGAATTCGTAATTTAATTGACGCCATTTTATGGCTCCAGTCATAAATTCAATTTATATCAAATTATTAACTTTTAAATTATTAAATTTTAAGATAGCATATTAACCTGAGTGTTTACAGAATACATCTTCGACTCAAATTACTTATGTTTCTATATATTATCGATATTAGATCGTTGTTGTCACCGGAAATTTAATGCAAATGGCGTACAGTACCCCTTTAAACCTTATTGTCCTTTCAAATGGTATTTTTGGAAAAAGTCAAAACTAAGGATCATTATTAGCGCCAGAATATCTATATTATTGTTTTTGGAAATTACTTCACAAATTTAATCGTCCAGTACTTAAAAGGTTATCAAAAATGCATTAGATAATAATTTATTTACTTATTTATAAATCAATCTCTTCTGTTGAGACAATTTTTTATATCTTTGTGCCTCTCGTTTCGATGGTAATCCTTTTCCGTTTAAACAAATTCGTCCCACAAACTCCAAACTCTATTTGGAACAATTGATTGTCCATGGTGTATATTTCTTCATCAACTAGTACTGCAGTATGTTCACTGAAAAAATAATACATTGATGTTAATACGTGTGTGATGTTAATACGTGTGTGATATTAATACGTGTGTGATGTTAATACGTGTGTGATGTTAATACGTGTGTGATGTTAATACGTGTGTAATAATACATTGATGTTAATACGTGTGTAATAATACATTGATGTTAATACGTGTGTAATAATACATTGATGTTAATACGTGTGTGATGTTAATACGTGTGTGAATAGAGTTTGATGTTAATACGTGTGTGAATAGAGTTTGATGTTAATACGTGTGTGAATAGAGTTTTATTGTGAAGCTTTTATTGTCCCCTGAAAAATTAATTTTCGGGGGACTTTTGAAATGGGGTCCGTCCGTCCGTCACACTTTTGAGTACCTTCATGGTGTAATCAACTCCTACAGTTTTCATCCCAGATATTTGAAACTTCAGAGTGTTGTTACCCGCATATTGGAGATGTGCAACATGTATATAGATGACAGAAAAATTATTTTTTGACAAAGTTATGGACCTTTTTCGACTTTCAACTTTAAAAAAAAATTTCTTTAACAAAGTGGCTTGCCACGTTTTCGGGGGACACCGCGGTCTGCTGACCTTTTATTGATAATTATATTGTATGCCCTTTTGAAGAAACATTGTATTATATAATCACTCTGTCCATCTGATGTCCATACGCTAACATTTTCGGTTACAAACCGATATCTCCAGTTTGGCATAATTTATCTGAACCAAAGTTGGTACGTGTATTTCCCAGCTAAAAATACCGTCCCAAGTTTGAATATAAATTAAGACTGATATTAGATCATATTCGCAGTTGGTTGATGGACTGAGCTTTCCCCCAATATTGATGTGATGTTCCAAACCTTAGTGGAAACACAGTTCAATAGATAATATACTGGTAATAGCTTCTGCATTAACTTTGTCTTTGTTTTAACCCTTTGAGTGCCAGGTCCGATTTTTGTATCGACCCATATACCCTGTGCCAATGCATTCTCTTATATATGCGAGTCGACCATAGGTCGCCTCGCATATATAAGAGAATGCATTGGCCTAAACCAAAAAAAAATCAATTTTTTTTTTTTAGGGCACTCTACAGACCATAAATTAGGGCCGATAAGATCTAAAAGGGTTAATACAATATATGTAGTCTAATATACTTACTCATTTTCTTCTACACCTTCTACCACTCCTGAAACCTCTTTAGCACTATCATCTGTCTGGAAAAAAAACAATGTAAATATTGCTATAACATTAAGAACATTGTGACATACTGAGTAATCATTTACAGATGGAGTATCTGCTTCTAACCTTCCTAAACATGTTTTGTATAGTTTATGGGATATAAAATAATAAATATGTGTCAGCATCACCTATCCGAAAATGCTTCTATCAATTAATATTTATTTTATTATAAGGTAGATAAAAACTAAGTTGTTTATGAAGGAGTTTCGAAATTTGTGAAAACAAATTATAAAATTATCATTGGTTGAAGTGTTGCTAATTCTAAAAGAATACTGTATTTCTGCATTGAAAATTAGATTCCTCAGAGTATTGCCTTTAACCCTTTACCCAACAAACCGGCCAAATAAAGCTTCAAAAGCCTAAAATATCTTCGGTCTGTCTCAATAGAACCATACAAATATGGATATCATTGGAACCGGCTCCTTGACCACATTGTGATAGTTACAGTTATGCCCTGTGCCAATGCATTCTCTTATATATGCGAGTCGACCATAGGTCCCTCGCATATATAAGAGAATGCATTGGCCTAAAAAAAATCTTTTTTTAACACTTATTACCATTTTTTCTTACATTCTTTAACAATTTTATAATTTTTAATGTGTTAAGCCAATGCATTCTCTTATATATGCGAGGCGACCTATGGTCGACTCGCATATATAAGAGAATGCATTGGCACAGGGCCCTTCTGTTAATAGTTTGTTTCTCAGGGATTTTCTTTTTCAAAGTGATGAGGGAGGCAGTTATTTATATTTATTATTTTTTTCAAATTAATTTTGTGTTGAGGCAGGTATTTATATATATAATATTTATCGGAGTCCCATATTAAGGAATAATACTGGATATGGACACTACAGTGAAACAGGACAGCTGACCATCATATAATCCCCTTAATTTTTTAATAAAGATTGGTATAAAGTTGTATAGAGGAGACAGTTTAAAATGGTTTCTGTCAAATCAAACAGTGCTGTTTTTATTTCCTTCCACAACTCAGCTTTCAGGAAAGGCTGCTCAAGCGTTTTCCCCAACTGCTCTGTGAAATCCATACATGTAAGCTTCAGACTGTCTAGTCGTGGCACTCCATGCTTTGACTTTTTGGGGTCGTTATAGCCAAAGAACTTGCGAAGTGATTCTGGAACATGATACGCTCTATCTTCTAGTTTAGAAATGTGTGGCCCCACATACCACAATGCATCACAAACACTAGATACGAACTGTCGACCGACACTGTCCAGACTATCCCGTCGGAAACCAACTTTTTTCTCCTGCAACCAATCAATGAATGAGTTGGTTAACTCATCACGTTTATTTTTTACATTGACAGTTTTTGGCAAAACCATGTCTTTGCCACTGGTTATCATCATCGATAACACGTCATCAGTTACTTTCACATTGGCGGCCGGTGGAACATCGTTTCCGATTACAATTTTGAAGTATCTTCCAAATACTGCAATCACCTCAGACACTTTTATTTCCGGAGAAAGTTCGTCAAAATCGCCGGTTTTGTTCTCCCCACCGCTACCGTAAATTCACCGATGCTTGCACCGTCAACATCTTTCGTTTTCTCAATATAATCCTCCCCCATTTGATGAACGGATTTCGACTTTTCGACAGATATGATTGTCCAACATCGGTCACCGATAGAAATATTGACCAAGGTAGCCATGGATATCATTGGAACCGGCTCCTTGACCACATTGTGATAGTTACAGTTATGCCCTGTGCCAATGCATTCTCTTATATATGCGAGTCGACCATAGGTCGCCTCGCATATATAAGAGAATGCATTGGCCTAAAAAAAATCTTTTTTTAACACTTTTTACCATTTTTTCTTACATTCTTTAACAATTTTATAATTTTTAATGTGTTAAGCCAATGCATTCTCTTATATATGCGAGGCGACCTATGGTCGACTCGCATATACACAGGACCCTTCTGTTGGGTAAAGGGTTAAAGTTTTGAACCTTGGTCTGTCAATGCCACAAAACAGAACAAATTAACCCTTTACCCAACAGAACGGCCCTGTGCCAATGCATTCTCTTATATATGCGAGTCGACCATAGGTCACCTCGCATATATAAGAGAATGCATTGGCTTAACACATATTAAAAATGATAAAATTGTCAAAGAATGTAGAAAAATATTACAAAAATTGTTAAAAAGAATGTAAGAAAAAATGGTAAAAAGTGTTAAAAAAGATTTTTTTTTAGGCCAATGCATTCTCTTATATATGCGAGGCGACTTATGGTCGACTCGCATATATAAGAGAATGCATTGGCACAGGGCATAACTGTAGCCATCACATGTGGTCAATAATCCGGTTCCAATGATATCCATATTTGTATGGTCTTATTGAGACAGACCGAAGATATTTTAGGCTGTTGAAGCTTTATTTGGGCGGAAGAGAGTATGCGATATGAGAGAGTATGCGATATGTGAGAGTATGCGATATGCAGCTTCTTGAGCACTAACTTCTCTACTTGACCGGAATTTCTTGGCGATTTTTATCTTTCAACCTTTGTTCTTCCCTCTGAACTGCAGTTAGCTTTTGTCTGGATTGAGCTTTGTGCGCCTGTCTTTTGATTTACATTGTTATTTTCCCCCATCATCCGACTCGATTTTTTTGTACTTTTTTCATGGGATTTGCCTGCCTTCGGGGGAGATTCTTTTCCATGGGAATCTTCATTGACACCACTATGCACTGCAGACCTGCAAGCCTGCAAATAGCGTGTCTGTCATTTGCAGAATGAGGTCCCCAGAGGGTGAATTTAGTGATGCTATCACGCATAGCGGGCTAGCATCACCAAATTCACCCTCTGGAGACCTCATTCTGCTTAGGCCTCATCTTCTGGAAAGTATTTACAGTATCAAATTAACATTGTTTTTAGTTTTCCCTTCTGGGAAGTTTCTATATCCCCTAATTTGCAGCAGATAAAATGCATAATCGAGGTGCCCAATGGGTGAACATCACCAATTTCAACTGGGGAAATTCAATCTGATCCTACCGGTAGGTCTATCATAGCAGTTGACAGCCTAAGCAGAATGAGGTCCCCAGAGGGTGAATTTAGTGATGCTAGCTCGCTATGCGGGGTAGCGTCACTAAATTCACCCTCTGGGGACCTCATTCTGCAAATGACAGGCACGCTATTTGCAGCCTTGCAGACCTAGCTGCTTTCTTATGGTCTCTATTCTGTCTTCGTACTTGTTTTTGTTATTCAGTCATAAAAGTTCTTGCCAGCTGCATTCTCTCCTTATTATTTTAATATGTAATAAACATGTTATACCCTGTTATACCCTGTTATACCATTAAATGAATT
Source organism: Siphonodentalium dalli (assembly GCA_032622095.1). Taxonomy (NCBI): domain Eukaryota; kingdom Metazoa; phylum Mollusca; class Scaphopoda; order Gadilida; family Siphonodentaliidae; genus Siphonodentalium; species Siphonodentalium dalli. The sequence goes on from CP136063.1 coordinate 294,223,092, forward strand.
ACTTTTGTATATATTTGCCTGAAGTTATTTAATTTTGCATGTGATATGCAATTAACTTGTAATACCTGAAAATGAATTACACCTGTATATTTGCCTGAAATTTAGATTAATTTACTATTAAGCTACAAAACAAACAGTGGAAAGTCACAATTGCTGTAGAATATACTATTCAAATTACTCTGCAAATAGACATTTTTTATAAATGCATAGGAAATAGGGTAATAATTTTATGATTTCAGTTGGTGTAATGTGCTAAACTGTATAATTATGCAGCTATATATGCAAAGTTAATTCCAGAGACAATTCACATTCTAGGATCCTGAGAATGTTGTAATCAGTGGACAGTGACTAAATATTACTGACATTACTGAATACTATGCCATGCAAAAATGAATTTTTTAAATTAAATGTAAAGGAAATAGGGTCATATTTCATGTTGATATATTATATGTTTATTACATTTTGATTAACTGAAGTAATTAATTATTTAACTTGCCGTATTGCACTAAACCATATCATTATGCAGGTATATATACAAAGTTAATTCTCGAGAGATATCACATACTAGGATCCTGGGAATGTTGTAATCAGTGGACGGTGACTGGGAATGTTGTAATCAGTGGACGGTGACTGGGAATGTTGTAATCAGTGGACGGTGACTAATTTGTCATTTAAGTTTCAATACTGTTTGAATATTCGTAAAAATTAAGAGGTATGGTTTGTGAGATTAAAATTTTGATAAATTATTAATGGTGGTTCAGAATCTGGAATAATCACATGCATACTAAAGGTGAACAAAACGCTCTTTGTATCTGGAATGAATTAGGAAGGGGTCGCACTTATTATTACTACCTGAAATGTCTGTTCTCATAATGATTGCATTATTACAAAGACAATATATTTCATTCTGATGCCTCGCGGATAACGTGATTATTTGAAAATGTCAAATAAAAAGAAATTATTGATTTGACTCTCGTGGACAATTTTGAATAGAATGAAATACAGAAATATTTGCTGGACATAGTATGTGTAGTAGATAAGAATAGTGCAGTGAATAATCTTGTTTTAGCCACACCAAGCTCCACCTTTTATTACAGATTTACAGAGAAATATGTGACCCGCCATATCAAATCCAGTCGGAAGTCGGGATTTTTTTTACCCTGTGCCAATGCATTCTCTTATATATGCGAGTCGACCTATGCATATATAAGAGAATACATTGGCCTAACAATTTTTTACAATTTTAATAATTTGTTCTTGTATTCTTTAACAATTTTATCATTTCACCCATACAGAGCCCCATACAAACATGAGCAGACGCCACTCTTCTATATGCTTCTATATACATTGTATGTGTGGGGCTCTCTGCAGGGTGATGGATGTTTTTTATTTTATGTCCTAAAAATTGTCAGAAACATTTATTTAAAAAAAATGATAAAAAATTGTTAGGCCAATGCATTCTCTTATATATGCGAGGCGACCTATGGTCGACTCGAATATATAAGAGAATGCATTGGCACAGGGTAAAAAAATCCCGACTTCCGACTGGATTTGATATGGCGGGTCACATATAAAGAATTATGAAATGAATAAAACCTGGTTATTATATAGCTGATTGACATAGTAATGAATTCCTACCTATCATTTAATGAATGATGAATATTGTTATTGATATGAATAGAAAGGAAAGGTTTTTAAAGAAATAGCTTGGCTAAAAAGATGACTGCTTAGATTTGTCGAAACTACCGATAAGACCAGGAAAGTTTTATGGCTAAGTTCAAATTAGGATGTAATGAGGTGTAAAAGTTAAAATACCTGCTTAGAATGTAAAAAATAGAATAAAGTTTAATGAAACATTCTGCCAAAGAATGGTTAGACCTAATAAAAAATAGCAATGTTTCCAATTATGGATGAAAAATAATTAGGGTGGTAATTAACATTTTGTTAACTTTTTAAACACTTATATTTGGACTTTTTCATTCTGAATATATGCCCCCTTGGCATTACAAATTATATGACAGTACACAATGAGTAGATTTGTGCATTTATTGGAAGGAATAATGAATCCTAATAGTATTTTTAATAAAAATTATCATGACATCAACCTCCTTTTGAATTGATCAGCATAGTTTTACTTCAACTAGAGGTAAATAATAGCAATTCTGTTTTTTGTATTTTATTTATATATTTTTCATGGGGTGAATAAAATTAGTAGGGAAGGTAGTCTTAACTAGGGGAGTGTGGGTTACTGGCAGGGTGAGGTACTAGAAACATCACTATTATCTTTAGGCTTAACCATTATAATATTTCTCTGAAACACATATACAACATAAGCAACAAAAGTTTGTCACATTTGTTCCCGGGCCCTCGCACACAAAGAAACTAAAATGCATCATGTTGTCATTATTGTTCCATGAGCTCATCAAAGAAATCATTTAGTAACTTCATGAGAAGCATCGCTTTCAGGCTGAGATGACACTGGTATGTCTGCAGTTGAGGAGTCCAGATCACTGCTTTTTGCAGACATTTCCAGTGAGGAGTCCACACCACATCACTGAACATGTCACCAGTCATGGCGCTCAAATTTTGCTCCATTTGTTTTATTTGTGACCTCGGCTGATATTCAGCCTTCAGTCCTGAGGCACATCTCTTTCGTAATGTAACATTTTTGTTTGTTTGATCAATTGATCTTTCAACACTTCAGCATTTTATAATTTTGTCACTGGCTTTGCTCACTTCTTCCCAGTGCCTCTTCATAGCAAAATCTGCCTGATTTTAGTTGAGAGATTGCTCCCACAATAACTAATGATTGAGATTTAACACTATGGAAATAATCTTCTGCAGATTCCATTTTCTGAAAAATATAAGGCCCTTTTGTCAACAAGTTAAAGGGTTTAAACAGTGTTTGTGATGTTTAGTGCTGTTAAAATATTGACATATGTTGAAACCGCCATAAACAGAAAAATATTAAAATATAGATTGTATTGGGCATTTGTCTTTTGCAGCGATTTCCGGCTAATCCCATTGTGCATGGTCAATTGTGCTCAAAGTTGGTCAGAGCATGAGGATAGTTCTTTCCTAGAATAGATCTCATCCTCGACTAAATTGATTCTGGTAAAGAACTTTGTTCTATAACCCTTACTTATTAAAATAAATTTCAAACTAAAATGCAATTCAACATTAGAACCATAAAAGACATACTGTTCTCCTTTAGCTACAATTCAAATAAATGCCACATTGCACTCATTTACAAATAAAAATGTGATATGTCATTCCATCTATAGCCATTTTGGCAGCCATCTCATATTAAAGGCAGTGAAATCAATATAACAAGAGGCCGATCACGATCGGCAGATGTTAACCCATCCCTTGGCGATAGTAAATTACTATGATCGTAATCACAAATGAGAGTTTTGATGTTGAATTATAGAGTATACTGTTATGTATAATTATAGACAAAATTTAATGTACATAAAACAAATTATTGGAATTTATGGGTCACTTGCATCTATATAAGAGAATGCAGTGGTACAGGATCTGTAATGCTGCACCACCACAGCCTTGGGTTAAATGTGAAAAAGCTGACCTGGACATGGAATACTTGGGTTAAGAGAGTCAAATTTAAGTTTACAATGATAAAATCTCAAATTCTACCAACAACACCCATCAAAATAAAGACACCTCATTAATATCCCATAATATCAATTATATAGCAGAGCTTTCAACAAATCAGACATTGTTTATATTGATGCTGACATCTCTATTAATGCAATAACATTATAATGACCTCAGACCATCTGTAGAGTTATATTATCAGCTGTGCAATGCAGCATCCAACAAACTTTCAAACCACTGTTTTGTCAGGAAATCTTTCACAGTCTGTCCATCATAATTAACTGGTCTGTGGGATACAGTCTATCACAAAATAAATAACATTCTATTAACCAGTGGCAGTACACTCCAATATTGTGACTACACATGTGTTCAGATATCAGGAGGAAATATGTTGTTCAACTGCTACTTGACATCAATGGGAGATCCCTGTATGCAGAACAGCTCCTTGGTGTAACGGCACCTTAACACTATTAATTTATGGGTTCATAACTAAATATTTAAAGGGACACATTGCGAACCTTTTTATCAATTTGTATCACAATCATCAAAATCTAAATGAAAACAAATGAAAGAGTCAATGACATCGCATTGTTTTTTCAACATCCGCTGATTCAATCGGAACACAGCGCAGATTATCTCTCTTCTAATGACAATCACTTCATTGTCGCAACCATTCGGCATACCTTGGTGATCTCTGTACGGAGACTAACGGGAGATAGTCCATGTGGTGTTCCGAATGTATCGTGACCTGTTTGAATGTCCGTAGATTCGATGCACAATGGTCATGCCACTCATGTGATGAGTATGTTGCACGGGATGCACAATAGTTACCAAACTCTGTGAGAATCGAATTTTGAGAAATTAATTTGATGCGATTTGATTCTGAAGGAAGAATCGAGAATAAAATTTTGATTCGATGCAACGCAGGACCCTACCTTAAAATGTTAATTTTCATAATGACTGACTGAAGAATTCTGCTCATATTATTGATCGCAGGAAGCCCTTTGTTTACATAAGATACATATTAAACGTTATATCAAAAATACCATGAATATATAAGATGTGAGCACAGAATGCCATTTTAAAATACAAATAAAATATTATTGTGGTATTCCAGACTGATTAAAACCATACACTACATAACACTAAATTGCGCAAGGTACGTCTTTTTAACTTATAATATATTTCTGCTTGTCACCTTTTACAAGAATGATTGGCAGGTCTGCTCAGTTGGGTGTAGATTCGGTTTCAATAAAAATTGGCATGATCGAGTGTCACATTTTCCAAGAAAACTATTTCAATCGCACGTCATTCAAAGAAAATTGATGAGGGTCATCCTTATCACTCATTATTAGTTAGATCTAATTTGATTGGGCATCTCTCACCAGATGTCACTCATTATTAGTTAGATCTAATTTGATTGGGCATCTCTCACCAGATGTCAGTGTTCTCTTAATAAAGATTTATTTTGGGCAAATAAAATTGTGAAAGTTTCCCAGACATATATATGACAATATAGTGGCATTTAGACTATGGTTTTAATCAGAGTGGTGGTATTTAAGGCTTAACCCTTTCGGTGCCAGGGCCGATTTTTATATCAACACATTTTTATTTTAACATTTTCCAAATTTATTGATTATAATAATCTGAGCTCTTTCCATCAATATATCATATTTAATTATAATCAATAAATTTGGAAAATGTTAAAATAAAAATGGGTTGATATGAAAATCGGCTCTGGCACAGAAAGAGTTAAGCAATCAATTGGACATTTTCTGGCGCTTTGCTTTTAGAGCACGCTGGACATTTTGAATTTTCTCCATCATGGTTTTATGCTTGAAGGAGCTGTCAAAACGCTGCCTCAGGCGAAACCTGTCCTGGTTTAGGGGCGGTCACATTTAACTGTTTTTTTGCCACAGATCGAACATGAAACAATCTCTTCTTCTGTAAATAGAAGTTTCAGAATGACATCAGTGGCAGAATAAAGTTCACTACCTCTTCTTACTGCTGTCTGAGTAATCTCCATCTTAGTATATCCGTTAATCTCCATCTTAGTATATCCGTTAATCTCCATCTTAGTATATCCGTTAAACTTTTCCTCAGTTGATTGATCATTACTTCTGGTTGTACATGTATTGTCACCTTCTTTATTTTTGTTCAAGCCATTCTGTTTGTATTCTCAATATTCTGTCACGGTCTTAATGATGTATAACGTGATGCCGAATTTGAACATATTTACTGCCCTATATACTATGTATATCATAATAAGTCATTGATATCTTTAATCTTTCCCTCAATATCAAGCTGATCACACTACACCTATGTGTACCTTACTGCAACTTTGTACCTAAATGCTTCTTTTAAAAAGAAATCTTTAACATGTTGAATACTCATTTAACCCTTTACCCAACAGAACGGCCCTGTGCCAATGCATTCTCTTATATATGCGAGTCGACCATAGGTCGCCTCGCATATATAAGAGAATGCATTGGCTTAACACATTAAAAATTATAAAATTGTTAAAGAATGTAAGAAAAAATGGTAAAAAGTGTTTTTTAGGCCAATGCATTCTCTTATATATGCGAGGCGACCTATGGTCGACTCGCATATATAAGAGAATGCATTGGCACAGGGCATAACTGTAACCATCACAATGTGGTCAATGAGCCGGTTCCAATGATATCCATATTTGTATGGTTTTATTGAGACAGACCCAAGATAATTTAGGCTGTTGCAGCTTTATTTGGCCGTTTTTGGCCGGTTTGTTGGGTAAAGGGTTAACAAGTAACTGCAATAATGAAGACTTACTGATGTTTGATCCACCTGAAGGCAGTCGAGTGAAGTTAGTCATTGAGCTTCTCTGGGTATGTGTTTCTGAGTCTTGTCTCCTGTAGATAACTTCTGTGAAAGGAATGAAGATGTCATTTTTTTGAGTACTCTAAAAACATCTAAAGAAAATTCAAAAGTGACTATTACCCATTAATTGACAGAGATAATCAGATTTTAGCGTACCATACAAAACTACCTTACATTTCTATTTGATAACTGTGATTAAAATGGTACTCAAAAAATTACTTATCACCCACGTGGAAGAGTTATAAAAATACATGTACTTTCTAAATAATTGTAATCCTTAGTGAAACAAACCCAACAAATGATAATGAAAATTATTAAACAGCTAACCTGAACCTTCTTTCGGTTGACTGTCATTATTTGGTTGCTCTGTAAAAGCTTGTGATCCTGCAACAGCTTTCTGGCCAATTTTTATGTCATCAGGTAGTACTTAAAGAACAAATATATATTAAATTGCAGGGTTGGTGATTTTTTTGATTTTTTTTTCTAATTGTTATGAAAATAAGCAATTGTGCAATGTCTTTGATAAATGAAGGTTCTAAAAGGTGTTGCTTATTATATCCAAGGCTGGATTAATCAAAATTCTATTTTTATTTATTATTTTTTGTATAACTACATGTATCAAGCACAAATATCATGGTAGAACAGATATAGCGACCATGTACTTTAATTATGCATACACTTAGGTCCATGTGAGTTCCAATGTTGTGATATCTGGATAGGTAGACCTGTGCTTAAAGATTTACTACTAAATTTCGTAAATTTTAGCTGAGAACTGAATATATTATCAATCACCTTTGCTCCTCCGTGACTTTAGGACATACCTGTAATCATACCATATATCAAGTATGGACATTAGACAACTAGAGTAGTTTAGATGGCAGAATATATGGTAGAATTAGTCGGTTGGCATTTACAATCAGAAAAGGAAAGAAAATTTAATAGTGTAATGAGGAGTGCTGAATCTGATTGTAGTTACAAATAAGCGGAACAGGCCGTTGTTGGAACAGTAATCACGGTACCATGCCGTATGCCTTTTCTATAGGGTTGACAATTACTGCACAATTTCATATCTATTATCCAATTTTGTATATTGTTTAATCATAATCATGTTATAGTTAACAAAAAAACTTGTTAGATATTGCAAGTTCTTGACATTATGCAATCATTTAAACATTTTTGATTTAAATCAATGATTTTTTTGAAAAAAATCATTGATTTAAATCAATGATTTAAATCGCTTGATTCAAATCAGCCAACCCTGTTAAATTGTATATCATTAATACATAACATTCAAATATCTTGAACACATTTATATTGTAATTGGGGGCTCAACTTTGAGAAAAAAGGGCTGAACCCCAAAATTGGGGTTCAGGCCCTTAAAAATGGAATTTGGGCCCCATTTTTCAAAAATCGGTTGACACCACTGAATTCCTCATCGAAAAGTACTCTAGAATCAGCATCAAACAGAAAGTGGTTGGACATTCCCTAAAGAGCCCAGTTGTGAGACCGACTAGCTATTTTGAACGTGATATTTATGATTGGCTATATTAGAAAAAAACATGTTGGTAATTATTGTAACAGCATAACTACCACAAATGCTGTCATTGCCATTATGGCAAAAATTACTAAACTAATTATACCAAATATTACTCAAGGGATAGTGGTGAATTTCACCCAGACAAACATGAGCAGACGACACTCTTCTATATGTGTGTGGGGCTCCCTGCAGGGTAATGGATGTTTTTTATTTTATGTCTTAAAAATTGTAAGAAACATTTATTTTAAAAAAATGATACAAAATTGTTAGGCCGATGCAATCTCTTATATATGCGAGCGACATATGGTCGACTCGCATATATATATAAGAGAATGCATTGGCACAGGGTAAAAAAATCCCGACTTCCGACTGGATTTGATATGGCGGGTCACAAATATTACTCAAGGGATAGTGGTGAATTTCCATTCAACTGGTGGTGGATTTACGGCATCATTTCCACTCAACCCGGAGATAACCGAGCATTATACTGTTCAAGTTATGGCCTGAACAGACATCTGATCCAAGTTATGACCTGAACAGACATCGGGTCGACCATCCGACCAGACTGACCAAAAAAGCCAACATTTCCAGAAAAACACAGATGAATAACCCTAGAATGGAAAATCCAAACAAACCGATGAAACCCTCTATTTAATGACCCCATATTACAGGACATCCATACTTAATTTTATTGAGATCCGAGCACTACTGTTCAAGTTATGACATGAACAGACATCTGACGGACGCACACACGGATGGACAGGTGCAAAACAGTATAATAATCATTAATAATCATTAATTTCACTATTATAGGTTACTCAGTTACTCAGTCTGTGTATTTGACATGTAATCAGACCTGCTATTTATATGTGGTCTGCAGTTAACTTACATTAATGCTCTAATTAATTGATTCCTTAACCACAGCAGAATTATGGGTAACTTTTCAGTATTTAGTCGGAAATATGGCTTGTTGCTATTGAAAAGTTACCCATAATTCTGATGTGGTTATGTAGTCGATTAATCAGGGCATTACTGTAGGTCACTTTAATGTTTCCCCCATAGTACTTGATATGAATTAATTCGATAATAACAGAACAAAGATTATGTTTCTATAATATACTCACTTCAATAGTTGAATAATCCAAGGACACAAACTGCGTCTCATCTTTGTATTCTCCAACACTGACTTTTTTTATAATAATCTGTTGATTGGCCAGTATTTCGTGATTAGCCAGGTGGCCCCACAACTTCACAGCATAAGATTTGCTGTGAACACTTGCTCCTTCTTTAATATAGGCTGTCTGGCCTATTCTCCTTTTGGAGGCATTGGCCTCAATAGGTACAACCTGCAAAATTGTAATTGCAATGATAAAACAATATTTAGATAGTGGAGATGTTTTAATAGTCTCAATATTTCAGTAAGTTCTTATCCTTTTTAAGACCATTTTTCTGGATCAAATAGTATGTTTTAGAAGGACACCAACAATTATTTTGTTAATTGTTCAATACCAAAATGTATATCTGATTTAAAGAGAAATTATATTAATAGAGCCACAACACCCATGACCATCAATTATGATAGTGCATATGAATACATAAAATGTTATTTATGTGTTATAATTAATGTGTGATAATTCACTAATTATCCTTTCTAATCACTCGAGACATCACAGTCTTAAAATCACACATATGAACAGATAGGAATGTAATAGAGCTATAAACACTAAGATCTCAGCCCAAGGCTTAAAATAAGTGGTCTGACACGGACATTTGTCAGACACCAAATTCAAATTTTTATAGGTTGTCAGGCTCTGCTTTAAAACTGTCTGACATAATGCCAGATTGAAATATTGACATATGTTTAAGGAAAATATCACTGGTAATGTTATTTGTGCAAAATAAATTGAAATAGTGTGCTGTTAAATGAAATTTATTCTATTGGAGTAGTTTTTAATTAATTTTTTTGCCAAAATCAGTCTTTTTCAGATATATGATTATTATAACTTGGATGTCTACAAAATATTGGAATTGGATAACTTATTGAATGAGTATTTCCTATAACCTTAGAAATGAGCATGAATTTGGCAAGCATGTTTGATTTTGTTGCCAGGGTGGGCATATTAGATTAGCATTATTTATAGTAAACAAGACAGTCAATGACTGTGGGGTCGCTCACCAGACTACAAAGACTGATAAGACTGGGACTCTGGAGACTACAACAGTCAGAACTTTTCATAATTACTTTAAAAGAAATAGCTCTAAACAGGATATGTGGCTAGAGAGATTTCACATATGTAGATTGGTGAAAATCCACCTTGAAATTACCAACTGTATACTACTGATCACCCCCTCCTCCTCCAGCTCAACAAGTCCCCTTTAACCGGTATACAGACTCCCAAGTCTTAGGTTGGAATTTCACAACTGACACCTCAAACTTTCTCAATTGTTGGAAATTTCCAATCTCACAAGCGCCTTTTTCCAAAACCATTTAGACATGTTTGAAGCCCAATTATCCATGGATCCAAAACACAATACATGTAAGTCAGATTAATCAGTCAGGTGGTTCCAAGGTAGATGTTTTAATGAATTTGGCATTTCAATGATTTTATTAGACACAAAAGTGTTAACTCCCCATAGCCCCACCATTTCTTGACAAATTGACCTCATTTTAACAAATCTGAATCTCAGTCACTTAAGGATCCTCCTGATTGCTCCATACTATATGTAAGCTAAATAGTCCAACCTCTCTTGAGAAGACATTTTAAGAATTACTATAGAGACATATAGTTATGTCCCTGGTCCCACCCTATTTAACCTGGTGACCCCATCTGAATAAATTTAAATCCCAGACACCAAAGAACCCTTCATACATATGATAAATATCAGTAAAATAGACCTGATGGTCCTTGTGAAGGAAGCATATTAAGAGGGAAACTGTTCTTCGTTTGGCCCCTATTTGACCAAGTGACCCCATTAAAAAAAAATCTGAATTGCAGTCAAGGAAGAACATTCCATGCTAAATAAGCCAACCAGTTCTTGCAAACATATTTTAAGAATTACTATGTAGTGAAATAGTCTCTGGCTCTGCCCTTATTTGACTTTGTGATCCCATTTTCACAAAGGTAATTTCATACCAAATATAAGCAAAATAGGCCATTTGATTATTGCATAGAAGACACATCATGAATTACTATGTAGAGAAAGAGTAATGTAGCTGGCCTTGCACCTACTTGACCTGGTGACCCTGATAGAACAAATCTGAACCACAATCACCAAAGGAGCAAGCCTGCAAATAGTGCACCTATTCCTACATTGTATGTGCCTGGCCTCAAGCAACACAATGTATTATACAATCAAGCCTTGAAATAGTGTGATAGTGTGTCTGTCATTTGCGGAATGAGGTCCCCCAGAGGGTGACTTTAGTTACGCTATCCTGCACAGTGGGCTAGCATCACTAAATTCACCCTCTGGGGACCTCATTCTGCTAAGGCCCTCAACTGCTATGGCAGACCTAGGATAAGATTGAAGTTCCCCAGTTGAAGTTGATGTTCACCCATTGGACACCTCAATTATGAATTTTATATTCTGCAAATTAGGGGATATAGAAACTTCCTAGAAGGGAAATGTAACTAACAACTGTGTGGGATAGCATCACTAAATTCACCCTCTGGGGACCTCATTCTGCAAATGACAGACCTCCTATTTGCCATGTTGAACAATACATGATAGATTGTACCTCTTATTAATGATTCTCTGACCTGCAAATGTCAGACACACTAAATTCAGGCAGTTTGTTTAAATTGCTAGCAGTATGTTTATACAAGCTGTCAGTGACATTGTATTCCTTGATTAATGACCTGTGTTTCTCTCTGTCTATCCACAAAGAGATATCTGCAACTTTAATAGAACAGGTATTACAGTTGGAAGCTGGAAATGATATCCATTGGAAGGGATGTTGGTTGGGTGTAGGCCACTGCAGGGTGGGGGTGCATCTGGGCCATGTGGGAGGGGGATGGGTAATGGAATATTTCTGTAATTTCAGAAGATTAAAGATTAAAGTTTCATAAATCTGCAGATGTTATAATGGTGTCACTTTTTCAAATTTTATAACATGCTTCTTTTTTTTTTAGTTATGTCACTGGCTCTGCCCACATTCGACCCAGTGACCTCATTTGAACAAATCTGAATAACAGTCCCCCAAAGACCCTTTGTACCAAATATGAACCCATTCGGACCAATGAAATTTGAGAAGAAGTTGTTGTAAGAATTTGACCCAGTGACCTCATTTGAACAAATCGGAATGAGAGTCACCTAGGGAACATCCACACCAAATATGAACCCATTTGGTCTTACGGTTCCAGAGGAGAAGATGTTCAAAGAATTGTTGACGGACGGACGGATGGACGGACGGACGGACGACGGACGAGGAGTGATGACTATAGCTCCACCGGAGACTTCGTCTCAGGTGAGCTAAAAAGTGACAATTGAGAAGAGGAACATAACTGGGGGATAATACACCATTATTAGATTCACTTGGCACTATTTCGGGTGATAAAAAAGATATGTCGGGCCTCATTTGGAATATCAGTCTATGTCTGCTTGGTGCCTGACAAAATGTCAGATAGACAAATAAAAATTATTTTTAGGCTTGATAGCAATTAATGGCTGTTTAAACGGATTGAGTAACTTAAACTATGGTGATTCCTCTTTATCTGTCTTCGCCAGTCGTTCTTTTTCCGCCTGCTGTCGCCTTTCATTAATTTGCTGCTGTTGTTTAGCTTCTCTCTCATATACCTTCTGATGTCCGCCATTTTTTCCATTGGGAATTGCAGCTTTATTACATCTAGAAAAGAATAACATTTCAATATAAACATTTCATTGAGTGGGATTCTAGATATATCTTACTGTCCGTTTAAATCTGGCAATAAACAAGAGGTTAAATTCACATCTATTGATCAATTTATCCCCATAAGCATTTTACTAAAAAAAATATTGTTTATTTCAGTGATGATAATATTATCGATATCAAAGAGTGTGAATATAATGCGCGAGATTTGGGCCAGTAATTTAGTCTGCCTCGTGTTAACCTTAGAAATGAGCATGAATTTGGAAAACATGTTTGATTTTGTTGCCAGGGTGGGCAGATTAGATTAGCGTTATTTATAGTAAAAAAGTGAGAATTCAGAAAAGGAATATAATTGGGGGATAGTAAATCATTATTAGTTTCACTTGACATTATTTCGGGTGATAAAAAAGACATGTCAGGCCTCATTTTGAAATGTCCGACCATGTCTGTTTGGTGCCTGACAATGTCAGGCAGTCATAATTTTTTTTATTTTAAGGCTTGTTCATTATGGTTCAATGTTGTTAAGAATAAGTCCAATAGAAAGACATATTATGTACTTGTTCTGGTGCTTGAAACTCATCAGTTAATAGTCAGGCACTATGCTAACTGGAGAAATGTACCATTCTACTAACATTGCCGAAAAGCTGAAGAAAATCGACCCATAGAAAACATCATCAGAACTACGCTCAAATGTAAATATTTACCACTCAATTCGGAACGCATCTATGGGAGAAACACTAATGAAAAAGATTTCAACATCAAGAGTTACTGCATTTAATTATTACATAAGAATGACGGTGTGTGTTATCAATTTGGATATAGTATTTGTAAAAATTACTACTTTGAACAAGATTGTTCGCCATTTATATCTAATCACCCTACGGGAGTGTTTCGCATCACTTTAAAAGGTGCAACACTAGTATGAGTGGGAACTGAAAATTATCTCAATCGTGACCGCGACAAATATTTATTTTTCGCGATCACAAATGAGATAAATTTCGGTATCCACTCAATACCACAGACCACTGGAAATAAATAAATTTTTAATAAAATATTAGAATCAAACTCACATCAAAAGAATCGCCCGAGGATGTGTTAGAAAATGTTGGCAATTCAACATATGCTGCACTGCTGTGTTGTGTTGTGTTGTTGCCAGTTGATGTCGATGTTGACTGCTTCGGAGTCGATTGCTTCGGAGTCGACTGCTTCGGAGTCGACTGCTGTGGTGTCCAGCTCCTTGGTGTTGACACCGTACTATTCTTGCAAATGCTTCTTAATTTATTAACTAGCGCTGGGAGTTCTGTAATGGAATTATATAAAATAAAAGGAAGAAACATGGCAACAAATAGGAACCAACAAAATTCAGCAAATAATAATTCGCAAAGCAAAACATCTAATGAAATGGTTCAATTAGTCTTTAAAAATTTAAATGAGCCAATTAATGAAAACAGATTCATATGCAATGTGCCTACTAGTATAATGCTCTTTGTAGGCATCAGATAGCTTTTGTACTAAAACACTTTTATGATGGGAGCTGCGCAGGTACAGCATTAAGATCCCATGCCAGTGCATTCTCTTATATACCTTACTCGTATTTAAATTCTCTTATATACCTTACTCGTATTTAAATTCTCTTATATACCTTACTCGTATTTAAATTCTCTTATATACCTTACTCGTATTTAAATTCTCTTATATACCTTACTCGTATTTAAATTCTCTTATATACCTTACTCGTATTTAAATTCTCTTATATACCTTACTCGTATTTAAATTCTCTTATATACCTTACTCGTATTTAAATTCTCTTATATACCTTACTCGTATTTAAATTCTCTTATATACCTTACTCGTATTTAAATTCTCTTATATACCTTACTCGTATTTAAATTCTCTTATATACCTTACTCGTATTTAAATTCTCTTATATACCTTACTCGTATTTAAATTCTCTTATATACCTTACTCGTATTTAAATTCTCTTATATACCTTACTCGTATTTAAATTCTCTTATATACCTTACTCGTATTTAAATTCTCTTATATACCTTACTCGTATTTAAATTCTCTTATATACCTTACTCGTATTTAAATTCTCTTATATACCTTACTCGTATTTAAATTCTCTTATATACCTTACTCGTATTTAAATTCTCTTATATACCTTACTCGTATTTAAATTCTCTTATATACCTTACTCGTATTTAAATTCTCTTATATACCTTACTCGTATTTAAATTCTCTTATATACCTTACTCGTATTTAAATTCTCTTATATACCTTACTCGTATTTAAATTCTCTTATATACCTTACTCGTATTTAAATTCTCTTATATACCTTACTCGTATTTAAATTCTCTTATATACCTTACTCGTATTTAAATTCTCTTATATACCTTACTCGTATTTAAATTCTCTTATATACCTTACTCGTATTTAAATTCTCTTATATACCTTACTCGTATTTAAATTCTCTTATATACCTTACTCGTATTTAAATTCTCTTATATACCTTACTCGTATTTAAATTCTCTTATATACCTTACTCGTATTTAAATTCTCTTATATACCTTACTCGTATTTAAATTCTCTTATATACCTTACTCGTATTTAAATTCTCTTATATACCTTACTCGTATTTAAATTCTCTTATATACCTTACTCGTATTTAAATTCTCTTATATACCTTACTCGTATTTAAATTCTCTTATATACCTTACTCGTATTTAAATTCTCTTATATACCTTACTCGTATTTAAATTCTCTTATATACCTTACTCGTATTTAAATTCTCTTATATACCTTACTCGTATTTAAATTCTCTTATATACCTTACTCGTATTTAAATTCTCTTATATACCTTACTCGTATTTAAATTCTCTTATATACCTTACTCGTATTTAAATTCTCTTATATACCTTACTCGTATTTAAATTCTCTTATATACCTTACTCGTATTTAAATTCTCTTATATACCTTACTCGTATTTAAATTCTCTTATATACCTTACTCGTATTTAAATTCTCTTATATACCTTACTCGTATTTAAATTCTCTTATATATCTTACTCGTATTTAAATTCTCTTATATACCTTACTCGTATTTAAATTCTCTTATATACCTTACTCGTATTTAAATTCTCTTATATACCTTACTCGTATTTAAATTCTCTTATATACCTTACTCGTATTTAAATTCTCTTATATACCTTACTCGTATTTAAATTCTCTTATATACCTTACTCGTATTTAAATTCTCTTATATACCTTACTCGTATTTAAATTCTCTTATATACCTTACTCGTATTTAAATTCTCTTATATACCTTACTCGTATTTAAATTCTCTTATATACCTTACTCGTATTTAAATTCTCTTATATACCTTACTCGTATTTAAATTCTCTTATATACCTTACTCGTATTTAAATTCTCTTATATACCTTACTCGTATTTAAATTCTCTTATATACCTTACTCGTATTTAAATTCTCTTATATACCTTACTCGTATTTAAATTCTCTTATATACCTTACTCGTATTTAAATTCTCTTATATACCTTACTCGTATTTAAATTCTCTTATATACCTTACTCGTATTTAAATTCTCTTATATACCTTACTCGTATTTAAATTCTCTTATATACCTTACTCGTATTTAAATTCTCTTATATACCTTACTCGTATTTAAATTCTCTTATATACCTTACTCGTATTTAAATTCTCTTATATACCTTACTCGTATTTAAATTCTCTTATATACCTTACTCGTATTTAAATTCTCTTATATACCTTACTCGTATTTAAATTCTCTTATATATCTTACTCGTATTTAAATTCTCTTATATACCTTACTCGTATTTAAATTCTCTTATATACCTTACTCGTATTTAAATTCTCTTATATACCTTACTCGTATTTAAATTCTCTTATATACCTTACTCGTATTTAAATTCTCTTATATACCTTACTCGTATTTAAATTCTCTTATATACCTTACTCGTATTTAAATTCTCTTATATACCTTACTCGTATTTAAATTCTCTTATATACCTTACTCGTATTTAAATTCTCTTATATACCTTACTCGTATTTAAATTCTCTTATATACCTTACTCGTATTTAAATTCTCTTATATACCTTACTCGTATTTAAATTCTCTTATATACCTTACTCGTATTTAAATTCTCTTATATACCTTACTCGTATTTAAATTCTCTTATATACCTTACTCGTATTTAAATTCTCTTATATACCTTACTCGTATTTAAATTCTCTTATATACCTTACTCGTATTTAAATTCTCTTATATACCTTACTCGTATTTAAATTCTCTTATATACCTTACTCGTATTTAAATTCTCTTATATACCTTACTCGTATTTAAATTCTCTTATATACCTTACTCGTATTTAAATTCTCTTATATACCTTACTCGTATTTAATTAAGATCCCATGCCAGTGCATTCTCTTATATACCTTACTCGTATTTAAATTCTCTTATATACCTTACTCGTATTTAAATTCTCTTATATACCTTACTCGTATTTAAATTCTCTTATATACCTTACTCGTATTTAAATTCTCTTATATACCTTACTCGTATTTAAATTCTCTTATATACCTTACTCGTATTTAAATTCTCTTATATACCTTACTCGTATTTAAATTCTCTTATATACCTTACTCGTATTTAAATTCTCTTATATACCTTACTCGTATTTAAATTCTCTTATATACCTTACTCGTATTTAAATTCTCTTATATACCTTACTCGTATTTAAATTCTCTTATATACCTTACTCGTATTTAAATTCTCTTATATACCTTACTCGTATTTAAATTCTCTTATATACCTTACTCGTATTTAATTAAGATCCCATGCCAGTGCATTCTCTTATATACCTTACTCGTATTTAAATTCTCTTATATACCTTACTCGTATTTAAATTCTCTTATATACCTTACTCGTATTTAAATTCTCTTATATACCTTACTCGTATTTAAATTCTCTTATATACCTTACTCGTATTTAAATTCTCTTATATACCTTACTCGTATTTAAATTCTCTTATATACCTTACTCGTATTTAAATTCTCTTATATACCTTACTCGTATTTAAATTCTCTTATATACCTTACTCGTATTTAAATTCTCTTATATACCTTACTCGTATTTAAATTCTCTTATATACCTTACTCGTATTTAAATTCTCTTATATATCTTACTCGTATTTAAATTCTCTTATATACCTTACTCGTATTTAAATTCTCTTATATATCTTACTCGTATTTAAATTCTCTTATATACCTTACTCGTATTTAAATTCTCTTATATACCTTACTCGTATTTAAATTCTCTTATATACCTTACTCGTATTTAAATTCTCTTATATACCTTACTCGTATTTAAATTCTCTTATATACCTTACTCGTATTTAAATTCTCTTATATACCTTACTCGTATTTAAATTCTCTTATATACCTTACTCGTATTTAAATTCTCTTATATACCTTACTCGTATTTAAATTCTCTTATATACCTTACTCGTATTTAAATTCTCTTATATACCTTACTCGTATTTAAATTCTCTTATATACCTTACTCGTATTTAAATTCTCTTATATACCTTACTCGTATTTAAATTCTCTTATATACCTTACTCGTATTTAAATTCTCTTATATACCTTACTCGTATTTAAATTCTCTTATATACCTTACTCGTATTTAAATTCTCTTATATACCTTACTCGTATTTAAATTCTCTTATATACCTTACTCGTATTTAAATTCTCTTATATACCTTACTCGTATTTAAATTCTCTTATATACCTTACTCGTATTTAAATTCTCTTATATACCTTACTCGTATTTAAATTCTCTTATATACCTTACTCGTATTTAAATTCTCTTATATACCTTACTCGTATTTAAATTCTCTTATATACCTTACTCGTATTTAAATTCTCTTATATACCTTACTCGTATTTAAATTCTCTTATATACCTTACTCGTATTTAAATTCTCTTATATACCTTACTCGTATTTAAATTCTCTTATATACCTTACTCGTATTTAAATTCTCTTATATACCTTACTCGTATTTAAATTCTCTTATATACCTTACTCGTATTTAAATTCTCTTATATACCTTACTCGTATTTAAATTCTCTTATATACCTTACTCGTATTTAAATTCTCTTATATACCTTACTCGTATTTAAATTCTCTTATATACCTTACTCGTATTTAAATTCTCTTATATACCTTACTCGTATTTAAATTCTCTTATATACCTTACTCGTATTTAAATTCTCTTATATACCTTACTCGTATTTAAATTCGTGCAGTAATATTTTTCACTCAGTTTTAAATTCATGCACCGATGGGTGCGCAAAAAATAGTACTGAGCGAATTTAATTACCGGTACGAGTAAGGTATGCGAGTCTCCCATAGGAGACAGGGCTTTTGTAAAATGTCAGGAAGTTCCAGTCATGGAAAAGTTAACAAAGTACCACTGTAGCCGGTCTAGGTCCTGTACCACTGTAGCCAGTCTAGGTCCTGTACCACTGTAGCCGGTCTAGGTCCTGTACCACTGTAGCCGGTCTAGGTCCTGTACCACTGTAGCCGGTCTAGGTCCTGTACCACTGTAGCCAGTCTAGGTCCTGTACCACTGTAGCCGGTCTAGGTCCTGCGTGAAATATTTTATATTTGAACTACTAACCATCACGAGCCATCAGTTCTGCCTCCAATCGAGCAACTTTTTTTCTTAGTGCTCGATTTTCTTCCTCAAGATGGATCATTTCATCGCTTCAATCTTAGTTTTAAATATGCATTCATACAGGTACAAACAGTAATTACAATCCTGAAATCCCATGTTGTCAACGAAATGTAATTATTGATTTCTTCATTGTAACCGATGACTTTCAGAGAACGTTTAAAAGTTTCAAAAGTGTTGTAATGGTGAGGTCCTCCACTAGAGGGCTTAATTCTATTTTTTCTTTTACTCTGACTCATTCATAAATATTAATAAGATTTGCCTTTTAGTATTTCTTTCAAATAACAGTAAATAGTTGATTTCATGAAACTCACATTCATTCTTGTTGGTTCTCCACTTGACTTGACATTTTCTTTTATTTTCGTCAGCAGCTTCTCAGATGCAGACTTCGACGAGTCCTTTTTACTTTTTTTTTTCGTCTGGCATTTATTTTCACTTGCTTGATTCTGTTCATGAAATAATGAAAGTAAAATTTATTCATGTATTTATAACATAATTTTGAGAACAGTCTTGGCTATTTTTACATAGTAATTCAGTCATGTAGTTGTACGTATTGGTGTATGCACAACAATACTATGTGTACACTGCTGGTAGCAATAAACTGAATGTGCAAATAAATTCATTATTATTTTCTGCCAAAAAAGGAAATGCAGTGAATCCAGTAATTGACGCTATGATTATAGTAAGCAGTAAAAGTCTATCTAATTAAGATTGCATATATATATATAGTTCTAAAAGGTCTCTTCTAAAAATGGTACAGAAAAACAAATACATGTACCCCAATCATCAAAACAAATATTTCTATAAAATATATATAAATTAATAAAAGTGTTTTCGAACATGTATCTTCGACTTATTGATTATTTCATTCATACCCCTAAAACTATATGAAATGCTTTAACCCTTTACCCAACAAACCGGCCAAAACCGGCCAAATAAAGCTTCAACAGCCTAAAATATCTTCGGTCTGTCTCAATAGAACCATACAAATATGGATATCATTGGAACCGGCTCCTTGACCACATTGTGATGGTTACAGTTATGCCCTGTGCCAATGCATTCTCTTATATATGCGAGTCGACCATAGGTCGCCTCGCATATATAAGAGAATGCATTGGCCTAAAAAAATTTTTTTTTAACAATTTTTTACAATTTTTTCTTACATTCTTTAACAATTTTATAATTTTTAATGTGTTAAGCCAATGCATTCTCTTATATATGCGAGGCGACCTATGGTCGACTCGCATATATAAGAGAATGCATTGGCACAGGGCCCTTCTGTTGGGTAAAGGGTTAAGGAAGAGATTATTTAGATCATGTGTCATTAATCTCTACTCTTAGCTACTCAGAGATCATATTCCACCAGTCCAAAACCTGGGATCTTTTTAAAGTTTTGAGTGGGAACCATATAATGTCAAAATATAATTTTGTGGGGGGGGGGGGGGGGGGGGGGGGTATTTGTTAGTTATTGTCTGTTCCGTAATAATATACTTTATTGTAGGTGAAAGTCCCAACTCAAAATTGAATGAATTTCTTTGACTTTTTTGAACCCATCTCAATAAACATTGAATTAAATACCCAGGAGAAATTACATAATGCACACCATGCAAAGCCAGACCAGACATTTATGGCATTCTCTAGTGTACATGTACATATGGTTGGGTCTCTTGTTGGGTATCTTGTTGTTTGGTCTCTTGTCGGGGGTCTTGTTGTTGGGTCTCTTGTCGTGGGTCTCTTGTTGTTGGGTCTCTTGTTGTTGTGTCTCTTGTTGTTTGGTCTCTTGTCATTGGGTCTCTTGTTGGGTCTTTTTTCAGGTCTCTTGTCATTGTCATTGCAAAGCCAGACCAGACATTTATGGCATTCTCTAGTGTACATGTATCTCGTGACAAAATTGTCGGGTTTCTTGTCATTGGGTCTCTTGTTGTTGGTCCTTTTGTCGTATATCGGCATGTGCAATTCCTTTATTTCTTCTGTAGTATACCAAATAGGCGCCTTCCTGTTAGAAATAAATTTCTTAAATCATATTGCCATGAATATTTAAAATTGGGTTATGATCTTTTGGATTCCACTAATAAATTGACATTCCATAATATTGATTTCATAAATTAAGGAAAAAGCTATTGAAGATGGTTAAGGGGAACATGGTCTCAATCCTGATAGTCTGGCTAAATCAAAATTGTAATAAAGCATTGACTGACAGGGGCTGTGGCAATTTTACAGTTATTATACTCTAGAATATTGAGAATGAATACATAGGCTGTATAACATGAAATTTAATTAATTTCAAAAGCCCTCCTGGATTACAATCGTCCGTCTGATCATATATCTCAACCACAGGTTTGGCACTTGGATAATGACAGAATAGTCGGTATTCAATTGAACAGGACCGGATACTTTTATATATTTCATATATTTCTTCCGTCTTCAAACCATTCTATTCATGTACTAGTATATAGAGATTATTTCATGATCCTATATAACTTATGGTACACATATCACAAATTGGGAACAGTCATTTTCATGGGAGATTTTAACGCCAGCCTCCAGCGCGGCGACTCACGGGGTGAATGCCTTCAAGGATTTATGAATAGTCATGGCCTGTTTTCTGTAAACAATTCGCCTTTATGTTCCATGTCTCTTGCAAAACATGTTCCTTCGATGGGTTTTCCAGGGTCAATAGACCATTTTGTCATACATGAGTCACTCAAGCAGTCCATTATCGACTGTCTAGTTTTAGACGATGACGATGCCTTGGATGTTTCAAATCATCGCTCTTTAATACTCCGTGTGGATACTAATGTGACATCATTTCAAATCTCAAATAATGATAATTTCAAGCAAACATTCAATTGGAAAAAATTCCACATAGAAATGTGGACACATGCTAGCTACCAGGCTGATCTAAAATATCTACTCCCAATGGGAAGTGTCTATTCGCCATCGGATGGCAAATAGCGATTCTACCGATATGCGCTATTTGCCATCCGATGGTATTTTAAATAAAAGAAAACATATCATATCATCACAATACGCTATTATAACGAGGATTCCTACCGCCTTCGTGATCGTGGCCCAGTTGACCGTCGGTTGACCACCTACATATATCATGGGGGGATGGCAAATAAGAAATCGACAAATTTTGAAGGAAATTTCGTATAGTTTGAACATTTAGTGGCACAAGCTGTCGCTATATGGCCACATAATCATCATTTGTACCCGCCTTAGTGAAAACCCGGACCAGTTGACCGTCGGTTGACCACCCACAGATATCCTGGGGGGATGGCAAATAAGGAATCGACAAATTTTGAAGGAAATTTCGTATAGTTTGAACATTTAGTGGCACAAGCTGTCGCTATATGGCCACATAATCATAATTTGTACCCGCCTTACTGAAAACCCGGACCAGTTGACCGTCGGTTGACCACCCACAGATATCCTGGGGGGATGGCAAATAACGAATTGACAAATTTTGAAGGAAATTTCGTATAGTTTGAACATTTAGTGGCACAAGCTGTCGCTATATGGCCACATAATCATCATTTGTACCCGCCTTACTGAAAACCCGGACCAGTTGACCGTCGGTTGACCACCTACAGATATCATGGGGGGATGGCAAATAAGAAATCGACAAATTTTGAAGGAAATTTCGTATAGTTTGAACATTTAGTGGCACAAGCTGTCGCTATATGGCCACATAATCACCATTTGTACCCGCCTTACTGAAAACCCGGACCAGTTGACCGTCGGTTGACCACCCACAGATATCCTGGGGGGATGGCAAATAAGAAATCGACAAATTTTGAAGGAAATTTCGTATAGTTTGAACATTTAGTGACACAAGCTGTCGCAATATGGCCACATAATCATCATTTGTACCCGCCTTACTGAAAACCCGGACCAGTTGACCGTCGGTTGACCACCCACAGATATCCTGGGGGGATGGCAAATAAGGAATGGACAAATTTTGAAGGAAATTTCGTATAGTTTGAACATTTAGTGTTACAAGCTGTCGCTATATGGCCACATAATCACCATTTGTACCCGCCTTACTGAAAACCCGGACCAGTTGACCGTCGGTTGACCACCCACAGATATCCTGGGGGGATGGCAAATAAGAAATCGACAAATTTTGAAGGAAATTTCGTATAGTTTGAACATTTAGTGACACAAGCTGTCGCAATATGGCCACATAATCATCATTTGTACCCGCCTTACTGAAAACCCGGACCAGTTGACCGTCGGTTGACCACCTACAGATATCATGGGGGGATGGCAAATAAGAAATCGACAAATTTTGAAGGAAATTTCGTATAGTTTGAACATTTAGTGGCACAAGCTGTCGCTATATGGCCACATAATCACCATTTGTACCCGCCTTACTGAAAACCCGGACCAGTTGACCGTCGGTTGACCACCCACAGATATCCTGGGGGGATGGCAAATAAGAAATCGACAAATTTTGAAGGAAATTTCGTATAGTTTGAACATTTAGTGACACAAGCTGTCGCAATATGGCCACATAATCATCATTTGTACCCGCCTTACTGAAAACCCGGACCAGTTGACCGTCGGTTGACCACCCACAGATATCCTGGGGGGATGGCAAATAAGGAATGGACAAATTTTGAAGGAAATTTCGTATAGTTTGAACATTTAGTGTTACAAGCTGTCGCTATATGGCCACATAATCACCATTTGTACCCGCCTTACTGAAAACCCGGACCAGTTGACCGTCGGTTGACCACCCACAGATATCCTGGGGGGATGGCAAATAAGAAATCGACAAATTTTGAAGGAAATTTCGTATAGTTTGAACATTTAGTGACACAAGCTGTCGCAATATGGCCACATAATCATCATTTGTACCCGCCTTACTGAAAACCCGGACCAGTTGACCGTCGGTTGACCACCTACAGATATCATGGGGGGATGGCAAATAAGAAATCGACAAATTTTGAAGGAAATTTCGTATAGTTTGAACATTTAGTGGCACAAGCTGTCGCTATATGGCCACATAATCATCATTTGTACCCGCCTTACTGAAAACCCGGACCAGTTGACCGTCGGTTGACCACCCACAGATATCCTGGGGGGATGGCAAATAAGGAATCGACAAATTTTGAAGGAAATTTCGTATAGTTTGAACATTTAGTGGCACAAGCTGTCGCTATATGGCCACATAATCATCATTTGTACCCGCCTTACTGAAAACCCGGACCAGTTGACCGTCGGTTGACCACCTACAGATATCATGGGGGGGATGGCAAATAAGAAATCGACAAATTTTGAAGGAAATTTCGTATAGTTTGAACATTTAGTGGCACAAGCTGTCGCTATATGGCCACATAATCATCATTTGTACCCGCCTTACTGAAAACCCGGACCAGTTGACCGTCTGTTGACCACCCACAGATATCCGTGGGGGATGGCAAATAAGGAATCGACAAATTTTGAAGGAAATTTCGTATAGTTTGAACATTTAGTGGCACAAGCTGTCGCTATATGGCCACATAATCACCATTTGTACCCGCCTTACTGAAAACCCGGACCAGTTGACCGTCGGTTGACCACCCACAGATATCCTGGGGGGATGGCAAATAAGAAATCGCCAAATTTTGAAGGAAATTTCGTATAGTTTGAACATTTAGTGGCACAAGCTGTCGCTATATGGCCACATAATCATCATTTGTACCCGCCTTACTGAAAACCCGGACCAGTTGACCGTCGGTTGACCACCCACAGATATCCTGGGGGGATGGCAAATAAGAAATCGACAAATTTTGAAGGAAATTTCGTATAGTTTGAACATTTAGTGACACAAGCTGTCGCAATATGGCCACATAATCATCATTTGTACCCGCCTTACTGAAAACCCGGACCAGTTGACCGTCGGTTGACCACCCACAGATATCCTGGGGGGATGGCAAATAAGGAATGGACAAATTTTGAAGGAAATTTCGTATAGTTTGAACATTTAGTGTTACAAGCTGTCGCTATATGGCCACATAATCACCATTTGTACCCGCCTTACTGAAAACCCGGACCAGTTGACCGTCGGTTGACCACCCACAGATATCCTGGGGGGATGGCAAATAAGAAATCGACAAATTTTGAAGGAAATTTCGTATAGTTTGAACATTTAGTGACACAAGCTGTCGCAATATGGCCACATAATCATCATTTGTACCCGCCTTACTGAAAACCCGGACCAGTTGACCGTCGGTTGACCACCTACAGATATCATGGGGGGATGGCAAATAAGAAATCGACAAATTTTGAAGGAAATTTCGTATAGTTTGAACATTTAGTGGCACAAGCTGTCGCTATATGGCCACATAATCATCATTTGTACCCGCCTTACTGAAAACCCGGACCAGTTGACCGTCGGTTGACCACCCACAGATATCCTGGGGGGATGGCAAATAAGGAATCGACAAATTTTGAAGGAAATTTCGTATAGTTTGAACATTTAGTGGCACAAGCTGTCGCTATATGGCCACATAATCATCATTTGTACCCGCCTTACTGAAAACCCGGACCAGTTGACCGTCGGTTGACCACCTACAGATATCATGGGGGGGATGGCAAATAAGAAATCGACAAATTTTGAAGGAAATTTCGTATAGTTTGAACATTTAGTGGCACAAGCTGTCGCTATATGGCCACATAATCATCATTTGTACCCGCCTTACTGAAAACCCGGACCAGTTGACCGTCTGTTGACCACCCACAGATATCCGTGGGGGATGGCAAATAAGGAATCGACAAATTTTGAAGGAAATTTCGTATAGTTTGAACATTTAGTGGCACAAGCTGTCGCTATATGGCCACATAATCACCATTTGTACCCGCCTTACTGAAAACCCGGACCAGTTGACCGTCGGTTGACCACCCACAGATATCCTGGGGGGATGGCAAATAAGAAATCGCCAAATTTTGAAGGAAATTTCGTATAGTTTGAACATTTAGTGGCACAAGCTGTCGCTATATGGCCACATAATCATCATTTGTACCCGCCTTACTGAAAACCCGGACCAGTTGACCGTCGGTTGACCACCTACAGATATCATGGGTGGATGGCAAATAAGAAATCGACAAATTTTGAAGGAAATTTCGTATAGTTTGAACATTTAGTGGCACAAGCTGTCGCTATATGGCCACATAATCACCATTTCTACCCGCCTTACAGAAAACAACGACCCCCACCCACCCATGCCGTCAAATCGGCCGAAATTCTTACGGTTCTCGAAATTGCTTCATACCCCATTTTCACCCCACCGGGGGTGATGGATTGGGGGGGGGGGGGGGGGGGGTTCGGGTGTTTCTTTGGGGTATTTGGGGCCGGCCACCCACCCATGCCGTCAAATGGGCCAAAATTCTTACCGTTCTCGAAATTGCTCCATAGCCCATTTTCACCTCATCGGGAGGTACCCCGCGGGTGATGGGTGGGGGTGCGTGTGTTTCTAGTGGGTATATGGGACCGACCAACTGAGGGTCAGCTGATCCGGGTTTTCGGTAAGGCGGGTACAAATGATGATTATGTGGCCATATAGCGACAGCTTGTGCCACTAAATGTTCAAACTATACGAAATTTCCTTCAAAATTTGTCGATTTCTTATTTGCCACCCCCCCCCCAAGATATCTGTGGGTGGTCAACCGACGGTCAACTGGTCCGGGTTTTCAGTAAGGCGGGTACAAATGGTGATTATGTGGCCATATAGCGACAGCTTGTGCCACTAAATGTTCAAACTATACGAAATTTCCTTCAAAATTTGTCGATTTCTTATTTGCCATCCCCCCATGATATCTGTAGGTGGTCAACCGACGGCCAACTGGTCCGGGTTTTCAGTAAGGCGGGTACAAATGATGATTATGTGGCCATATAGCGACAGCTTGTGCCACTAAATGTTCAAACTATACGAAATTTCCTTCAAAATTTATCGATTCCTTATTTGCCATCCCCCCAGGATATCTGTGGGTGGTCAACCGACGGTCATCTGGTCCGGGTTTTCAGTAAGGCGGGTACAAATGATGATTATGTGGCCATATAGCGACAGCTTGTGCCACTTAATGTTCAAAGTATACGAAATTTCCTTCAAAATTTGTCGATTTCTTATTTGCCATCCCCCCAGGATATCTGTGGGTGGACAACCGACGGTCAACTGGTCCGGGTTTTCAGTAAGGCGGGTACAAATGGTGATTATGTGGCCATATAGCGACAGCTTGTGCCACTAAATGTTCAAACTATACGAAATTTCCTTCAAAATGTGTCCATTCCTTATTTGCCATCCCCCCAGGATATCTGTGGGTGGTCAACCGACGGTCAACTGGTCCGGGTTTTCAGAAAGGCGGGTACAAATGGTGATTATGTGGCCATATAGCAACAGCTTGTGCCACTAAATGTTCAAACTATACGAAATTTCCTTCAAAATTTGTCGATTTCTTATTTGCCATCCCCCCATGATATCTGTAGGTGGTCAACCGACGGTCAACTGGTCCAGGTTTTCAGTAAGGCGGGTACAAATGATGATTATGTGGCCATATAGCGACAGCTTGTGCCACTAAATGTTCAAACTATACGAAATTTCCTTCAAAATTTGTCGATTTCTTATTTGCCATCCCCCCATGATATCTGTAGGTGGTCAACCGACGGTCAACTGTTTTCAGTAAGGCGGGTACAAATGGTGATTATGTGGCCATATAGCGACAGCTTGTGCCACTAAATGTTCAAACTATACGAAATTTCCTTCAAAATTTGTCGATTTCTTATTTGCCATCCCCCCAGGATATCTGTGGGTGGTCAACCGACGGTCAACTGGTCCGGGTTTTCAGTAAGGCGGGTACAAATGGTGATTATGTGGCCATATAGCGACAGCTTGTGCCACTAAATGTTCAAACTATACGAAATTTCCTTCAAAATTTCTCGATTTCTTATTTGCCATCCCCCCAGGATATCTGTAGGTGGTCAACCGACGGTCAACTGGTCCGGGTTTTCAGTAAGGCGGGTACAAATGATGATTATGTGGCCATATAGCGACAGCTTGTGCCACTAAATGTTCAAACTATACGAAATTTCCTTCAAAATTTGTCGATTTCTTATTTGCCATCCCCCAGGATATCTGTGGGTGGTCAACCGACGGTCAACTGGTCTGGATTTTCAGTAAGGCGGGTACAAATGATGATTATGTGGCCATATAGCGACAGCTTGTGCCACTAAATGTTCAAACTATACGAAATTTCCATCAAAATTTGTCGATTTCTTATTTGCCATCCCCCCATGATATATGTAGGTGGTCAACCGACGGTCAACTGGTCCGGGTTTTCAGTAAGGCGGGTACAAATGATGATTATGTGGCCATATAGCGACAGCTTGTGCCACTAAATGTTCAAACTATACGAAATTTCCTTCAAAATTTGTCGATTCCTTATTTGCCATCCCCCCAGGATATATGTGGGTGGTCAACCGACGGTCAACTGGTCCGGGTTTTCAGTAAGGCGGGTACAAATGATGATTATGTGGCCATATAGCGACAGCTTGTGCCACTAAATGTTCAAACTATACGAAATTTCCTTCAAAATTTGTCGATTTCTTATTTGCCATCCCCCCAGGATATCTGTGGGTGGTCAACCGACGGTCAACTGGTCCGGGTTTTCAGTAAGGCGGGTACAAATGGTGATTATGTGGCCATATAGCGACAGCTTGTGCCACTAAATGTTCAAACTATACGAAATTTTCTTCAAAATTTGTCGATTTCTTATTTGCCATCCCCCCATGATATCTGTAGGTGGTCAACCGACGGTCAACTGGTCCAGGTTTTCAGTAAGGCGGGTACAAATGATGATTATGTGGCCATATAGCGACAGCTTGTGCCACTAAATGTTCAAACTATACGAAATTTCCTTCAAAATTTGTCGATTTCTTATTTGCCATCCCCCCAGGACATCTGTGGGTGGTCAACCGACGGTCAACTGGTCCGGGTTTTCAGTAAGGCGGGTACAAATGATGATTATGTGGCCATATAGCGACAGCTTGTGCCACTAAATGTTCAAACTATACGAAATTTCCATCAAAATTTGTCGATTTCTTATTTGCCATCCCCCCATGATATATGTAGGTGGTCAACCGACGGTCAACTGGTCCGGGTTTTCAGTAAGGCGGGTACAAATGATGATTATGTGGCCATATAGCGACAGCTTGTGCCACTAAATGTTCAAACTATACGAAATTTCCTTCAAAATTTGTCGATTCCTTATTTGCCATCCCCCCAGGATATCTGTGGGTGGTCAACCGACGGTCAACTGGTCCGGGTTTTCAGTAAGGCGGGTACAAATGGTGATTATGTGGCCATATAGCGACAGCTTGTGCCACTAAATGTTCAAACTATACGAAATTTTCTTCAAAATTTGTCGATTTCTTATTTGCCATCCC
The DNA here is from genome assembly GCA_032622095.1 of Siphonodentalium dalli. Classification (NCBI taxonomy): domain Eukaryota; kingdom Metazoa; phylum Mollusca; class Scaphopoda; order Gadilida; family Siphonodentaliidae; genus Siphonodentalium; species Siphonodentalium dalli. The sequence continues at coordinate 294,253,150 of CP136063.1, forward strand.
CCCATGATATCTGTAGGTGGTCAACCGACGGTCAACTGGTCCAGGTTTTCAGTAAGGCGGGTACAAATGATGATTATGTGGCCATATAGCGACAGCTTGTGCCACTAAATGTTCAAACTATACGAAATTTCCTTCAAAATTTGTCGATTTCTTATTTGCCATCCCCCCATGATATCTGTAGGTGGTCAACCGACGGTCAACTGTTTTCAGTAAGGCGGGTACAAATGGTGATTATGTGGCCATATAGCGACAGCTTGTGCCACTAAATGTTCAAACTATACGAAATTTCCTTCAAAATTTGTCGATTTCTTATTTGCCATCCCCCCAGGATATCTGTGGGTGGTCAACCGACGGTCAACTGGTCCGGTTTTCAGTAAGGCGGGTACAAATGGTGATTATGTGGCCATATAGCGACAGCTTGTGCCACTAAATGTTCAAACTATACGAAATTTCCTTCAAAATTTCTCGATTCCTTATTTGCCATCCCCCCATGATATCTGTAGGTGGTCAACCGACGGTCAACTGGTCCGGGTTTTCAGTAAGGCGGGTACAAATGATGATTATGTGGCCATATAGCGACAGCTTGTGCCACTAAATGTTCAAACTATACGAAATTTCCTTCAAAATTTGTCGATTTCTTATTTGCCATCCCCCCAGGATATCTGTGGGTGGTCAACCGACGGTCAACTGGTCCGGGTTTTCAGTAAGGCGGGTACAAATGATGATTATGTGGCCATATAGCGACAGCTTGTGCCACTAAATGTTCAAACTATACGAAATTTCCATCAAAATTTGTCGATTTCTTATTTGCCATCCCCCCAGGATATCTGTGGGTGGTCAACCGACGGTCAACTGGTCCGGGTTTTCAGTAAGGCGGGTACAAATGGTGATTATGTGGCCATATAGCGACAGCTTGTGCCACTAAATGTTCAAACTATACGAAATTTCCTTCAAAATTTGTCGATTCCTTATTTGCCATCCCCCCAGGATATATGTGGGTGGTCAACCGACGGTCAACTGGTCCGGGTTTTCAGTAAGGCGGGTACAAATGATGATTATGTGGCCATATAGCGACAGCTTGTGCCACTAAATGTTCAAACTATACGAAATTTCCTTCAAAATTTGTCGATTTCTTATTTGCCATCCCCCCAGGATATCTGTGGGTGGTCAACCGACGGTCAACTGGTCCGGGTTTTCAGTAAGGCGGGTACAAATGGTGATTATGTGGCCATATAGCGACAGCTTGTGCCACTAAATGTTCAAACTATACGAAATTTTCTTCAAAATTTGTCGATTTCTTATTTGCCATCCCCCCATGATATCTGTAGGTGGTCAACCGACGGTCAACTGGTCCAGGTTTTCAGTAAGGCGGGTACAAATGATGATTATGTGGCCATATAGCGACAGCTTGTGCCACTAAATGTTCAAACTATACGAAATTTCCTTCAAAATTTGTCGATTTCTTATTTGCCATCCCCCCAGGACATCTGTGGGTGGTCAACCGACGGTCAACTGGTCCGGGTTTTCAGTAAGGCGGGTACAAATGATGATTATGTGGCCATATAGCGACAGCTTGTGCCACTAAATGTTCAAACTATACGAAATTTCCATCAAAATTTGTCGATTTCTTATTTGCCATCCCCCCATGATATATGTAGGTGGTCAACCGACGGTCAACTGGTCCGGGTTTTCAGTAAGGCGGGTACAAATGATGATTATGTGGCCATATAGCGACAGCTTGTGCCACTAAATGTTCAAACTATACGAAATTTCCTTCAAAATTTGTCGATTCCTTATTTGCCATCCCCCCAGGATATCTGTGGGTGGTCAACCGACGGTCAACTGGTCCGGGTTTTCAGTAAGGCGGGTACAAATGGTGATTATGTGGCCATATAGCGACAGCTTGTGCCACTAAATGTTCAAACTATACGAAATTTTCTTCAAAATTTGTCGATTTCTTATTTGCCATCCCCCCATGATATCTGTAGGTGGTCAACCGACGGTCAACTGGTCCAGGTTTTCAGTAAGGCGGGTACAAATGATGATTATGTGGCCATATAGCGACAGCTTGTGCCACTAAATGTTCAAACTATACGAAATTTCCTTCAAAATTTGTCGATTTCTTATTTGCCATCCCCCCATGATATCTGTAGGTGGTCAACCGACGGTCAACTGTTTTCAGTAAGGCGGGTACAAATGGTGATTATGTGGCCATATAGCGACAGCTTGTGCCACTAAATGTTCAAACTATACGAAATTTCCTTCAAAATTTGTCGATTTCTTATTTGCCATCCCCCCAGGATATCTGTGGGTGGTCAACCGACGGTCAACTGGTCCGGTTTTCAGTAAGGCGGGTACAAATGGTGATTATGTGGCCATATAGCGACAGCTTGTGCCACTAAATGTTCAAACTATACGAAATTTCCTTCAAAATTTCTCGATTCCTTATTTGCCATCCCCCCATGATATCTGTAGGTGGTCAACCGACGGTCAACTGGTCCGGGTTTTCAGTAAGGCGGGTACAAATGATGATTATGTGGCCATATAGCGACAGCTTGTGCCACTAAATGTTCAAACTATACGAAATTTCCTTCAAAATTTGTCGATTTCTTATTTGCCATCCCCCCAGGATATCTGTGGGTGGTCAACCGACGGTCAACTGGTCCGGGTTTTCAGTAAGGCGGGTACAAATGATGATTATGTGGCCATATAGCGACAGCTTGTGCCACTAAATGTTCAAACTATACGAAATTTCCATCAAAATTTGTCGATTTCTTATTTGCCATCCCCCCAGGATATCTGTGGGTGGTCAACCGACGGTCAACTGGTCCGGGTTTTCAGTAAGGCGGGTACAAATGGTGATTATGTGGCCATATAGCGACAGCTTGTGCCACTAAATGTTCAAACTATACGAAATTTTCTTCAAAATTTGTCATTTCTTATTTGCCATCCCCCCATGATATCTGTAGGTGGTCAACCGACGGTCAACTGGTCCAGGTTTTCAGTAAGGCGGGTACAAATGATGATTATGTGGCCATATAGCGACAACTTGTGCCACTAAATGTTCAAACTATACGAAATTTCCTTCAAAATTTGTCAATTCCTTATTTGCCATCCCCCCAGGATATCTGTGGGTGGTCAACCGACGGTCAACTGGTCCGGGTTTTCAGTAAGGCGGGTACAAATGGTGATTATGTGGCCATATAGCGACAGCTTGTGCCACTAAATGTTCAAACTATACGAAATTTCCTTCAAAATTTGTCGATTTCTTATTTGCCATCCCCCCAGGATATCTGTGGGTGGTCAACCGACGGTCAACTGGTCCGGGTTTTCAGTAAGGCGGGTACAAATGATGATTATGTGGCCATATAGCGACAGCTTGTGCCACTAAATGTTCAAACTATACGAAATTTCCTTCAAAATTTGTCGATTTCTTATTTGCCATCCCCCCATGATATCTGTAGGTGGTCAACCGACGGTCAACTGGTCCGGGTTTTCAGTAAGGCGGGTACAAATGATGATTATGTGGCCATATAGCGACAGCTTGTGCCACTAAATGTTCAAACTATACGAAATTTCCTTCAAAATTTGTCGATTCCTTATTTGCCATCCCCCCAGGATATCTGTGGGTGGTCAACCGACGGTCAACTGGTCCGGGTTTTCAGTAAGGCGGGTACAAATGATGATTATGTGGCCATATAGCGACAGCTTGTGCCACTAAATGTTCAAACTATACGAAATTTCCTTCAAAATTTGTCGATTCCTTATTTGCCATCCCCCCAGGATATCTGTGGGTGGTCAACCGACGGTCAACTGGTCCGGGTTTTCAGTAAGGCGGGTACAAATGATGATTATGTGGCCATATAGCGACAGCTTGTGCCACTAAATGTTCAAACTATACGAAATTTCCTTCAAAATTTGTCGATTTCTTATTTGCCATCCCCCCATGATATCTGTAGGTGGTCAACCGACGGTCAACTGTTTTCAGTAAGGCGGGTACAAATGGTGATTATGTGGCCATATAGCGACAGCTTGTGCCACTAAATGTTCAAACTATACGAAATTTCCTTCAAAATTTGTCGATTTCTTATTTGCCATCCCCCCAGGATATCTGTGGGTGGTCAACCGACGGTCAACTGGTCCGGGTTTTCAGTAAGGCGGGTACAAATGGTGATTATGTGGCCATATAGCGACAGCTTGTGCCACTAAATGTTCAAACTATACGAAATTTCCTTCAAAATTTCTCGATTTCTTATTTGCCATCCCCCCAGGATATCTGTAGGTGGTCAACCGACGGTCAACTGGTCCGGGTTTTCAGTAAGGCGGGTACAAATGATGATTATGTGGCCATATAGCGACAGCTTGTGCCACTAAATGTTCAAACTATACGAAATTTCCTTCAAAATTTGTCGATTTCTTATTTGCCATCCCCCAGGATATCTGTGGGTGGTCAACCGACGGTCAACTGGTCTGGATTTTCAGTAAGGCGGGTACAAATGATGATTATGTGGCCATATAGCGACAGCTTGTGCCACTAAATGTTCAAACTATACGAAATTTCCATCAAAATTTGTCGATTTCTTATTTGCCATCCCCCCATGATATATGTAGGTGGTCAACCGACGGTCAACTGGTCCGGGTTTTCAGTAAGGCGGGTACAAATGATGATTATGTGGCCATATAGCGACAGCTTGTGCCACTAAATGTTCAAACTATACGAAATTTCCTTCAAAATTTGTCGATTCCTTATTTGCCATCCCCCCAGGATATATGTGGGTGGTCAACCGACGGTCAACTGGTCCGGGTTTTCAGTAAGGCGGGTACAAATGATGATTATGTGGCCATATAGCGACAGCTTGTGCCACTAAATGTTCAAACTATACGAAATTTCCTTCAAAATTTGTCGATTTCTTATTTGCCATCCCCCCAGGATATCTGTGGGTGGTCAACCGACGGTCAACTGGTCCGGGTTTTCAGTAAGGCGGGTACAAATGGTGATTATGTGGCCATATAGCGACAGCTTGTGCCACTAAATGTTCAAACTATACGAAATTTTCTTCAAAATTTGTCGATTTCTTATTTGCCATCCCCCCATGATATCTGTAGGTGGTCAACCGACGGTCAACTGGTCCAGGTTTTCAGTAAGGCGGGTACAAATGATGATTATGTGGCCATATAGCGACAGCTTGTGCCACTAAATGTTCAAACTATACGAAATTTCCTTCAAAATTTGTCGATTTCTTATTTGCCATCCCCCCAGGACATCTGTGGGTGGTCAACCGACGGTCAACTGGTCCGGGTTTTCAGTAAGGCGGGTACAAATGATGATTATGTGGCCATATAGCGACAGCTTGTGCCACTAAATGTTCAAACTATACGAAATTTCCATCAAAATTTGTCGATTTCTTATTTGCCATCCCCCCATGATATATGTAGGTGGTCAACCGACGGTCAACTGGTCCGGGTTTTCAGTAAGGCGGGTACAAATGATGATTATGTGGCCATATAGCGACAGCTTGTGCCACTAAATGTTCAAACTATACGAAATTTCCTTCAAAATTTGTCGATTCCTTATTTGCCATCCCCCCAGGATATCTGTGGGTGGTCAACCGACGGTCAACTGGTCCGGGTTTTCAGTAAGGCGGGTACAAATGGTGATTATGTGGCCATATAGCGACAGCTTGTGCCACTAAATGTTCAAACTATACGAAATTTTCTTCAAAATTTGTCGATTTCTTATTTGCCATCCCCCCATGATATCTGTAGGTGGTCAACCGACGGTCAACTGGTCCAGGTTTTCAGTAAGGCGGGTACAAATGATGATTATGTGGCCATATAGCGACAGCTTGTGCCACTAAATGTTCAAACTATACGAAATTTCCTTCAAAATTTGTCGATTTCTTATTTGCCATCCCCCCATGATATCTGTAGGTGGTCAACCGACGGTCAACTGTTTTCAGTAAGGCGGGTACAAATGGTGATTATGTGGCCATATAGCGACAGCTTGTGCCACTAAATGTTCAAACTATACGAAATTTCCTTCAAAATTTGTCGATTTCTTATTTGCCATCCCCCCAGGATATCTGTGGGTGGTCAACCGACGGTCAACTGGTCCGGTTTTCAGTAAGGCGGGTACAAATGGTGATTATGTGGCCATATAGCGACAGCTTGTGCCACTAAATGTTCAAACTATACGAAATTTCCTTCAAAATTTCTCGATTCCTTATTTGCCATCCCCCCATGATATCTGTAGGTGGTCAACCGACGGTCAACTGGTCCGGGTTTTCAGTAAGGCGGGTACAAATGATGATTATGTGGCCATATAGCGACAGCTTGTGCCACTAAATGTTCAAACTATACGAAATTTCCTTCAAAATTTCTCGATTCCTTATTTGCCATCCCCCCAGGATATCTGTGGGTGGTCAACCGACGGTCAACTGGTCCGGGTTTTCAGTAAGGCGGGTACAAATGATGATTATGTGGCCATATAGCGACAGCTTGTGCCACTAAATGTTCAAACTATACGAAATTTCCATCAAAATTTGTCGATTTCTTATTTGCCATCCCCCCAGGATATCTGTGGGTGGTCAACCGACGGTCAACTGGTCCGGGTTTTCAGTAAGGCGGGTACAAATGATGATTATGTGGCCATATAGCGACAGCTTGTGCCACTAAATGTTCAAACTATACGAAATTTCCTTCAAAATTTGTCGATTCCTTATTTGCCATCCCCCCAGGATATATGTGGGTGGTCAACCGACGGTCAACTGGTCCGGGTTTTCAGTAAGGCGGGTACAAATGATGATTATGTGGCCATATAGCGACAGCTTGTGCCACTAAATGTTCAAACTATACGAAATTTCCTTCAAAATTTGTCGATTTCTTATTTGCCATCCCCCCAGGATATCTGTGGGTGGTCAACCGACGGTCAACTGGTCCGGGTTTTCAGTAAGGCGGGTACAAATGGTGATTATGTGGCCATATAGCGACAGCTTGTGCCACTAAATGTTCAAACTATACGAAATTTTCTTCAAAATTTGTCGATTTCTTATTTGCCATCCCCCCATGATATCTGTAGGTGGTCAACCGACGGTCAACTGGTCCAGGTTTTCAGTAAGGCGGGTACAAATGGTGATTATGTGGCCATATAGCGACAGCTTGTGCCACTAAATGTTCAAACTATACGAAATTTCCTTCAAAATTTGTCGATTTCTTATTTGCCATCCCCCCAGGACATCTGTGGGTGGTCAACCGACGGTCAACTGGTCCGGGTTTTCAGTAAGGCGGGTACAAATGATGATTATGTGGCCATATAGCGACAGCTTGTGCCACTAAATGTTCAAACTATACGAAATTTCCATCAAAATTTGTCGATTTCTTATTTGCCATCCCCCCATGATATATGTAGGTGGTCAACCGACGGTCAACTGGTCCGGGTTTTCAGTAAGGCGGGTACAAATGATGATTATGTGGCCATATAGCGACAGCTTGTGCCACTAAATGTTCAAACTATACGAAATTTCCTTCAAAATTTGTCGATTCCTTATTTGCCATCCCCCCAGGATATCTGTGGGTGGTCAACCGACGGTCAACTGGTCCGGGTTTTCAGTAAGGCGGGTACAAATGGTGATTATGTGGCCATATAGCGACAGCTTGTGCCACTAAATGTTCAAACTATACGAAATTTTCTTCAAAATTTGTCGATTTCTTATTTGCCATCCCCCCATGATATCTGTAGGTGGTCAACCGACGGTCAACTGGTCCAGGTTTTCAGTAAGGCGGGTACAAATGATGATTATGTGGCCATATAGCGACAGCTTGTGCCACTAAATGTTCAAACTATACGAAATTTCCTTCAAAATTTGTCGATTTCTTATTTGCCATCCCCCCATGATATCTGTAGGTGGTCAACCGACGGTCAACTGTTTTCAGTAAGGCGGGTACAAATGGTGATTATGTGGCCATATAGCGACAGCTTGTGCCACTAAATGTTCAAACTATACGAAATTTCCTTCAAAATTTGTCGATTTCTTATTTGCCATCCCCCCAGGATATCTGTGGGTGGTCAACCGACGGTCAACTGGTCCGGTTTTCAGTAAGGCGGGTACAAATGGTGATTATGTGGCCATATAGCGACAGCTTGTGCCACTAAATGTTCAAACTATACGAAATTTCCTTCAAAATTTCTCGATTCCTTATTTGCCATCCCCCCATGATATCTGTAGGTGGTCAACCGACGGTCAACTGGTCCGGGTTTTCAGTAAGGCGGGTACAAATGATGATTATGTGGCCATATAGCGACAGCTTGTGCCACTAAATGTTCAAACTATACGAAATTTCCTTCAAAATTTGTCGATTTCTTATTTGCCATCCCCCCAGGATATCTGTGGGTGGTCAACCGACGGTCAACTGGTCCGGGTTTTCAGTAAGGCGGGTACAAATGATGATTATGTGGCCATATAGCGACAGCTTGTGCCACTAAATGTTCAAACTATACGAAATTTCCATCAAAATTTGTCGATTTCTTATTTGCCATCCCCCCAGGATATCTGTGGGTGGTCAACCGACGGTCAACTGGTCCGGGTTTTCAGTAAGGCGGGTACAAATGGTGATTATGTGGCCATATAGCGACAGCTTGTGCCACTAAATGTTCAAACTATACGAAATTTTCTTCAAAATTTGTCGATTTCTTATTTGCCATCCCCCCATGATATCTGTAGGTGGTCAACCGACGGTCAACTGGTCCAGGTTTTCAGTAAGGCGGGTACAAATGATGATTATGTGGCCATATAGCGACAACTTGTGCCACTAAATGTTCAAACTATACGAAATTTCCTTCAAAATTTGTCAATTCCTTATTTGCCATCCCCCCAGGATATCTGTGGGTGGTCAACCGACGGTCAACTGGTCCGGGTTTTCAGTAAGGCGGGTACAAATGGTGATTATGTGGCCATATAGCGACAGCTTGTGCCACTAAATGTTCAAACTATACGAAATTTCCTTCAAAATTTGTCGATTTCTTATTTGCCATCCCCCCAGGATATCTGTGGGTGGTCAACCGACGGTCAACTGGTCCGGGTTTTCAGTAAGGCGGGTACAAATGATGATTATGTGGCCATATAGCGACAGCTTGTGCCACTAAATGTTCAAACTATACGAAATTTCCTTCAAAATTTGTCGATTTCTTATTTGCCATCCCCCCATGATATCTGTAGGTGGTCAACCGACGGTCAACTGGTCCGGGTTTTCAGTAAGGCGGGTACAAATGATGATTATGTGGCCATATAGCGACAGCTTGTGCCACTAAATGTTCAAACTATACGAAATTTCCTTCAAAATTTGTCGATTCCTTATTTGCCATCCCCCCAGGATATCTGTGGGTGGTCAACCGACGGTCAACTGGTCCGGGTTTTCAGTAAGGCGGGTACAAATGATGATTATGTGGCCATATAGCGACAGCTTGTGCCACTAAATGTTCAAACTATACGAAATTTCCTTCAAAATTTGTCGATTCCTTATTTGCCATCCCCCCAGGATATCTGTGGGTGGTCAACCGACGGTCAACTGGTCCGGGTTTTCAGTAAGGCGGGTACAAATGATGATTATGTGGCCATATAGCGACAGCTTGTGCCACTAAATGTTCAAACTATACGAAATTTCCTTCAAAATTTGTCGATTTCTTATTTGCCATCCCCCCATGATATCTGTAGGTGGTCAACCGACGGTCAACTGGTCCGGGTTTTCAGTAAGGCGGGTACAAATGATGATTATGTGGCCATATAGCGACAGCTTGTGCCACTAAATGTTCAAACTATACGAAATTTCCTTCAAAATTTGTCGATTCCTTATTTGCCATCCCCCCAGGATATCTGTGGGTGGTCAACCGACGGTCAACTGGTCCGGGTTTTCAGTAAGGCGGGTACAAATGGTGATTATGTGGCCATATAGCGACAGCTTGTGCCACTAAATGTTCAAACTATACAAAATTTCCTTCAAAATTTGTCGATTTCTTATTTGCCATCCCCCCATGATATCTGTAGGTGGCCAACCGACGGTCAACTGGTCCGGGTTTTCAGTAAGGCGGGTACAAATGATGATTATGTGGCCATATAGCGACAGCTTGTGCCACTAAATGTTCAAACTATACGAAATTTCCTTCAAAATTTCTCGATTTCTTATTTGCCATCCCCCCATGATATCTGTAGGTGGTCAACCGACGGTCAACTGGTCCGGGTTTTCAGTAAGGCGGGTACAAATGATGATTATGTGGCCTTATAGCGACAGCTTGTGCCACTAAATGTTCAAACTATACGAAATTTCCTTCAAAATTTGTCGATTCATTATTTGCCATCCCCCCAGGATATCTGTGGGTGGTCAACCGACGGTCAACTGGTCCGGGTTTTCAGTAAGGCGGGTACAAATGATGATTATGTGGCCATATAGCGACAGCTTGTGCCACTAAATGTTCAAACTATACGAAATTTCCTTCAAAATTTGTCGATTTCTTATTTGCCATCCCCCCAGGATATCTGTGGGTGGTCAACCGACGGTCAACTGGTCCGGGTTTTCAGTAAGGCGGGTACAAATGATGATTATGTGGCCATATAGCGACAGCTTGTGCCACTAAATGTTCAAACTATACGAAATTTCCTTCAAAATTTATCGATTCCTTATTTGCCATCCCCCCAGGATATCTGTGGGTGGTCAACCGACGGTCATCTGGTCCGGGTTTTCAGTAAGGCGGGTACAAATGATGATTATGTGGCCATATAGCGACAGCTTGTGCCACTTAATGTTCAAAGTATACGAAATTTCCTTCAAAATTTGTCGATTTCTTATTTGCCATCCCCCCAGGATATCTGTGGGTGGACAACCGACGGTCAACTGGTCCGGGTTTTCAGTAAGGCGGGTACAAATGGTGATTATGTGGCCATATAGCGACAGCTTGTGCCACTAAATGTTCAAACTATACGAAATTTCCTTCAAAATGTGTCCATTCCTTATTTGCCATCCCCCCAGGATATCTGTGGGTGGTCAACCGACGGTCAACTGGTCCGGGTTTTCAGAAAGGCGGGTACAAATGGTGATTATGTGGCCATATAGCAACAGCTTGTGCCACTAAATGTTCAAACTATACGAAATTTCCTTCAAAATTTGTCGATTTCTTATTTGCCATCCCCCCATGATATCTGTAGGTGGTCAACCGACGGTCAACTGGTCCAGGTTTTCAGTAAGGCGGGTACAAATGATGATTATGTGGCCATATAGCGACAGCTTGTGCCACTAAATGTTCAAACTATACGAAATTTCCTTCAAAATTTGTCGATTTCTTATTTGCCATCCCCCCATGATATCTGTAGGTGGTCAACCGACGGTCAACTGTTTTCAGTAAGGCGGGTACAAATGGTGATTATGTGGCCATATAGCGACAGCTTGTGCCACTAAATGTTCAAACTATACGAAATTTCCTTCAAAATTTGTCGATTTCTTATTTGCCATCCCCCCAGGATATCTGTGGGTGGTCAACCGACGGTCAACTGGTCCGGGTTTTCAGTAAGGCGGGTACAAATGGTGATTATGTGGCCATATAGCGACAGCTTGTGCCACTAAATGTTCAAACTATACGAAATTTCCTTCAAAATTTCTCGATTTCTTATTTGCCATCCCCCCAGGATATCTGTAGGTGGTCAACCGACGGTCAACTGGTCCGGGTTTTCAGTAAGGCGGGTACAAATGATGATTATGTGGCCATATAGCGACAGCTTGTGCCACTAAATGTTCAAACTATACGAAATTTCCTTCAAAATTTGTCGATTTCTTATTTGCCATCCCCCAGGATATCTGTGGGTGGTCAACCGACGGTCAACTGGTCTGGATTTTCAGTAAGGCGGGTACAAATGATGATTATGTGGCCATATAGCGACAGCTTGTGCCACTAAATGTTCAAACTATACGAAATTTCCATCAAAATTTGTCGATTTCTTATTTGCCATCCCCCCATGATATATGTAGGTGGTCAACCGACGGTCAACTGGTCCGGGTTTTCAGTAAGGCGGGTACAAATGATGATTATGTGGCCATATAGCGACAGCTTGTGCCACTAAATGTTCAAACTATACGAAATTTCCTTCAAAATTTGTCGATTCCTTATTTGCCATCCCCCCAGGATATATGTGGGTGGTCAACCGACGGTCAACTGGTCCGGGTTTTCAGTAAGGCGGGTACAAATGATGATTATGTGGCCATATAGCGACAGCTTGTGCCACTAAATGTTCAAACTATACGAAATTTCCTTCAAAATTTGTCGATTTCTTATTTGCCATCCCCCCAGGATATCTGTGGGTGGTCAACCGACGGTCAACTGGTCCGGGTTTTCAGTAAGGCGGGTACAAATGGTGATTATGTGGCCATATAGCGACAGCTTGTGCCACTAAATGTTCAAACTATACGAAATTTTCTTCAAAATTTGTCGATTTCTTATTTGCCATCCCCCCATGATATCTGTAGGTGGTCAACCGACGGTCAACTGGTCCAGGTTTTCAGTAAGGCGGGTACAAATGATGATTATGTGGCCATATAGCGACAGCTTGTGCCACTAAATGTTCAAACTATACGAAATTTCCTTCAAAATTTGTCGATTTCTTATTTGCCATCCCCCCATGATATCTGTAGGTGGTCAACCGACGGTCAACTGTTTTCAGTAAGGCGGGTACAAATGGTGATTATGTGGCCATATAGCGACAGCTTGTGCCACTAAATGTTCAAACTATACGAAATTTCCTTCAAAATTTGTCGATTTCTTATTTGCCATCCCCCCAGGATATCTGTGGGTGGTCAACCGACGGTCAACTGGTCCGGGTTTTCAGTAAGGCGGGTACAAATGATGATTATGTGGCCATATAGCGACAGCTTGTGCCACTAAATGTTCAAACTATACGAAATTTCCTTCAAAATTTGTCGATTTCTTATTTGCCATCCCCCCAGGACATCTGTGGGTGGTCAACCGACGGTCAACTGGTCCGGGTTTTCAGTAAGGCGGGTACAAATGATGATTATGTGGCCATATAGCGACAGCTTGTGCCACTAAATGTTCAAACTATACGAAATTTCCATCAAAATTTGTCGATTTCTTATTTGCCATCCCCCCATGATATATGTAGGTGGTCAACCGACGGTCAACTGGTCCGGGTTTTCAGTAAGGCGGGTACAAATGATGATTATGTGGCCATATAGCGACAGCTTGTGCCACTAAATGTTCAAACTATACGAAATTTCCTTCAAAATTTGTCGATTCCTTATTTGCCATCCCCCCAGGATATCTGTGGGTGGTCAACCGACGGTCAACTGGTCCGGGTTTTCAGTAAGGCGGGTACAAATGATGATTATGTGGCCATATAGCGACAGCTTGTGCCACTAAATGTTCAAACTATACGAAATTTCCTTCAAAATTTATCGATTCCTTATTTGCCATCCCCCCAGGATATCTGTGGGTGGTCAACCGACGGTCATCTGGTCCGGGTTTTCAGTAAGGCGGGTACAAATGATGATTATGTGGCCATATAGCGACAGCTTGTGCCACTTAATGTTCAAAGTATACGAAATTTCCTTCAAAATTTGTCGATTTCTTATTTGCCATCCCCCCAGGATATCTGTGGGTGGACAACCGACGGTCAACTGGTCCGGGTTTTCAGTAAGGCGGGTACAAATGGTGATTATGTGGCCATATAGCGACAGCTTGTGCCACTAAATGTTCAAACTATACGAAATTTCCTTCAAAATGTGTCCATTCCTTATTTGCCATCCCCCCAGGATATCTGTGGGTGGTCAACCGACGGTCAACTGGTCCGGGTTTTCAGAAAGGCGGGTACAAATGGTGATTATGTGGCCATATAGCAACAGCTTGTGCCACTAAATGTTCAAACTATACGAAATTTCCTTCAAAATTTGTCGATTTCTTATTTGCCATCCCCCCATGATATCTGTAGGTGGTCAACCGACGGTCAACTGGTCCAGGTTTTCAGTAAGGCGGGTACAAATGATGATTATGTGGCCATATAGCGACAGCTTGTGCCACTAAATGTTCAAACTATACGAAATTTCCTTCAAAATTTGTCGATTTCTTATTTGCCATCCCCCCATGATATCTGTAGGTGGTCAACCGACGGTCAACTGTTTTCAGTAAGGCGGGTACAAATGGTGATTATGTGGCCATATAGCGACAGCTTGTGCCACTAAATGTTCAAACTATACGAAATTTCCTTCAAAATTTGTCGATTTCTTATTTGCCATCCCCCCAGGATATCTGTGGGTGGTCAACCGACGGTCAACTGGTCCGGGTTTTCAGTAAGGCGGGTACAAATGGTGATTATGTGGCCATATAGCGACAGCTTGTGCCACTAAATGTTCAAACTATACGAAATTTCCTTCAAAATTTCTCGATTTCTTATTTGCCATCCCCCCAGGATATCTGTAGGTGGTCAACCGACGGTCAACTGGTCCGGGTTTTCAGTAAGGCGGGTACAAATGATGATTATGTGGCCATATAGCGACAGCTTGTGCCACTAAATGTTCAAACTATACGAAATTTCCTTCAAAATTTGTCGATTTCTTATTTGCCATCCCCCAGGATATCTGTGGGTGGTCAACCGACGGTCAACTGGTCTGGATTTTCAGTAAGGCGGGTACAAATGATGATTATGTGGCCATATAGCGACAGCTTGTGCCACTAAATGTTCAAACTATACGAAATTTCCATCAAAATTTGTCGATTTCTTATTTGCCATCCCCCCATGATATATGTAGGTGGTCAACCGACGGTCAACTGGTCCGGGTTTTCAGTAAGGCGGGTACAAATGATGATTATGTGGCCATATAGCGACAGCTTGTGCCACTAAATGTTCAAACTATACGAAATTTCCTTCAAAATTTGTCGATTCCTTATTTGCCATCCCCCCAGGATATATGTGGGTGGTCAACCGACGGTCAACTGGTCCGGGTTTTCAGTAAGGCGGGTACAAATGATGATTATGTGGCCATATAGCGACAGCTTGTGCCACTAAATGTTCAAACTATACGAAATTTCCTTCAAAATTTGTCGATTTCTTATTTGCCATCCCCCCAGGATATCTGTGGGTGGTCAACCGACGGTCAACTGGTCCGGGTTTTCAGTAAGGCGGGTACAAATGGTGATTATGTGGCCATATAGCGACAGCTTGTGCCACTAAATGTTCAAACTATACGAAATTTTCTTCAAAATTTGTCGATTTCTTATTTGCCATCCCCCCATGATATCTGTAGGTGGTCAACCGACGGTCAACTGGTCCAGGTTTTCAGTAAGGCGGGTACAAATGATGATTATGTGGCCATATAGCGACAGCTTGTGCCACTAAATGTTCAAACTATACGAAATTTCCTTCAAAATTTGTCGATTTCTTATTTGCCATCCCCCCATGATATCTGTAGGTGGTCAACCGACGGTCAACTGTTTTCAGTAAGGCGGGTACAAATGGTGATTATGTGGCCATATAGCGACAGCTTGTGCCACTAAATGTTCAAACTATACGAAATTTCCTTCAAAATTTGTCGATTTCTTATTTGCCATCCCCCCAGGATATCTGTGGGTGGTCAACCGACGGTCAACTGGTCCGGGTTTTCAGTAAGGCGGGTACAAATGATGATTATGTGGCCATATAGCGACAGCTTGTGCCACTAAATGTTCAAACTATACGAAATTTCCTTCAAAATTTGTCGATTTCTTATTTGCCATCCCCCCAGGACATCTGTGGGTGGTCAACCGACGGTCAACTGGTCCGGGTTTTCAGTAAGGCGGGTACAAATGATGATTATGTGGCCATATAGCGACAGCTTGTGCCACTAAATGTTCAAACTATACGAAATTTCCATCAAAATTTGTCGATTTCTTATTTGCCATCCCCCCATGATATATGTAGGTGGTCAACCGACGGTCAACTGGTCCGGGTTTTCAGTAAGGCGGGTACAAATGATGATTATGTGGCCATATAGCGACAGCTTGTGCCACTAAATGTTCAAACTATACGAAATTTCCTTCAAAATTTGTCGATTCCTTATTTGCCATCCCCCCAGGATATCTGTGGGTGGTCAACCGACGGTCAACTGGTCCGGGTTTTCAGTAAGGCGGGTACAAATGATGATTATGTGGCCATATAGCGACAGCTTGTGCCACTAAATGTTCAAACTATACGAAATTTCCTTCAAAATTTGTCGATTTCTTATTTGCCATCCCCCCAGGATATCTGTGGGTGGTCAACCGACGGTCAACTGGTCCGGGTTTTCAGTAAGGCGGGTACAAATGGTGATTATGTGGCCATATAGCGACAGCTTGTGCCACTAAATGTTCAAACTATACGAAATTTTCTTCAAAATTTGTCGATTTCTTATTTGCCATCCCCCCATGATATCTGTAGGTGGTCAACCGACGGTCAACTGGTCCAGGTTTTCAGTAAGGCGGGTACAAATGATGATTATGTGGCCATATAGCGACAGCTTGTGCCACTAAATGTTCAAACTATACGAAATTTCCTTCAAAATTTGTCGATTTCTTATTTGCCATCCCCCCATGATATCTGTAGGTGGTCAACCGACGGTCAACTGTTTTCAGTAAGGCGGGTACAAATGGTGATTATGTGGCCATATAGCGACAGCTTGTGCCACTAAATGTTCAAACTATACGAAATTTCCTTCAAAATTTGTCGATTTCTTATTTGCCATCCCCCCAGGATATCTGTGGGTGGTCAACCGACGGTCAACTGGTCCGGTTTTCAGTAAGGCGGGTACAAATGGTGATTATGTGGCCATATAGCGACAGCTTGTGCCACTAAATGTTCAAACTATACGAAATTTCCTTCAAAATTTCTCGATTCCTTATTTGCCATCCCCCCATGATATCTGTAGGTGGTCAACCGACGGTCAACTGGTCCGGGTTTTCAGTAAGGCGGGTACAAATGATGATTATGTGGCCATATAGCGACAGCTTGTGCCACTAAATGTTCAAACTATACGAAATTTCCTTCAAAATTTGTCGATTTCTTATTTGCCATCCCCCCAGGATATCTGTGGGTGGTCAACCGACGGTCAACTGGTCCGGGTTTTCAGTAAGGCGGGTACAAATGATGATTATGTGGCCATATAGCGACAGCTTGTGCCACTAAATGTTCAAACTATACGAAATTTCCATCAAAATTTGTCGATTTCTTATTTGCCATCCCCCCAGGATATCTGTGGGTGGTCAACCGACGGTCAACTGGTCCGGGTTTTCAGTAAGGCGGGTACAAATGGTGATTATGTGGCCATATAGCGACAGCTTGTGCCACTAAATGTTCAAACTATACGAAATTTTCTTCAAAATTTGTCGATTTCTTATTTGCCATCCCCCCATGATATCTGTAGGTGGTCAACCGACGGTCAACTGGTCCAGGTTTTCAGTAAGGCGGGTACAAATGATGATTATGTGGCCATATAGCGACAACTTGTGCCACTAAATGTTCAAACTATACGAAATTTCCTTCAAAATTTGTCAATTCCTTATTTGCCATCCCCCCAGGATATCTGTGGGTGGTCAACCGACGGTCAACTGGTCCGGGTTTTCAGTAAGGCGGGTACAAATGGTGATTATGTGGCCATATAGCGACAGCTTGTGCCACTAAATGTTCAAACTATACGAAATTTCCTTCAAAATTTGTCGATTTCTTATTTGCCATCCCCCCAGGATATCTGTGGGTGGTCAACCGACGGTCAACTGGTCCGGGTTTTCAGTAAGGCGGGTACAAATGATGATTATGTGGCCATATAGCGACAGCTTGTGCCACTAAATGTTCAAACTATACGAAATTTCCTTCAAAATTTGTCGATTTCTTATTTGCCATCCCCCCATGATATCTGTAGGTGGTCAACCGACGGTCAACTGGTCCGGGTTTTCAGTAAGGCGGGTACAAATGATGATTATGTGGCCATATAGCGACAGCTTGTGCCACTAAATGTTCAAACTATACGAAATTTCCTTCAAAATTTGTCGATTCCTTATTTGCCATCCCCCCAGGATATCTGTGGGTGGTCAACCGACGGTCAACTGGTCCGGGTTTTCAGTAAGGCGGGTACAAATGATGATTATGTGGCCATATAGCGACAGCTTGTGCCACTAAATGTTCAAACTATACGAAATTTCCTTCAAAATTTGTCGATTCCTTATTTGCCATCCCCCCAGGATATCTGTGGGTGGTCAACCGACGGTCAACTGGTCCGGGTTTTCAGTAAGGCGGGTACAAATGATGATTATGTGGCCATATAGCGACAGCTTGTGCCACTAAATGTTCAAACTATACGAAATTTCCTTCAAAATTTGTCGATTTCTTATTTGCCATCCCCCCATGATATCTGTAGGTGGTCAACCGACGGTCAACTGGTCCGGGTTTTCAGTAACGCGGGTACAAATGATGATTATGTGGCCATATAGCGACAGCTTGTGCCACTAAATGTTCAAACTATACGAAATTTCCTTCAAAATTTGTCGATTCCTTATTTGCCATCCCCCCAGGATATCTGTGGGTGGTCAACCGACGGTCAACTGGTCCGGGTTTTCAGTAAGGCGGGTACAAATGGTGATTATGTGGCCATATAGCGACAGCTTGTGCCACTAAATGTTCAAACTATACAAAATTTCCTTCAAAATTTGTCGATTTCTTATTTGCCATCCCCCCATGATATCTGTAGGTGGCCAACCGACGGTCAACTGGTCCGGGTTTTCAGTAAGGCGGGTACAAATGATGATTATGTGGCCATATAGCGACAGCTTGTGCCACTAAATGTTCAAACTATACGAAATTTCCTTCAAAATTTCTCGATTTCTTATTTGCCATCCCCCCATGATATCTGTAGGTGGTCAACCGACGGTCAACTGGTCCGGGTTTTCAGTAAGGCGGGTACAAATGATGATTATGTGGCCTTATAGCGACAGCTTGTGCCACTAAATGTTCAAACTATACGAAATTTCCTTCAAAATTTGTCGATTCATTATTTGCCATCCCCCCAGGATATCTGTGGGTGGTCAACCGACGGTCAACTGGTCCGGGTTTTCAGTAAGGCGGGTACAAATGATGATTATGTGGCCATATAGCGACAGCTTGTGCCACTAAATGTTCAAACTATACGAAATTTCCTTCAAAATTTGTCGATTTCTTATTTGCCATCCCCCCAGGATATCTGTGGGTGGTCAACCGACGGTCAACTGGTCCGGGTTTTCAGTAAGGCGGGTACAAGTGATGATTATGTGGCCATATAGCGACAGCTTGTGCCACTAAATGTTCAAACTATGCGAAATTTCCTTCAAAATTTGTCGATTCCTTATATGCCATCCCCCCAGGATATCTGTGGGTGGTCAACCGACGGTCAACTGGTCCGGGTTTTCAGTAAGGCGGGTACAAATGGTGATTATGTGGCCATATAGCGACAGCTTGTGCCACTAAATGTTCAAACTATACGAAATTTCCTTCAAAATTTCTCGATTCCTTATTTGCCATCCCCCCATGATATCTGTAGGTGGTCAACCGACGGTCAACTGGTCCGGGTTTTCAGTAAGGCGGGTACAAATGATGATTATGTGGCCATATAGCGACAGCTTGTGCCACTAAATGTTCAAACTATACGAAATTTCCTTCAAAATTTGTCGATTTCTTATTTGCCATCCCCCCCAGGATATCTGTGGGTGGTCAACCGACGGTCAACTGGTCCGGGTTTTCAGTAAGGCGGGTACAAATGGTGATTATGTGGCCATATAGCGACAGCTTGTGCCACTAAATGTTCAAACTATACGAAATTTCCTTCAAAATTTGTCGATTTCTTATTTGCCATCCCCCCATGATATCTGTAGGTGGTCAACCGACGGTCAACTGGTCCGGGTTTTCAGTAAGGCGGGTACAAATGATGATTATGTGGCCATATAGCGACAGCTTGTGCCACTAAATGTTCAAACTATACGAAATTTCCTTCAAAAGTTGTCGATTCCTTATTTGCCATCCCCCCAGGATATCTGTGGGTGGTCAACCGACGGTCAACTGGTCCGGGTTTTCAGTAAGGCGGGTACAAATGATGATTATGTGGCCATATAGCGACAGCTTGTGCCACTAAATGTTCAAACTATACAAAATTTCCTTCAAAATTTGTCGATTTCTTATTTGCCATCCCCCCATGATATATGTAGGTGGTCAACCGACGGTCAACTGGGCCTAATGATCACGAAGGCGGTAGGAATCCTCGTTATAATAGCGTATTGTGATGATATGATATGTTTTCTTTTGTTTAAAATACCATCGGATGGCAAATAGCGCATATCGGTAGAATCGCTATTTGCCATCCGATGGCGAATAGCCGCTGCCCTCCCAATGCTTTTGCGAAAGACCAAAACGATATAGACTCTTTTTATGATGGCATATTTCAAGCTATAACTACATCTACACAAAACAACATCCCTCAAAAGAAATTTAAGAAGTTTTTGAAACCATTCTGGTCACAGCAGCTCAAGTCACTGCATCAAAATATGAGGTATTATAGATCAGTCTGGATAGCAGCAGATAGACCAGTTAACTCTTTACCCAACAGAATGGCCCTGTGCCAATGCATTCTCTTATATATGCGAGTCGACCATAGGTCGCCTCGCATATATAAGAGAATGCATTGGCTTAACACATATTAAAAATGATAAAAGTGTCAAAGAATGTAGAAAAATATTATAAAAATTGTTAAAAAATGTAAGAAAAAATTAAAAAATGTTAAAAAAGAATTTTTTTAGGCCAATGCATTCTCTTATATATGCGAGGCAACCTATGGTCGACTCGCATATATAAGAGAATGCATTGGCACAGGGCATAACTGTAATCATCACAAGGTGGTCAAGGAGCCGGTTCCAATGATATCCATATTTGTATGGGTTTTTTTGAGACAGACCGAAGATATTATAGGCTGTTGAAGCTTTATTTGGGCGTTTTTGGCCGTTTTGTTGGGTAAAGGGTTAATGACACGGCTGGTGTATACCACAGCTATAAAGAAGCTAAATGCATATTCAGGCGTGAATATCGCAGGGCATCTAAGCAATACCTACAATCTTTTAACAACAGCATTGATGAATGTGCTGAATCAGACCAAGATACATTTTTTCGACTTTTCAACGCAAAACGTAAAATATTAGGGACCATGTCCTGTTCACATTTCAAACACAATGGATCTATTGTACGAGATTCGCAAGGGATAGCAGAAGCATGGGTAGAATATTTTAGCGATATCTTTTCTGTTCCGTTAACAGACCCATCTTTTGATAATCAGCATTATGAAAATGTAAACACATTTATCGCAAACGAAGCAAAGTCATGTTCTGTAAGTCCTTTAGATAGTCTCATTACTTTTCCGGTTACTCGAATGGAGGTAGTATCCATTTCAACTAATTTTTCAGTAGGAGGTCTAGTGATATCATATGTAATCGATGTAATCGATGATTTTTTAAATCGAATTTATCAATTCCGGAATATCAAAATAATTTGAAGTTAATGAAAGGCATAAATGCACAAGTGGCATCATCCATATTGATTTAAATAGGCACACAAAAATATCGAGCCATACTGGACAGTGGAGCCGACATCAGTTTATGTTCGTTAAAATTTTATAACAATTTAAAATATAAACCGCAAATGCAAGAAACGCAGTTTCATGCAACGTCTGCAAGTGGGGATGCATTAACCATAAAAGGTTTCATCATATTGAATTTCCACATTAATAAATTAAAGGTTTCACATAAATTCTATGTTTGTTCAAACATGCATCGATCTTTATTAATCGGCAGAGATTTTCTCAGTGCAAACGGAGTCCGGCTATATTTTGACCGCCAAATAATGAAAATTCATGAGACGATAATTTCTTTAATACAGGGTGTGTTGAATGCAGTCATGCCGTTTTAAATTCTGTTATATCAAAATTGGTATTACAGAATACACACACTTGGGACATGTATTTGTCACAAGCATTATTTGCAATGCGTGTTCACGTAAATGATACAACAAAATTCAGTCCGTTTTATTTATTATATCATAGGGAACCCACTTTAAGTCTTGATAATATTCTAAAACCCAGATTGAAATATGTAGGCGAGGACTTTACATCTTTAGCTTTACAGGAACATAGAAATTTTCGTGTAGTTCTTTCGCGTTTAAGATCTCAAATCAGAACACAGAAAAAGAATGAAAAAACGGAAAGAAGTTTCATTTGAGATAGGCGATCCAGTTTATTACAAATCTGGTAGAAGAACGGGTAAACTCAGTTTATCATGGCAAAGTCATTGGAATATAATCGAAAAACACAGCAATGTATCATTCTTGATTAAAGATCAGTTAAGTGCTCGAACAGTCCATTGTCATGCCGATAACATTCGTAAAGCTGACACTGCATGGAAAATTCCACCAAAAGATACTATACGTCAATTGCATCGCCATCGATTTGTTGTGAATACGTCTGATACGAACCCCGAGCAGCCTGTGTCATCAAAATGGTCCACTAGTGACGAAATTCCACTTGCACAATTAATGAAATGCAAACAGTTAAGAAGACGAAATTCTTCAAGCGACGATGAAATACCACGATTGGAATGGGCGGATCGATTGCGCGCAAATGAGCAAAACAATAATAATTCAGAAGCATTCGAGTCCGCAAATGAAGAAGTTGAAAATGCTGTATCTGAGCATATAAGCCAATATGAACAAATAACTGTTTCTGACATGGAAATAGATTTAAATTCTCCTGACTATCAACAGACCACACAATCATGTGTTAATGATATAACTAGGGTTAATAGGTGAGCTCACGTGATATAAAGTCACACACATGTATATAAAATATAATGGAATGGATATATACGTTCAACACACAAATGTTACTTACTCCGGAAAATTTGCGTAGTTATATAATCCTTCCATTAAATGTGATTATCACATAATCCTATCCGGAAAACACGCATGAATGAAAATATAGCATAAATGCTACGTTTCTGTAATCAAGAAATAATGGCAACTACTCGGCATCCTAAAAACACATGAAGATAGAGATTCCCCTCAAAGGTTCAAAATGCCAACACGAATTAAAATAATATATGCTGGACATCTGAAACCAGTCAGGGGGGGCCATCCCGCGAGGGATAGCCCATAAAAAAAAGTACTACGGCATATTTATAGTACTAATATTTAAACATAAACATTGTCTAGTACACCTTCCCAATCCGTTTTGATATCTTCCTCCAGATGAGAGATTAGCCGCATCCGAGCATGATCCATCTCCTCCAGGTTTTTCTGCAGGAATACTATTTTCTCGACACGTTTGAATTCTTCATGATTGTGAAGCAGCCGCACCTTGAATTCTACCGACATTCTTTTAAACGTCGGGGTGTCCCACATTGGCCACAATTTATACCTTCGAAGGCCATCCATCATTTTTTCATAATAGTTCTCGTTATCTCCCAGTTTTTGCAGTGTTTTGATCAGTTCTTTCACTTCCTTCTCAATCGCCGATTCTTTGTGTCGCGCGATTATGTGGTCTAGGTTTTTGCTCCTGGAAAATAGTCCATGACTCCCTCCCCGTGTTGGTTCCAAAAAGTCATAGTAGAAATGTATAAAATATGCTGACGCAGGTTGAAAATACAGGCGTACTAGCAATGTCTCCGACTCCTAAGAATCAAATGAGGATATTTTTCTCATGCACGCATGAAGCATGCTACGCGATATTCCATATTTGGAATATGGGCACTCGCATCGTGTATTCATAAATATGATAGATCCGCACATTAAATAATACTGGCCCGAACATAGCCTGTACTGTTGTAGTTATGTGACTTAGATGGGTTATGTTATCTGCAGGACCAGCTGAGTTTGTATCTCTATACGTCCAGTTATACAAACCAATGGCAATTTTAATGTAAGGAATAGTTGCTAATTATAATTCAAAGACGAACTTTAGCATCACATTTGTATGCACACAAATAATCTGCCCCGATAGATTGACTACAGGAATGGTGGAATTCGTTTGGTACGGCCGACCAGCGTTTTCCTGGTTCGACGGAATTGTGACAGGGATATCACCCTGCACGCTATTGGCAAAGCAGATGCTAAATGGAGTTCATTCATTTGGTCGTTAAATATATAATTTGAAGTGTGAGCATAAAGCAGCAAACAGTAAACAAACTCACAGAAATTTATTTTAATCAATGCATATAACAGGTACTCATATCAATGGTAGTATAAACAAATCACATTCATTTATTGATTGATGCAATGCTCTTGCTACCAAATATTTTTCAGCACATGGTCAAGTTGTTTTTGAAAAAATTAAGCCAATCAGTTTGAGTACAGAAGAATGGAGCATGTCCTTTTTTATTGAATTAAATCATTTTAATCAATTTTTGGGCCATGTCAACGCAACATTAGAATACGCACAATCAACCAAGCAATCACTTCTATCGATCCTTTACCAAACAAGTCGTACACTTATCGACATGTTCAGGAATTTTTTTTTTCCTTATTGCACTCTTTGCTTGAGGAAATTGGCGAATTAAATATCCAGTACTCGCAGATAGTATCACAATTTGGTGATTATCGTCACTTGCATAGACCAGTTAAACGAACTAAACGTTCTTGGTTTCCATGGTTAGGAAAAGGAACTGTGCTGGGTTTAGCAACTGATGCAGATATCAATAATATTCGCGTTCATATCAAGAAATTAGCTGGTTCCCAGAAGCAAATGATACACTCCTTGCGGGCCGCATTTTAGTTGATTAATGTCACGAATACTCGTGCATTGCGTAATCGCCACGCATTGAATAAGTTAATTGCCTCATTTCAACATATGCAGGAGGATTTAGCACGAAGTTTACCGCGATTCGAAAAACGATTAGGGGTACTCGAATTACACACACAAATGCAATCACAGTTTGAATTAATTGTCCGTCTGTGTACGAAACCAATTATCAGCGCTGACCAACGGACACATCACACCCAGTTTGATTGATCCCCCGACTCTGTTACTTTCTTTGACATCATTATTAGAACATCCCCCTGATTATTTAGAATTACCATTTGATCCTCACAGGTTCTTATGGCGTTATTATTGCTACATGCCATGCACATCAATTCTCACCTTTGAACGATTAGTCATCATGGCACGTGTAAACCTTATCGATATTCGTCAACAATTTGATGTGTATACATTGCATTCACTGCCACGTGTTTTGGTTCCTACACACACGCGAAAGATTTCACATAAAGGAACACATATGGTAGCACAATATCAGTTTGACAACAAGCATTTTATCATAAACTCCGCCCGCGACAGATACGCTTGGTTATTGCATCCCGGGACCTGCCTTCAGCGTGACATTCCATATTGTGCCGTCGATGGCGTCTTCTTAAATCAATTAGATGCTGTCAATGAAGTATGCACTGTCCGTGTGCAACCAGCTGTTGTTTTACCAACTGCATCCAAATTAGCTAGTGGTGTTTGGGTCGTCGCTACTCCTCACCGTCTACAATTCTCAATTTCATGTTATCCGTTAACATCTCGCAAACCACCTTTCTACTGTTTTATTGAGGCACCTTTAGAGATTCTTAGATTAGAACCCCGTTGTATTGCAACATCTCCTGATCTGGAAATTATGGCTTATACCACTTACAGTTCTGCCAACCTTCCCCATAATGAAATTCCGATAGATTTTTTATCAAATTACACCATACCTACTGACAATATATGGGCCCCGGTCATCGATCGTCTGCCCAAATTTCCTAATGTGTCTATTCCCAAAATGTTGCATGACCATTCTTCCTTGCTAATGACTGAATTGCTCTATGAACTCGATCAAATTTCTGAAAATGCAAATAGCATTGATGAGTCAATGATTTCTTTTCATGACTCTGAATTTTGGCCTGTTTTGGGATTATTTTGTCTGATCACAATTGTCGGATCATTGTGTTGTTGTCGAAAACAAATTATTCAGAAAATATGTTCGTGCAATTTACGTCGAGTATATCAAACTCGTCAAGCACGATCTATGGTTGGTATTGTAAGTCGATCTAATGACGTAACACGGGATGGACCATCCAATCTGGACACAGACGATATACCACTCACTCAGACCCGACCGGACCTTGCTGTTGCTGCCATTTCCAGAAATGCACATTGTTCCAGCGCTGCCTTTCCTGTCAATGCTCGTACCTTACTCTCGGATACAGATACTTCATTATCGCTTGGATCGGAACATTCTTTGCTGCGATCACTTATCCAACGTCTCAATTCTATACGACGTACAGCACCTGCTGCCGATGGGTACCTTCAAGAAGCACATGCTGCTGGCTCTTTTCCACTGATGGTTCATGTACCATAGCCACGAGCACGCCATCGCCTATTCGTTCCGGTGCCGATTCAGCGTCAACTGATGTCACCACTGCCGTGTCGCCGATTTCTGACGCTGCTCTAGTAAATTTCTCACTGAAGAAACATTTACATACACCTATCTGTTCCAGTCGTCCTGTTCCTTAAATTACTTGGACGAGAATCTGCATCTGCCTGCTGCTTAATCGATAGATACTTTCACGTTTCCAGTTCGACAGCTGTTCATGTCAGACAAGAAACATTTCTGTTACTTGATTGCTGCTATAAAGATTAACTGTATTCTGCATGTGTGATTATTCTCTATACTTCACACAACCTGATGTTCTACATGATGTGTTGATTATCCGAACATGGATAGACTTGTTTGTTCTATATATATATATATTGGACCCATATATCACGTTATAATCGTCAAGCAAGAACTTTCTCCTCTCGAAGTACCTGAATAACTAATTATGCGCTGATATGTCAGTGCTCCAGTGACCTAGTGACATACTGTTTACCAAACTCGCCTTGGACAACTAAATCTCGTTTCGTTTGCTGTTGAGTTTATGTGAGATATATATATGTTTGATTGTTTTTTAGGTTCGCGACTCGCAAACTCCATGTATTTCATGTACACTCGGACTTTTACCACACTTTTAATTTGTAACTACCTGTATTTACAAATTCTGTAGCGAGGGGAGTTTGTCCGATAGTACATATAAATGGATGGAGCTGTTGTATATGATATTACCTGTATTGTATTGATAGGGTTAATTATGTAATGGTGAAGCATTCTGTAGACAGAGGCATGCATACGAAACCATACCTACAAGAATACACATCTAAGCAACATAGCATACCTATATTTATCGACACTGATCGACTAGTTACAATCATGGTACAACATAAGTATGCGAGTAGATAATGGACTGTTCCAGTATCTATCGTGTGATATACTCTATAGTAAAGTATATATAGCTTGGATATCATACTACCTCAAACCATATATGGAGACATGATACAGGCTACGAAGAATAAGTATTACTGTCTTGAGAGCTAAGAATCACTTATCCTCTGACTCCGAGACCTGGCACATCTCTATCTAACCTGTCTACACTTTGTTTCGCCGAGAGCCATTTTTACTGAGACATAAAGTTATCTACACCAACGAATCTTGATGTCTTCTTGAATTGTTCCCGATATCACGGCCAACCCTTATCTCCACTAGACGCTTCGGGACATGGTCTCTGGTATTGGAATATCTTTTAGGATATTGAGAATTTCTATAGTATCTTTGAGGTGGGTATCCTGTTGTTTTGTGATAGGGAGTAGAAAATAGTCTAAGAATCATCCAATTTTCACTGTCGGCCCTGAACATTGCGAGATTATTGGTCTCCCGGGTGGGATGATTTTAATTTCACTCCCTTTGAATGGAAGGTCGATGGTCGCTAGTAGAGGACCAATTTTGTGTATTTTTGGAAGGAAGTAGATAATGGGGTGTTTTTATTTCATCTCCTCTGTTGAAAAGGAAGTCGTAGGTGCATTTGTCTATCAATTCGGCTGCATATAGGTTATACACCAGAGTTAGTACTAATTTATGGGTGTCATTAATGTTAATAGATGGTGTTTCCATGTAATGAATACCGTTATTCAGTTGACGGTAGCCTTCCGCTCCATAGTTGTCAATATTGAGTATACATGTAGTGATGTTTTTATCGGCCTTCACTACAATGATTTTGTCATGATTTTTTAATTCAAACAGGGCTGTGCGTAATTGCGGGGTAAGGTTATCGCGGTGCCTTGAGGTATACTCAGAAATTTGCAATTTTGATGCGTATAGATAGTCCTCAACTGAGTTGCCAGCAAGCGGGGGTGTATATGAGGATTTTGGGGAAAAGGGGTGTTTAGCTTGATAAGTACTCACCGGTTCGTTGAAAAGATATCTAAGTCACATGGAACGTTTCAGTGAGTGGAAATCCTTCATTATTTGAACACGGCTTGGAGTAGTAGAAGGAACAAAATTTAATCCAAGGCTGAGAAGATGAATTAGATTGTGTTTAATTTGAAGTCCGAGAGGTTCCGAATGTATGTCTTGGCCCTCTCTAGGTGGGCAACGGGATCCTTGGCAGTAATTTGGCAGCATTTCATTTGGTCGAATTTAACACTTTCCTGTTTCTGGTGTTTAGCTCTATTGAATCGCCTAGTCATTGTGAGATTGTTGAGCGGATGTATAGTTAGGAATACGATGGGGGACATCGGTTCAGAGAGCGGTAGTTATGCTGTATAAACTCCGCGCATGTAGATTTGTTTACAGTGGCTGACCTAATTCGATTGGATATATTCCGAAACCACGTGTTGGGGTGTGTTCATTTGAGTAGTGGAGGGTTAGGCCAAAAAAAAAATTTCAGGCACGTATGGCATTTTTTCCCTTTCGATCATTTTTTGTACCCACCCACCCCCACCGCCAAATTATTTTCCATTTTCGACAGTTTTTTCCGACCATTTTCGGACACCCACCCCTTAAAACAGTAATAAAGATGCAAAAACTGGCGGAAACAGTTGTTAATAACTTTCAAGTGAATTTAGGCCCACACTACTATGTGAGCTTCCTATGTTTTGAGAAAACACAAGCATGACTATTTTCGTTTTCTGAATGGATGTCAGAACACATCTATGGCGCTAGTAACATTTTGATATTCTACCTGATTCGACCAGTGATTCGACTGCTATCTCCCAACATTTAAAGAAATGGAATTATGCAATGCTGCCTTATCAAAATATATATTTGAGGTACAACCTGATACAACTATGATTAAAGGACATTTTTGACAGCTGATCAGTCACGTAGCTCACTTCTTCATTTAAAAGCAATAAGAAGCAACATTTACTTCTTACTAATTTTGTAAATATGTGTCCAAATGTGTCAAGTTGACAAATCGAATGCACACTTTAGTGTGCATCATGTATGGTTAAAGTCGGTTTTGTTGATTTGAACATTTGTTAAGTTGAGGAACAAGGTTACAGCAGTCTATAGATGAGAATGTTTTGGTATCTACTTTTTTGTTTTATGTTTTTAGTTGTACAAGTCTGTAACGTTCAGTCTTAGCTCAATATTATCATGTGCCAACTTTATTATGAGAAATCCACTTCAATTTTTACATTGTTATGACAAAGGTTGTTTTACTGACAAGCCGTCCAGATTGTTTTTCATTTGTTTTATTTGCACATTTAATCGTGTTTAGATCAATGTCTAGATTGTGATAAAACAAGCCATATAGATTCACATGAAATAATGTTGCCATTAATACTTCTTTTAATTATGACAAGTTCAGTTATATAGGCAGATTGACTATAGTGAAGTTTTATTGGTATAATCAAACTTTGAAAACCAAACTTGGTAAAAGTTGACAATCAAATGAAGTTTTACATGGCTTATTGTTATGTTTTATCAAACAAAGATATCTAGTCTAATAGTGATGCCAAATACTCTATGTCCTGTTATCACAGTGTTTACTTTTTTATTTTAAAGTTTTATTTTTAATCAGCCCAGCTGAGCCCAGTTGCTGTTTCCTAGTTTTATAGTGATGAGCATTCCTCGTCTTCCCTCCACTGAATAAATGACGACAAAACACCTTTTGCATACTAGCCGTACGAGCTCTCTAGACATTTATTTGATCACATACATGTATCATATACAGACAAGACCTGACCACCAACAATTTGACATATAAATCCCCAGTTGCGACAGCAGACACGCCGGACAGAAAAAAACGCCTTCCAATTTGTTTTATGTTTTTTTAAGGCGGAAATCTGTGAACCAACCCAACGGGTGCGAACTCTGTCTACAGGGAAGGCGGTGGTTCTCACCTTTTACATTACACGGTATATATTCTAGAAATGTTCTATGTCTGAACTCAAACATTCATACTTAGACACCGATTTTCGTAAATTAATTTCGAACGAAATTATAAAACCGTTATCGTGAATATATTGTAAAATATTTCGTATTTTAGAAACTTGATGACCGTACCTCGTTCGCTAGAAAGTGACGCTCTGGCATTGAACACGTGACATGCGAAATCAGAAACTCATCTCTGATTGGCCCTCACTGTCACGTGTTCAGTAAACAACTTTACTATCCCCGCCCATTTATTAACCCGTATCGTTCAAGACAAATGTTTTTCTCGAAAAACTATTAGTCTTCCCTCCACTGAATAAATGACGACAAAACACCTTTTGCATACTAGCCGTACGAGCTCTCTAGAACATGTCCAAAAGCACAGGTAGAAACTTTCATTATAATATGAATGTTTGAATCAGTAAACTAATGGAAAAACATCCAAAATTAAATTCCATTTGAAATTTAAATTGCCAAACTCGAATGGAAGAATTGACTATATCTTATTAAATCAATTTGTAATGCGATGATTTATAACCCCAATTTTTTAGACACTTCCAGTCTAGATTGTAGTGAATCTTCCACATAGCCATCCTTGGCTGATTCACTACGCCATCTTCCATGACGTTTGAAACATCTGTCATTGACGCCCGCGTTCGCTGCGGTCGTAGCCCCACCAGCCCTCAAAGAATGAGTACCGATATTGGCCACAGGCGAAACCTCCCTCAGTCGGGCTATTATACATTCCCTTGCCCTTGTATAACTTATTGGTTTGTCTTTATAAACCAATTTGCACACAATTCCAGAACGAAATACACTTCGAAACAAATGAACATCACTATTTGTGGTCAGGTCTGCACTTGATAAATATTTAACCAACCATGCTACTGGACAAGCACATGTTAACCCCTTGCTAATTACCACTTCTGCTCCTGATCTGTACTGATCAGTCTTGCTCCTTCGGATCTTTATCGATAAATAATCATTATGAATAATTATGTCATTTGCCTTTAGAGCTATGAGCTCTCCAAATCTCATGAACGCTGCATAACATACAACAATCATTGTTATATCTCTAATAACCAACAAATCTGTGCTTTCCCTGTACATTGAACAAAGTGTGATAATTTCCTCCGAAGAAATAGGATCTTTACTATTTACTGGCTTTTAAAACAGACGTTTAGACGACTCTATTAAATTGTCTATGAAAACATTGTCAGTTGGATCGCTGAATCCGTGCAAGCCATGCATCCATTTGATTGAATATTTTACAGAAATAATCACATTATGAGAAACACCTCTGTCCATTAAATGTGTGATACACAGAGCTATATGAACTGGCTCTGCTGGCATAATTTTGCCGCCAATGTTTTTAACAAAGTCCTCCCATTTCCGAAATGCTGACCTGTATTTCACAGTAGTGTTGTCCGCCCTCGATTTAACCAGATAGCCTGCCATATGAGCCGAAAGTTCCTTCAATTCGCCATTCATTCCTAGACCGCTATCCTTTACATTTTGCTCTATTGAGGCGTGAACACCTGTCAAAACATATAGATCTCATTAATATACAAAGCAACAATTGTCACAGGCTGCGATTCTTACTGAATTTCAGTGCTCCCATTTCAAATGGAAGTGGATTGTTTAAGAAGAACCCATTGTTTCCATGGCCTTCCGATATCAATCCCCTGCACCCCAAACTAATCAACTGTACTGCCTCCGTGGCTATCAAATTACCTATTTTTGGCCAAAAATTGCCCGAATACCAAATAGGGAACACCAATGTTCCCTCGGCTTTGTCTGAAACCATTTTATTGATTGTTTTTTTAATCATCTTGGGTGGTGGCACCAGCCAATTATTATCTCCCGACCAATCTTGGGAAAATGCGTCTATAGCTTCTGTCCCTGGACACCACCATTTTGAATTGAAACAGTCTAAATTCTTATTATAATCACAAGAAAATCGATCAACTGTGTAAGGACCCCATTTCCGGTCCAACATAAACAAGACAGTCAATGACTGTGGGGTCGCTCACCAGACTGCAAAGACTGATAAGACTGGGACTCTGGAGACCACAACAGTCAGAACTTTTCATAATCACTTTAAAAGAAGTAGATATCTAAAGAGTTAAATCTAAAACAAAAAATTTGGAGTTATGTCCCTGGCCCCGCCCACATTTGACCCAGTGACCTGATTTGAACAAATCTGAACCCCAGTCACCCAAGGATCCTTCATACCAAATATGAACCCATATAGCCTGATGGTATTTGAGAAGAAGTCACTTTAAGAATACTATGGAGGGAAAGAGTTATGGCCCTGGCTTCGCAACTATTTCAAGTGAACTCATTTGAACAAATCTGAATGTGAGTCACCTAGGGAACATCCACACCAAATATGAAACCATTCGGTCTTATTGTTCTGAAGATGTTTAAAAGAATTACTATGGTGGGAAAGAGTTATGGCCCTGGCTTCGCAACTATTTGACCCAGTGACCGCATTTGAACAAATCTGAATGAGAATCACCTAGGGAACATCCACACCAAATATGAACCCATTTGGTCTTATGGTTCCAGAGGAGAAGATGTTCAAATAATTGTTGTCGGACAGATGGACGGACAGACGATGGACGGACGAGGAGTGATGACTATAGCTCCACCGGAGCACGGGTAGGGTGGCTGGTTGGTAATTAAATCTCTTATCTCCGCCCCTATTTGAACAAACGTGAATCCCCATCTATGAGATCCATTCATTTGGTAATTTCAGACATTAGATTTTAAGAGTTGAACTGAACTGATTTTCCTAAAATGACCCCAAATCTGAAAAAATCTAAACCCCAGTCACCGAAGGACCATCCATACCAAACATAATCTAAATAGTCCAGATGGTTCTTGAGAAGAAATTGTTTTAAGAATTACTATGGAAGGAAAGAGTTATGGCCCTGACTTCTCACCTATTTGACCTGATGAACTCATTTGAACAAATCTGAATGCGAGTCACCTGGGGGACATCCACACCTAAATATATAAACCCATTTGGTCTTTAATATGTATCTGGAGAAGAAAACAATTGATGGACGGATAGAGACATAATGACAGATGGATGGATGGGAGAACAGTCTGACATAGAGACTGACAAATTCAATCCAATATACCCCCCCCCCCCCCCAAGTTTTCTTTGCAAAATCAGGGTATAATGAGTTCAACTGGATACTGGTGGTTAAGAACATAATATTCGAACAGACAAGCCTGAACAAATTGTCTGACATTTGCAGAATGAGGTCCACAAAGGGTGAATTTAATGACACAATCCTGCAATACGGGCTAGCATCACCAAATTCACCCTCTGGGGACCTCATTCTGTGTAGGCCTCAACTGCTATGGGAGACATAGCATTAGATTGAAGTTCTCCAGTTAAAGTTGGTGATGTGCACCCATTGGGCACCTCAATTATGCATTTTATATTCACAAATTAGGGGATATAGAAACTAAACAGAAGGGCTAAAGTAAGTAAAAATGTCAATTTAAGTGCCTATATACTTCCCAGAAGATGAGGCCTAAGCAGAATGAGGACCCTGGCTAGTGTATTTGGTGATGCTAGACTGCTGTGCAGACTGCTGTGCAGGGTATCATAACTAAATTCACCCTCTGGGGACCTCATTCTGCAAATGCCAGATAGAAGACAAATTTAATCCAATATATACCCCCCCCCCCCCCATTTTTCTTTGAATATTAGTCGTATGATTTCATCTGGATAAGTGGTGATTAAAACAATAATATGAAATGGCCAAACCTGAATTTAGTATGTCTGACATTTGCAGAATTAGGTCCCAAAAATGTGGATTTAATGACAATATTCTGTAAGGCAGGCTAGCATCACCAAATTCATCCTCAATCTGAATAGGCCTCAATGGCCAATAAAACCAAGGAACAGATTGAAGTCCTACAGTTGAAGTTGGTGATACACACCCATTGAGCACCTCAATTATGCATTTTATCTTCTGCAAATTAGGGGGACATTGAAACTGAACAGGTGGAAAAAAGTGACTGAATCAATGAAGTCCTACAGTTGAAGTTGGTGATACACACCCATTGAGCACCTCAATTATGCATTTTATCTTCTGCAAATTAGGGGGACATTGAAACTGAACAGGTGGAAAAAGTGACTAAATCAAACTGTCAATTTGATACTTAGGATACTTCCCAGAAGATGAGGACTAAGCAGAATTAGGTCCCTGGCGGGTGTATTTGGTGATGCTAGCATGCTGTATGGGGTAGCAACACTAAATTCACCATCTGGGGACCTCACTATGTAAATGTCAGACACACTATTTCCAGACTTGAAGAAATCAAAGCCATTCACAGTATCATTGAATGTCAGTCATCACCTAACATTGAATGGAAGCACCAGTTTGTTGTTAAATTGCTACAGATATGTTTAGATTAGAATAATACATGTCATCTGGCCAGTTTATATAATTAATGACCTGTACCTTTACAGATATATATGCCTCTGTGGTGAGAAGAGGTATTAAATTGAGAGGTGATATGGCTTGGAAGGGATGTTGGTTGATGGCAGGGTTGGGCCTGGGCCATGTGGGAGGGGGTGGGTGGGGGAGGGTGGAATGTTTCCATAATTTCATTAAAGAGTAAAGTTTCACAACTCTGCAGATGTTATATATAATGGTGTAACTTTTTTTCAAATTTTAAAACATGTTTAAAAAAAATTGTCCCAGAAGATGAGGCCTAAGCAGAATAAGGTAATTGAGGGTGTATTTGGTGATGCTAGCCTGCTCTATGGGGTAGCAACACTAAATTCACCATCTGGGGACTTCATTCTGCAAATGTCAGACACACTATGTCCAGGCTTGGAGAAATGAACAATGGACTATTCATTGTAGACTCTGGTAGAATAGTTGTTTAGCTAATGTCATGTCGTGTAATGACAGATGGTAAACTGGTCTGAAGCAAGCAGTCTGAAGCAAGAGTATTGGGTGACCACACTATGATAAATTGGCTTTTTCAGTAATACAGGCTTAGTGTTCTCTTAAAAATTAATAGTGCATAGCAAAGAGGTCTGAATTATAAAGGGCCATAACTCTGTTAAAATATATCGGATCAAACCCATATTTTAACTTGATCTGTATATTAGTGTCAAAAATTCATATACCAAATTTGGTGTTGATCAGATGAAAAATGTTTGAGTAATCCTGTCTTGGATGAATTCTATATCAAAACAAGAGTGGAAGGGGTTAAATAAACAATACCAAAATCCATACAGATGAAGAACATGCTAAGAAAAATCTAGGTAAGAAATATGAGGCTGTGATGTGTCCTAAACAAAAATTAAAGGTCAAAATGCAAAAATTAAATTTTTTGTTTTTAAAGTTATGTCCCTGGCTCTGCCCCTATTTGACCCAATGACCCCATTTGAACAAATCTGAACCCCAGTCACCCAAGGTATCTATGTACCAAATATAAGCTAAATCGGCCAAATATTTTTTTAGAAGAAGTCATTGTAAGAATTACTATGAGTTATGGCCCTGGTTTCTCAACTAATTGACCGGGTGACCTCATTTGAACAAATCTGAACACCAGTGACCCAAGGACCCTCCATACCAAATATTAGCTAAATCGGCCCAATGGTTCTGAACAAGAAGTCGTTGTAAGAATTACTATGGAGGAATAGAGTTATGGCCCTGGCTTCGCAAGTATTTGACCCAGTGACCTCATTTGAACAAATCTGAATGAGAGTCACCTTGGGAACATCCACACCAAATATGAACCAATACGGTATGATGGTTTCAGAGGAGAAGATGTTTTTAAAAAAGTTTGACAGATGGACGGACGGACGGACGATGGACGAGGAGTGATGACTATAGCTCCACCGGAGACTTTGTCTCAGGTGAGCTAAAAACGTATCCTTGCAAATTTTCCAGTCGTCTGAATCTGAACATTTGCTCAACCTGTCTGCCTGAGTGTTTTCCTCTCTAGGAATCCACGTAGGCAACAGCTTGATGCCATGTGAAGAACAGACATCCGATATATCCAGCACCACTCGCTGCAAGTGTTCCATTCTACTACCGACTTTGGCTATTTGAGCTGCTGCTTTATTATCGGTATACCATGTTATACGCTCCCCTTGTAATGTCGAACCTTTCGACGCGCAATATCTATGCATGGCTTCCAGTTCGCGCCAAGTTGAACTCAATCCAACTTCCGTCTCCGACCATGACCCTGTCACTTCAGAACCGAGCACCCCTTCCGAATACCCACCGTATCCGAAACTTGATGCATCGGTAAACACACTTCCAGTGTTATCTGGACTTACCAAGTCCTGACCATTCAACGACTGAATGTTTTCCCGCCAAAACCTCAACTCCGCTGAGGCCTCCTGCCCAACGGGCACCAACGCGTCCCAACTAGCTCTGTAAGCTAACGCGCCGTATATGTATCGACTCTTCAGTCTAACCACGCTATCCACCGCGCCGTGCATCGATAATAACTGGCCGCTGATGGCCGCTAGCGCTCGCGCTTTCGCGAAACCGTTTTGTTCAATAACCAATTTCTCTATGCTGATTATTGCCCCGATGAAACGGCGAACCCTTTCCTCCGACACAGATACTCTTCCCGAGTCCATGTCCCAATCCAAACCGAGCCACTTGATCTGCGAAATTGGAATCCAAACGCATTTCTTATAAGAAATAAGAAACCCCAAACTTATCAAATCATTCTCGACCATTCTACTCAATTCCATCGCCCTCTTGACCCCTTTGGCTCCCCCTAACCCGTCGTCCAAATACATGACAACTTTGTGACCTTGTGACCTCCAAAATTTAGTGACTACTCGCATTAATTTTGTAAAAATGTGAGCAGCTACTGAAATTCCAAACGGAAGAACATTATACACATAATAATCTGTTCTACCTGACGAAACCGACGTCCAT
The DNA here is from genome assembly GCA_032622095.1 of Siphonodentalium dalli. Lineage (NCBI taxonomy): Eukaryota > Metazoa > Mollusca > Scaphopoda > Gadilida > Siphonodentaliidae > Siphonodentalium > Siphonodentalium dalli. The sequence continues at coordinate 294,290,422 of CP136063.1, forward strand.
GCGAATCCCAGATATGTTCTGTACGATTCCCGTATCTCTATTATATGGTAAGCACTTTTCAAATCAAAAGTAAACATCAAATCTCCTTTCGAAAATAATTCCCTAGCCACCTCCCCGTTCTCCAAACGAAATTTAAACTTCGCGAGATTTGGATTTATGTGGCGGCAATCCAGTACCAATCGCTTTTTTCCCTCCCTATTACAAGCAACCGTTAAAGGATTTACTACTTCCGGTTTTTCCCGATACCCTTGCAATGCAATCTAAACTGATCAGTTTACCGATTTCTTCCGAAACGAAATCTTTATTTTGCAAAGCCGATCTATTGTTCTTCATCTCGGAAGTCTGGGGTATACTTATAAAAGGCAGCTTGTAGCCCTCGCTAACGATTCCTTTTATGTAATCAGACGCACCTAAATGCTCCCACCGAGCGTAACATTCCTTCAAACGCCCCCTTGGGCTTTGCGAGCTATGATACTCGACGCGATCTATTCCGATCTGCCGACCGACCTTCGCGTTACACGGCCTCTGACCAATTTCCATTTCGTCTGAATCTCTGGCCGTAAGCTCTCCGTCGAGCAAGCACCCAGTGCTTTTACTTAAACCCCCTAAACTGAGGGCTTCCGATATTAACTCGCTTTCCGCGTTGACAATAGCGCTCCGCGTTGAAGCGACTCCTTTGTTTACACAAGCTTTTGCTTTGTCGCCTGAATTACCAACACTGTAAACATCTACAGTCACGCCTGACTGCACGCCTACCGATTCCGATTTGCCCACGATTGATCCGCTATGCGTCTCGACGACTACCGCTTCTGGTATAATACGACAACCCGTGTTATCTGAATTACTGTCGGAATGAATTTTTTTTAGCATATTCATTTCCTCGCCGCTGACCGACCGCCGCTCGACAATGCTATCTTTTGTCGATTCGCCTGAATTACACACCGTGTGTTTACCTTTCAACGGTCGTGCTAGCGCTGTTTTCGAACCGGTGTTATTGTTCTCGTTCGCGAACTCGCTTCGCGGTACCCCCCTGCCCTAATAAACTAAGATATATTCTACTTTTGGTTTGTGGCAGCCGAGAACCTCTTGTCACATTCGTTTTTCCAGTGCCCTGGAACCCCACACGCAAAGCAAAGTCCTGGCTTCCTGCTAGGCTGTTTGACCCCTCCGCCAACCGCTGCTGGGTTATGAGACGCAGTTGTCGCCGAAGAAACTGAAGTTCTGGAAATTTTCCTCTTCTTCGCTTTCTGCTGTGCCCTCGCCTCCGCTTTGTGTATACGCTTCTCGTCTTCCGAATCAGAAGCCAGCTGATTACCCTCGTATTCTGCTACGACTCGCCATCCCAATTCTGATGAATCTGCCAATTTAATCAACTTCTGTCTGTGATTGAGCAAGTCCATACCTGACTTAAGTGCATCTGAAGCTGCATCGGTAGCTTCGCTCAGTTCCGCTGATGCGAGATGCTTTTGGGCCTCTCGTATCTTCCCCATGACTTTGTTATTCAGGTTATGTTGTTCTTCATGTGCCGTTTTCTTGAATTTGAACGTTTCTTGAGGCGGCACTGCTGCTTCCTCTCTTGGTGCAGCTCCAGCAACTAGCTTGCGGTCAATAAGCTTTGCTAAGCTTTTTAACAGATCGGTCTGCGATTCCCTGATGGCGTCGCTTATTTTTGCGTCGACGTCCATTTTGTGAAAACTCAGCAATATTTGGAAAACTTGATGACCGTACCTCGTTCGCTAGGAAGTGACGCTCTGGCATTGAACACGTGACATGCGAAATCAGAAACTCTGATTGGCCCTCACTGTCACGTGTTCAGTAAACAACTTTACTATCCCCGCCCATTTATTAACCCGTATCGTTCAAGACAAATGTTTTTCGCTATACTGCGAAACTCGAAAAACTATTATTATTTTTCTTTTATACCTTTATGCTAAATGTTATTTGTGTTTGTTTTATATGCAAATATTTGGTCATACACCTCGGGACCCAAGACACATATCTCACATGCGCCTCGGACACATTGCACAGGGTGTAAATGTTCCTCAGACACCCCTCAACTGCACTGAAATATAAAGTCCCACACCACACTGAAAATGGTACCACAGGCCACACCTTGACTGAGGTACCACACCTCAGCATTCAAATTGGCCCCAACTTTGAAGTTCCTTATACCACAGGAGCTTGGAATTTGGTCAAAACCCCTATTTTATTGGCGGAACCACCACCCGGGGCCATAGGCCACGGAAGGAAAGAAACAACAAATTGTTGCCACCCATTTTGAACTCAACTGTATTCCTACAAAAAATATATTTTCACTAAAAACTTTTGGTACCTCTTACACCTTAGATCTACAACATTCCATAGGTATATTTTTCCAGTTCTTCGAAAACCTCAATTTATTTCGGTAATGTATTGTAAATTCACCAACAAGACAAATCCGCGACATCTTCATCACCCGTTTTAGAATCGGAATGACAAACGACACAAAACCATTTTTCCGGAATAACAAAGTCGGAACGAAATAAAATCGAAACCTAAGTTTAAAGCCTGCGAAATTCAAAAATATTTGAAAGTGCGTGCGGTTTTCGAACTTAGGCGCCAGAAAACTTAAATCAGTTTATGTTTGCGTCATACTATGCTCGATTTTGAAGATCTAATCCTGATGTTTTGTGCATTTTCCTGAAAATGTCTGTATTTTTCTGTGTCTGCTGTTATCATCTCATGAAAATGACGACTACCCAAGAAGATATTCTTCATTTGACTGAATGGTAATTTGTACAAATATTTCCTATAATTTATTTCTATTTATAGCACGACCACGTGGCATTGTTTTTTTCTTCTTGTTTTATGTTTGTTATGTACCGGTAGGCCTATATGTACTACTTGACTTTGTAATGCTACTGGTTGCAAGAGGTCATAAGGGGACCAAAACTCTCTAGCTCTCTCTCTCATAGGAGCTTGTGTCGCGCTCCGTTGTATAGGCCGAAAATATCCATCATATAATAGTAATTAACCCACTGATTACTGGTCGAATATCACGAAGTAGACGAAAAAGATATATAGACTCACAGGGAGGCCTGGTATATATGCCTATGCATGAAGCGATTCATTTGTGCGTTTTGGTGCAGATTCGTTGCCAGAATATCTGAATTATTTCCACATAAAATGCTGTTTTTTTTACTAGTTCGGACGAACAAATATATGTCTTAGTTGATGAGAGAAGACATTTTTATTGAGTTAGGTAACGATATTGGTCATGCATATATAGAACGAGTGTTCAGTTTCGCGAAATTCAAAATTGTCAATGTAGGGTACAAAAACTCGCCACTAATATGCCAAATACAGTAACAAAATGTAATAAGATTCTTTATTGTAAGAGCACAAAATTAACCTGGGTATTCTTTACAGTATACGTTTTATTTGTGCGTTTGCAAGTTGTAATGCAAACTGGTTTACCGAATAACTAGTTTATAAATTTGAGTTAGTGATAAACTCGCTAACATAAATTTTATTTAATAAGCAACTATAAGTATTGTCAACTGTACCGGTACCAGGATCTATAAATAGTATACGTCACTCGTGACTCGTAACGAATCAGCACCAAAACTCTCAAAGAATGGCTTTATGCATATGACTATATAGCCTGTGCTCATGAATTGGAAATTCAATTTTTAAATTCAAGACAGCTAGCCACCATCGGCATTGTTTTTCTCAAAATCAAAAATACCAAAAAAATATTAAAAACATTACTTAATATAACTTTCGCTGATGGGGTCATTGTCACAAGGCTCCGCGATCCGATCACATTCGTAGCCAGGTTTTTTAATCGATCACAAATGTAGCCAGCTTTTCTATGGCGATCACATTTGTAGCCAGCTTTTCATATTCAGGCGAGCCTCAATGAACACGATCAGGTTAATCTAATTTTTCTGAGTTGATGGATGAACAACAACTTGAATTTAGTTTTGATATAAGTTCATCTAATAACCTGATGTTTCGGATCAATGTCGTTGGAATGCTCGAATTATATTCCAATATAAGTTGAAAAACAAAGTCAGTTTTGGAGCATGACGTCGACATTTTAGTCACGAACGTGATGACGTCATATTTCGGGCAATATAAACCACGAATTAGAAAATCTGACTACGAATGTGATCGCCGGTGAAATAAGCTGGCTACGAATGTGACCGGAGCCTTGTGACAATGACCCCATCGGCGTAACTTTCATGGTCGATGAAACGAGTGGCTGAAATCCGACGGCGGCCATGTTTCTATGACTAATTTCACGACGATCGCACCAATGTTACAGTCTCTAGCAATGATTCGTTCTCATTTTGATACCAATGTCATGACCCATGAACAATTTCACGATGATCGGTTCATCGACATAGGCCTAGGCTCTAGGCAGTGTTATTGATTTAATTATATATGCGGTGTTGTCGCTGAAATCCGACGGCGGCCATGTTTCTTTGAGAATTCACACCAAAATGACTCGTTCCCATCTACATGTCAATGTCAACCACCGTGACAAATTTAATTATGATCGGACCAACACTGCTAAATGATGCAATTTTGAAATCTAAGATGGCTGTTGGCGGCCATGTTTTTCATGCAAATAAGCCCAAAATGACTCGGTGTCGTCTATATATCAATGTCATGATCGATGACAAATTTCGTGATGATAGGAGCATCGACACAGGCTCTAGGGTGTGTTATTGATTCAGATTTATCTAGTATTATCACTTAAATCCAAGATGGCTGCCAGCGGCCATGTTTTTATGCAAATGAGCCCAAAATGATTCGTTCTCATCTAGACGCCAATGTTATCATCAATCAAAAAGTTCATGATGATCAGTGCATCGGTACGGTCATGTAATAAACATGTAATCAGCAGCTATGTTCGAAATTATAAACGGTACTTTCATGCTATCCGTCTCCGGATCATAGTTTTAAAGTTTCCGCATATTTCGGTACTAGTTCCGCTACTCAGATTCTAAATCGGGTGATGAAGATGTCGCGGATTTGTCTTGTTGGTGAATTTACAATACATTACCGAAATAAAGTGAGGTTTTCGAAGAACTGGAAAAATATACCTGTGGAATGTTGTAGATTGGCATCTAAGGTGTAAGAGGTACCAAAAGTTTTTAGTGAAAATATATTTTTTGTAGGTTAAATTTGAATACAAATTACTTAATTAGCACGGTACGCGGATGACAGCTTTTCATGTTCACCGGCGCACGTTCACACGTGAGTGACATATATTCCTCGAATCTCATTGGCTGAACTCTTTTTCAACAATTTCGCGCGAATTTTGATCTTTCTTTATGAATCATTTTGAGCTTCAATTTGAAGAAGCAGCCTTAATACCAACGATCGCCGGATTCATATTGAGATATCCAGACTTTAATATTGACACAGTTAAACAGCTGATTACTAAAGTAATGGCAGCCAAGCAGGGATCTCGAAACAAAGCGGGATTGAGAGACACAAAAGTAAAAGACTACAAAAAGATGCACGAGGGTGACAATAATGAAGAAATTGAATATGATTCACTCAAAAATGAGCCCGAAGATGATTTCGAAGCATGCGAAGAATTGGACAGCCCGGATGATGAAAACGCTTTATTAGAGGACATTGAAAAACTCGGTCAGCAGCTAGCGGAAGTTGAAAAAACGAAACGCCGACAAGAATTGAAAGCTGAAAAGGCAAGTCTCCAGCGAAAACTTCTAAATGAGAAGAAACTTGTTAAAGGTATGATAACTACAAAGCAAACCGACCAAGACCCCGACCCAAGCATTACATTGAACGACTTAAAAAAGTTGAAGAATTTAAATACATCAGCCGACTCTAATCTGAAAAGATTAGGTTTGATAAGTGACAGTACGGATTGTGAATCCAGTTCTAAATCTGATTCCGAAAGTGAAAATGAACGATATAAACTTAGACACACAAAGTCACACAAAGTCAAAAAGAAAGTTAAATCTGGCATAGAAGCCAAAAATTGTTGTGTTATTGTAAATCCACAAATGTTTCCTCATGCTGCGCTGAAGTTTGAATTCGCAAATGCAGATATCAGCTTTTCTGGTCTAAATTACCAACAATTTGTAGCGGGGGAACTTGAAACAATCAGTAGGCCAGGAATTAGTACTGTTGAACGGAATAGGAGAATAACTCTTCTAAAGAGAATTAGTTACTATTATTCTGTGTACGAGTGGAAATCTCTCTTAACATTATATTCAGATTGGGTCAAGCGTATAGAAACAGCCGAGAAAACTTGGGCCGATGATTCCACTCAGTTTGAATCTGCTATTTTAGCAAAGTTTGTGAGAGTAAATAAACAAAGATATTCATCTAAAGTCACAACAAGTAAGCCCGAGCAACTCAATGCTTCAGCACAGCAAGGGGGAAACAATATTGACCCATTGTCATGGTTTTGTACACTTTACCAAAGAAATAAATGTAATGGTGCTAATTCACACAAAGCTACCATTAAAGGGAAAGAGAGAATTGTTGAGCATTTTTGTGCCACCTGCTGGCAAGAAAAGAAAGAGAAAGTAAATCACCCTGAGTGTTCACTTGCCTGTCCATTTACCACGCAAAGATGACTAGAAAAGCCCATTTCAAATTTCACAGAGTTAAATCCATTGGCAACATGTTTTTATCCTCAATATTTGCTGAATAATTCACAGGCAAATGGACACAGAGAGGTGATTTCAAGTGAATCTCAATCAAATCAAATTAGTAATGAAACAACAGCATCACTCTCAAGTGATAGTCTTAATTCAAAATCAGAATTTCTCAATCAGAATTCACAGGATTCTGAAAAGTTAATACATAAACCTATATATAAATCAGATTCTGAATTAGAATTTGAAAACTTAAATTCAAACATTTTGTCGGAACTTTGTGATTGTGTTCAAGAAACAGGTGATATTATATGTAGTGAATTTTATGAAACTGACGAGGTCATAAACTCTACTCTGACAGGTGGTGAGCCAGAGGCTCTTGATCAGAGGTCGAATATATGTGTAGAAAATACCAAATATAGCTCAAAGATAATCGCTGATCACGATTCTATACTCAGATCAGGGAAATATCATTTTGAAGAATGTCAATTACCAGTGGAGAGCCATTTAAACATAGAAAAAATTAAAAATATGTTGTTGTATTATGAAGACAGTGAACTTTGTCAGTTACTTGAATATGGTTTTCCAATTGGCTTTGTTAAACCTCAACATACAGTAAACCAGGCAGTCAAAAATCATAAAGGCGCCCGGAAAATTTCAGTCATATATGGATTCTTACATAAGCAAGGAGCTTGAATCAGGATCTATCGTTGGACCATTTCATTCTAATCATTTCAGTTGTGGTATTAATATTAACCCATTAAATACAGTGCCAAAGAAAAATGTCTTGGAAAGGCGCACAATAATGGATTTAAGTTTTCCAAAGGGAAATTCTGTCAATGAAGGTGTCCCAAAAGACATGTATCTTGGAAAACATGTCAAAGTTAAGTTTCCTTCTGTGGACAACCTTGTAGAATTAATCAAGTTAAAAGGGAGGTCTTCATTACTCTTTCAAGTGGACTTATCCCGGGCTTATAGACAAATATATTTAGACCCGGGGGGACATTCACTTAGTAGCATTTAAATGGAAAGACAAAATTTATTGTGATCTTGTTTTGAGCATGGGTCTCCGATCAGCCGCTTATCTATGTCAACGTGTTACTAACGCTGTAGCTTATTCTTGCAAATCCATAGGGTGCAGCATAGTAAACTACATTGACGACCTTGCAGGGGTAGATACGCGGGCAGAGCAATCCTTTCAGAACTTGCGTGAGGTACTGTTTAATTGGGGCTTGACCGAATGGCTTGTCCACCTTCCACAAAAATGGTCTTTCTAGGTATTGGTTTTGACACGGTCGAGCTAACTCTCCAAATTACAGAAGAAAGGCTGAAAGAAATAATTGATCTAGTGAATAATTGGTTATATAAGGAGTCAGCCTTCTTAAAGGAAGTTCAATCTCTAATTGGTATATTAAATTTTGTATCCTCATGTGTACGGCCAGGTCGTATATTTGTATCCAGGATTCTCACGTGGCTCCGTACATTTAATTCAAAATGTTCTGTCAGTCAGCCAATTCCTCAGTATATCATGAAAGACTTGCTCTGGTGGTCAAAATTTTTACCCGCATATAACGGCATATCTATGATGGCAATTGAGCAATGGTCAGAGCCAGACAGCATAATTTCCTCGGATTCCACACTCAAAGGATGTGGTGGTATCTGTGGAAATCAGTATTTCCATGATGAATTTCCAGAAGAAATTCTAAGTGAAAATAGACATATAAATGAGTTGGAGATGCTAAGTATTGTGGTGTGTCTTCAACTTTGGGGACCTAGCTTGACAGATAAAAGAATCAGGATTAATTGTGATAATTACACTTGTGTTGCTTCCATAAATAAAGGTGCCACTAGAAATTCATTTATCCAGTCATGTTTAAGGGAAATTTTATTTGTGGCAGCTAATCACCAATTTGAAATAAGAGCGATTCACATCTCGGGTTGTAATAATCGTTGGCCCGATATACTTAGTTAGGTGGAATCTTGATGGTAAATTGCAAAAAGAGTTTCTAATATATAAACAGAATAACAATTTAAGCGAAATTAAAGCTTGCAAGAGACATTTCAGATTTTCTCACAATTGGTAATTTTTTGTAGGAACAGAGATTTCACAGCTGAAGGAAGATGTACAGTTTTCTATATCCCACGCCTTCGCTGCAGGTACTCGTCGTAATCACATTACTCAGTGGAAGTCATATTTTCTTTTTTGTTTATATTTCAAGTTCGAGCCATTGGAAATGATTCAATTATACGTTCAATTTTTGAGCAGAAATTTTAAATCCACAGACTCAATAAACAATTATTTGAGTGGCATAAAGTTATTACATTTGCATTTTTCTCTCAGCTGTGAAATGTTCAAATCTTTTGAAGTGTCTCTATTGTTGAAAGGTTTATCACGTCTAACGCCACATTGTATCCACCAGGCTCATCCAATCACCCCACGTATCCACCAGGCTCATCCAATCACCCCACGTATCCACCAGGCTCATCCAATCACCCCACGTATCCATCAGGCTCATCCAATCACCCCACAACTGCTGAAGCAAATTTACAAACACATTGATGAGAGCAATCCTGTACAAGTTTCATTTTGGTGCCTTTTCTTTTAGCATTCTTTCTCTTGTTACGTAAATCCAATCTTGTACCAGATAATATAGTTTCCTTTGATCCTAAACACCAACTTACACGCGGAGATATATTTTGCTCAGATTCTGCCTTACTAGTAGTCACTAAATGGAGTAAGACTATACAGTTTGGACAACGTGTTTTAAAATTCCCTCTTTTAGCTATTCTCAATTCAGAATTGTGTCCTATTAGAGCCTATAAGAAAATGATTTCAATGGTACCAGGTTCTTCTTCAGATCCAGCATTTATGTACAAGATAAATAGTGTTTTCAGACCTTTTACTTATCACCAATATCAAGCATTTATTAGAAAGTGCATTAGAAACATTGGTTTGGACCCTCTTAAATTCTCCTCTCATAGTTTTCGCAGAGGAGGGGCCTCCTGGGCATTTCAAGCTCAGGTCCCAGGAGAGCTTATTCAAGTCATGGGAGACTGGGTCAGTGATTCTTACAAACGTTTATATATAATATTTAAATTATTCTTTGAAAGACGGGTTAGTTGTAGCAAGTCGCATGCGCCAAGCTATTATTTCAGAATACTGATACTTGATAATACAGATTATTCAAATATCAGTTCAAGATCTCTCTCATCAATCCTCCTGTTTGGGCCCCTTTGAGTTTGGTGGCCTTGTATACAATTATAACAAATTAAACTAAAGATGTTCTTGTTTGTGTAGCATGTCCCTATAGTATAGTATATGTTTGTGTAGCATGCTTCTTGTACGTGTTTGTATAGCATATTTGTTGGTGTATGTTTGTATAGCATGTTTAGTGTATGTTTGTTAAGCATGTCCATTTGTATTCAACAACATGTCAAATTTGAATTGCCTTGTCTGGATTAGTTCGTTTGGCTAATTTAAATAAATTATTATGCCTTTTAATTATTTTCTCATTTTTAACCCAACGACTCCAACACAGCCACTCCTCAACCTACACAGCCTTGTGTCAACCTACCCTCACCTCCAGTGCTATTCAAACAACCAACCATCCATCAGCCTATCTACCAACCACAACCAATGTCACTCCAGCCGCCACAGATGACCTGGCCGACACCTGCATCCTCGACTTATCGTCCCATTCCAGACCATAGAAAAGCAACCCTGTTAAAACTGACAGATACTGGCGAGATAATTGGAATACAGTTGAGTTCAAAATGGGTGGCAACAATTTGTTGTTTCGTTCCTTCTATAGGCCCCGGGTGGTGGTTCCGCCAATAAAAGAGGGAATGCATTGGCCTAAAAAAAATCTTTTTTAAACACTTTTTAACATTTTTTCTTACATTCTTTAACAATTTTATAATTTTTAATGTGTTAAGCCAATGCATTCTCTTATATATGCGAGGCGACCTATGGTCGACTCGCATATATAAGAGAATGCATTGGCACAGGGTCCTTCTGTTGGGTAAAGGGTTAAGTAACACAACCGACGATATAAGCCTGGTACATGCTGGTTATTCAGTCGATTAGGATTTCTGTCAGTTTTAACAGGGTTGCTTTTCTATGGTCTGGAATGGGACGACAAGTCGAGGATGCAGGTGTCGGCCAGGTCATCTGTGGCGGCTGGAGTGACATTGGTTGTGGTTGGTAGATAGGCTGATGGATGGTTGGTTGTTTGAATAGCACTGGAGGTGAGGGTAGGTTGACACGAGGCTGTGTAGGTTGAGGAGTGGCTGTGTTGGAGTCGTTGGGTTGTCGGTACATGTGGCTGTGGTGGATTGGTCGGGTAGCTTGATTGGGATTTGGACCATGGGCGGCGGGCTGTCGTTGTCGAATTGATGTCTGGTTTTGTTTCTGAATTCAGTGCATGGAGGGGGTCTGGTAGGCAGGTCTAGGAGACATGGGATCATCGGGTGGTTTTGACTTGGTTGCGGCGGGCACTGGTAAGGATTCTTATGTTGTTGATGGACTTGGCGAGTCACTTGGCGTTGGAATGGTTTCCTGGTGATGTTTGTGGCGGTCCTTTGTTTATTTGCATTAGCCATTTGGGCAGATTTAGCCATCTCTAGATCCCTAGAAAGTTGTCTATTGGCTTCTAGTGTGGTTTTCGCTATCTGGGATCTGTATTTTGGGCTGTCAGGGTGGGTCGAGGGTAGGCATTTCATCAGTGCGTGATGTTTGATGTTTTCTTTGTCTGTAGTCGGGATGAGGCGACTGTTAAGATTTTGGTTAGTTCCGCTGAAAATTCCTCACAGCTGCGAATGAGTTAAGTCCAGATTCCAGATTCGGATTACCAAGAAATTGAGATTACGGTCTGTTTGTTTACTGATTCTGCCAATTTCTGGTCTGTTCTTTTGCCGAACCAAGTCGTACGGGGACCAATCTGTAATCTGAATCCAGATTCTGAATCAGGATTTTAGCGAAATAACGCCTCAGATGATTATATTGCCTTCGATCGTATGGAGAGGTGATTGCCAGTCTTTTCAGTCGCTAAATTTGTCAATTAGAGACGTATTGAGTGATTATGATGGGTGTTGGTTTCAGATTGGAGGCGTAATGGATAAGGATATAATTGTATTAACCCTTTGAGTGCCAGGTCGATTTTTGTATCAACCCATATACCCTGTGCCAATGCATTCTCTTATATATGCGAGTCGACCATAGGTCGCCTCGCATATATAAGAGAATGCATTGGCCTAACAATTTTTTATTTTTTACAATTTTTTACAATTTTAATAATTTATTCTTATATTTTGTAACAGACTTATTTTGTAGGTTTAGGGCCGATGAGATCGGCCCCTGGCACTCAAAAGGTTAATTATACGCTTGGTGTGAGTTGGCACTTAGTATGTGTGCCATGGATTAACATTAGTGATTTGTTTATACAGTATATGTGTTATTCATTCTTAGATTCAATGCAACTGACCATTGGTTGGGCGGCGACACACTATCGTCATGGTATTGGTTTTAGAATGGCGCTTTGTTCATTTGGAGATATGTCCATGAACTGCTAATATTTCCAGAAATATGTTAAGTAATTAGTGGGAAATTATGAAAGTTAGGTAACCACTGAAAGCGATGCCCGATGCACACCGGGACGTGGATGCAGAGATTTAGTAAGAAGGATCAGCACGCCGAAGTGCGTCGATGCAAAAGGCTAGCTGAGTTCTGCATAGTTATTCTTATTTTGTTGTATCAGTAGATGGAACCCTGATTAAATTTTATTTTTCCAATAGCGCAGTTTCTTGTTCTATCAAGTTGAATTTGGGTTATTGTTGGCCATTGTGCAACTGATCCAACTTCTGATAACCTCTATATGTAGTATAGCATTGCTATTAACTATATATGACCTGTTTCTGTTCAAAACACATCAAAATAAGACTCAATAGCAGAAATGGGAAAAAAAATTGGCACATGGTAAAAACTACTTTTCGGACCCGAGAGACACCCACTCACCCCATCATACCTGCCTGGAATTTTGTTCCGACCCCCCCTGACAATATGGGAAAAATAAATGTAAACTGGAAAGTCAAAATAAAAGCTTGCATCATATTGTGTATTTTCAAAGATAGATTTAGTTTATTTGTCCTATTATTTAGTGTATTTTGTCTTCTGATTAAAATATTTGGCCCAGTAACTGATATGTCACAGTCACAGACTGTTCTCGATTGAAATTGCACATTGACTGCCCTATTGCATTGACTTTGATCTCAGCATACACATCCATGTTTATATCGCCAATGAAAACATTTGTATCAATTTCATAAATGCTGTTTATTAGGAAAATGTCTCATGAAATTAATGGATGCCATTCAATTTGAAACCAAACTTGAAACCGCCATTTGAACACCATAGAATAAATCAAAATAGAATAAATCAAACTAATTGAGGAGGCTCACCTTTCAAGCAAAACAGTTTGTGCTGATTCTGTACATGACCATGAAATGTTCACATTTTTTCTCATACTTGAATTCATCCCGCCATGCCTCTCCAGTTTGAACAGCTTTGAGTATTTCGGTAGCTACAATTTTCCCGACAGCACGGCCCGTGGATAGTGAATATAAATAAAAACTTGGCACTTTGTCCGAGAACGGATTCAGTGTGGACTGTATTCCTTCCATGAGCTTGTGAAGATCTGAATTGTCGCGTTTTACTCTGTATGTTTCAAATCGTTCACACTGTCTTCTGTTGGGGGCTTACCAGCTTTTATATTTAACTGGTACAGTGCTAAGTATTTTCAGCAGGTATGCTCAGGAAATTGGTATTTATTTCTAAAATGGTTACTTTTAACAAGAAATTTGCAGCCATTTTACTCAAAGAAACAAAGATGAACATTTATGGCAATTATACCCAAATGGTATATACAAATGTGTATTATTGGTACTTGGCTAGTTATGATTGGGGGTTGCCAAAATTTTCAAGGTCATTTAAAGGTCAAATGGATATCGGATAGTAGGAAATCTGTTACTTTGGAGGAAAAAACAGCTTCAAACACCAACAAAAAGAAAATATACAATTTTTAAGACCAGGAATTATGACATATCATCATCAGGATGTTCATGTATAGCCTATTTCTGTTGAAATTTCCATACATAGTCAACTGGACATGCTCGCTCCTTAGTTGAGAGCAAGAACACTGGTTTCTTGTCATGGAAATTCACCGCAAGGAATGGCCCTTGCCGTGCAGCTACGATAGAACCCTTTGGTTGTGTCACCTTTATTGATTGGGGAAGGCCCTTTCTGTTCTTCCTCATCGTACCCGTTAGGTAGGTCTTGGCACGGTACAAGTATTCTGCAAGGGGAATGCTGGTAAAAAAGTTGTCGACAAACAGATGATACCCCTTACACACCAGTTTAGAAATGAGACGTTTGCAGACTTCGAAAGTTGTACCGAGCTCAGAATGTGGATCGGGATCTGAATCATCATCACGCTTACCGGTGTATGGTTCTGAACAACTTTCGCACATGTTCCACAACTTTATCCCGAATCGATGATGGTGTTTATTTGGCATATATTGAATGCATGGTGCTCTGCCTTGAAACCCGATAAGACTCTCGTCAATAGAAATTTCACGTTCAGGGGTGTAGAATTTACTGAATTGGTTGTTGAAATGTTCAACCAATCCCATTATTTTCCTCATCTGTCCACTAGCATCCATCTCAGGCAGATGGAACACTGATAACAAAAGAAAGAAACGATCCCTTGTGAAAATAAGAGAAAACCATGGTGTATGTTGTGTTTCATCTGTGGACCAATAATCCTTCAGTGAGCTCTTTCTTATCAGACCCATGTTCAATATTAAACCTAGAAATGCTTTTATCTCATCTATTGTGGTGTGATATTTGGGTTTGTTGCTTTCAGAACAGCCTTCTGATCCCCATAGGTATTTGTAGCTGATACTATACTTTTCAAGTACTCAAGCCCAAACAGGAGCCCAAACAGGAGGAGTACAATATCAACAGGACTGGAACATGTTATTGGAATGTCTTTACTCCCCATAGACTTGGGAAGAAATGAAAATTTGTCATCCACCTTGTCATTCTGCAAATTGTCAATTTTCACCCATTTATTTTCATCAAAAAGTTCTGACGTCCTGGCATATAAATACTCATCATCACTTTCATCCAGCGAATCAGTGCTTGAAGAAAACCCCTCAAAACTGTCACTAAATTCATCATCTGATTCATTAGTCCAAGTCTTCTTGTACTAAAACCAGCTAAGATATTGGGATGGCGATGCTGGCGTTTAGTCCAAGCCTGCTTGCATACCAATCCTACCACATGAGTTACGCCCACGATCTGTGGCGGGAATTTGTGGTGTATTTTACTCGATTTACCTAGCAAATCAATACATGATGCTATATACATCGGAAAGGCTTACATCTAATGGTCATAATGGTGTATAATAATCTAACTTTAATGTTAAATTACACATAGAGTATTCCCGTTGATTACCACAAACATCGATTTGTTTCTCTGTTTGTTTACGTTTTAACCGAAAGCCGAAGTGGTCCGATTAAGTTCGGCATAATCCGCTGTTTGTTCTGGGAATTCTACTTTCCGTTTCTATATATAGCGCGGGTTTTCCGAACAAAAATGGCGAAAACCGATCGCCCGAAAGTCCAGTTTTCTATGTGCTTTCAGAACAATTCCCGCACTAAAAACTTAATGACATAATGGAGGATCAGAACGGTAGTTTTGTTGACAATTATCGCAAGCAACTTGTCAAAATTGGAGCAAATTAGATCTCTTTTGTCTGACTTGCCATGCGTGTGGTGTGCATTTTGACATCTGTGTTGATAAAATAATCGGAGAACCGAATCACACAGTTTCGAAATATAGTTCTTCCGTTTTAGTGGGACTTTTCAAACTTAAGGTTCATTTATTTAGTGTATTACATTTATATCTCCAATGTTTAATTAATCTATTTATTATTTTATTTATTGACACACATAATTACGATTACAATGGAGAATTCATCGTAATTTGCGTTGTTGTCCAAGATCTATGGAACATTTTCAACGGAAAATGCCGAACACAGTTCGCGAGGTCAACCGAGTTCGCATACTTTAAAAAAATTGTAAACATTGAGGTAAATGTCTCTTTTCGCATTAAATTACCGTTTTAAATTCAGAACTGATGTGGGTTTCAGATAAAATAGCATGTCTTCTGCGGAAAATATCCGTTTATTGTCGCAATTGTGATATTTTATTTCATATAATTGTGGTTTTATTTGAGCGGGTCACTAACGCTTAAGCCGTGTCATAAGCGAGCATATAGGGCGGTCTTGGACTAAACGCCAGCATCGCCATCCCAATATCTTAGCTGGTTTTAGTACAAGAAGACTTGGACTACTGATTCATCGGAACTTTCGAAATCGCTATCGCAAAACATGGAGTTGTTATTGTTTACGAGATTGTTTACAGCCATTTTGACAACTGTGACCCCCCTGCATAGAGTTCACCAGAGGTCACTACGCGATTACCAAGTCTAACTCCATTAAAAACTATAAGTAAATGCATATATTGTGTTCATCCATGCTTTGCCCCAATAATTTGGTACATAACTTTATTAATTTCATACAATTTTAACTCTTAAATATGACGATTGTGGATCGACTGCATTTTCAGACGAAAGTCTGTCAAACGTCAACATGCCGGTGTCACGTGATTTTAATTCTTGCGTGGTTCATGCCATGTTTACACCTGTAATCAATGTGTAATCGATCGTATTTGCATGCAATAATTACATATTAGTTATAATTATAATTGCTTGTCAATTGTATCAGGCACAATTGTGAACAAAGAATACAAACAAATCCATGTTTAATGAAAATATTGATCGGCAAGCATGGTTTGCTGTCAGCTTCTAAAAATAGACTGTTTTCAACACATCACATGTTGCAAATTTAAGATCCGACAACGGCATAAAAATGGATGGGCATATGTTTAAACATGTACCTGTGTATTTTATCATATGACTCAATCATTATTTACGTTGGAAAGTATGTCATAAATCAATTTCATATCAATTACTAGTTCATATCACCTTCCGATAATTTGATTGGTTTGTTGACAAAAAGTGTGTTCTGATTGGCTGAATGGCAGCCGGGGGCGAGCCGCATCTCTAACTAAATGCAGATCAAATTCGTGCCCGTCAATCAACGCGATGCCGAAATTCTCGCAATTATAATCTTGAAATATATAGTTTTGGACATTGTTATACGATAAATAGAATATGTAATTCGTATTTATCTAATAAACATACGATATAATAGTCCGGTGCCATGTGTACCCAATATAGACCCAGTAATTTTTCTCTGTAAAATCTAGTTTCTTTTGCTTTTTGCAATCATAAGGCATTTCTACAACAGAAAAGTTTTGGTGCCATTTTTTCTGAGACCATTTAGGGTGAAAATTTTCCGATTTTCGGAGACTGGGGTCAGAATTTCTAAAATATTTTTTTTTGGTTACATATGCACAACAAAGTATGGCATAATGCATATCAAAATAACCGTCGTGATGCCAGGAATCTATTTAAGCCCATCCAAGAAGCTTTCGTGAAGAATTGAGAAAACGCGGTTGGGTATATATGGAAATATTGGTGTTTTTCGACTAATTTTTTAATTTTTCAGGAAATTGTTATACAATATAACTTTTTGCCCTGTGA
Organism: Siphonodentalium dalli; assembly: GCA_032622095.1. Lineage (NCBI taxonomy): Eukaryota > Metazoa > Mollusca > Scaphopoda > Gadilida > Siphonodentaliidae > Siphonodentalium > Siphonodentalium dalli. The sequence goes on from CP136063.1 coordinate 294,307,774, forward strand.
CATATCAGAAATGATTAGAAGAATATTAACACAATACACCTTAATATCTTAATGCATTATTAATCACATACTTAAACAATTATACATTCACATGGTTTACATAATTATTCATCATAGTCGTCCGAGTCGCCGGAGTCTTCTTCAATATGTGCATCAATGTCAGTATTCTCACAATCATCTTCAGACCCTTCACATAAACACATTTCTGTACACCTCATCTGATGCTTGCGACATGAACAACAATTAGTTTTGCATCGCCCTTTGCCACATGAACATCTAACTAGTTGTAATACAGCATCGGGTGCAGGTTTCTGGCTTGATGTTTTTGGACGACATCGTTCACTGTCTTCATACCATCCATAGGCTAGCGGTGATGGTAAGCTTGGTTGTGCCACAAGATCATTGCACCAAACGATTCCTTGGTAGTGCGCCCGTAGAATGTGGTTTAACAAGACTTCCTTTGTTGGTGGTAATTGTTCTGCCTCTGCCTGCTTTTGTTTAAAGAGGTGCCATCGTAGTTCCCCCGACGTCTTCAATTTTGGTCTTGGGGGAGTATAGTTTACAGACATATTGTTCTAATTGGCGAATGGTAATTTCACTGGGCATTTCGCTTTTTCCAAGGGCACCGAATGCTGTAATTATACGATTGTCCGCGTTATCAAATGCTTTCCAACATTTTAGCTTCCCTTTTCCAGCGAAACGGCCAGTTGTATCACAGCCAGTAAAGGTGTGAAATCCAGGAAGTGCAGCAACCTTGTCTGGTCCCAGTGCTTTGGTTACTTGGTTGAGATTAATCTGTCGGAATTTGTTGCCAGCACTTAGAATCACACATGCGTCCGGTCCAAACTCCTCAGCTCGTCGAAGCGACAACACCAACGCGTCAGTATCTGGTGATAATATGTGCACTTTGTATCCTGATTTAGATGCATCTGTCCCGTTTAGCATCATTATCGTGTCTGCTTCTTGTGTTGTTGACAGATGACTGGCACATCGTGAATTTCCTCTTGCCTCACTCTCTGTTGACACGATAACATCTCTGGTGCTTGTCTTGTAGTAATCAACAACTTTTTGTGCAAGATATTCTTTAAGACTTGATTTTGTTTTTGAATTGCCGAGGAACACTTTCAACCCAGATTGTATTGGGGTAGCGTCAACACATATATACTCTCGATTGTCCTTCACAGATCCTTTTCGGCGATCGCGTGTGGCATTTTTAAGTGAATCGTCTGCGTAATGGTCGAACACAACATGCACAGATTGACAACGGGATGATTTTTGTTCCAGAATCCAATGAATGATTTTGCAAGGTCGTTGCGTGATGACATGGGGGATCATTTTGGTATCTGATGAACCAGTGCCATGCCATCTACAATGAGTGCTCTTGGTGAGCATTTGTCGTCGTCGTTGGCACTAGTGATTGATGCCGGGTTGTCACCAATCGTCTCCAATATCTGTGCTAGCTTTGATTTGTCATTGCATGGCAATAATGATCAATTCGGTGAAAATAGTGACCTTGGTACACATGAGAGTTCATACATCTTTATAGTATTTGACACGTCCAGTTCGGGTCGTGATTTCACGACAATGGCCATCCTGGCAAACATAAATCGGTTATCCTTCAACGATTTTGCCATCCACAATCGTTTGGAGAGTTTTCGTGTTTGAATTCCAATTCTTAAGCTTGCACTTCGTCGTTGGCTCCCATAGGTTAATTGGCCCATTGATCCGGTTGGTTACAAATGATTCATACTCTGCCTTCCCGTAAGATGCTCTCTGGAGAATGTCCATCTTTACTTCTTTGGGGACCACCGATTTATTAATGATATTGATGAGATTGTCACCAACTTGACCATAAGGATTACAATCCAAACGGGAAAACTCTCCAAACGAATGTGGATGGCAAAGTTGAGTTGAAGGATAACCGATGGCCATTGTTGCGAAATCACGACCCGAACTGGATGTGTCAAATACTATAAAGATGTATGAACTCTCATGTGTACCAAGGTCACTATTTTCACCGATTGGATCATTATTGCCATGCAATGACAAATCTAAGCTAGCACAGATATTGGAGACAATCACTAGTGCCAACGACGACGAAAAATGCTCACCAAGAGCACTCATTGTAGATGGCATGGCACTGGTTCATCAGATACCAAAAGGATCCCCCATATCATCATGCAACGACCTTGCAAAATCATTCATTGGATTCCTGGAACAAAAATCATCCCGTTATCAATCTGTGCATGTTGTGTTCGACCATTACGCAGACGATTCACTTAAAAATGCCACACGCGATCGCCGAAAAGGATCTGTGAAGGACAATCGAGAGTATATATGTGTTGACGCTACCCCAATACAATCTGGGTTGAAAGTGTTCCTCGGCAATTCAAAAACAAAATCAAGTCTTACAGAATATCTTGCACAAAAAGTTGTTATCGTTGTTATATGTTATCTTGTCAACCGAGAGTGCCGCAAGAGGAAATTCACGATGTGGCAGAAGAAGCAGACACGATAATGATGCTAAACGGGACAGATGCATCTAAATCAGGATACAAAGTGCACATATTATCACCAGATACCGACGTGTTGGTGTTGTCGCTTCGACGAGCTGAGGAGCTTGGACCGGAGGCATGTGTGATTCTAAGTGCTGGCAACAAATTCCGACAGATTAATCTCAACCAAGTAACCAAAGCACTGGGACCAGACAAGGTTGCTGCACTTCCTGGATTTCACGCCTTTACTGGTTGTGATACAACTGGCCGTTTCGCTGGAAAAGGGAAGCTAAAATGTTGGAAAGCATTTGATAATGCGGACAATCGTATAATTACAGCATTCGATGCCCTTGGAAAAAGCGAAATGCCCAGTGAAATTACCATTCGCCAATTAGAACAATATGTCTGTAAACTATACTCCCCCAAGACCAAAATTGAAGACGTCGGGGAACTACGATGGCACCTCTTTAAACAAAAGCAGGCAGAGGCAGAACAATTACCACCAACAAAGGAAGTCTTGTTAAACCACATTCTACGGGCGCACTACCAAGGAATCGTTTGGTGCAATGATCTTGTGGCACAACCAAGCTTACCATCACTGCTAGCCTATGGGCGGTATGAAGACGGTGAACGATGTCGTCCAAAACATCAAGCCAGAAACCTGCACCCGATGCTGTATTACAACTAGTTAGATGTTCATGTGGCAAAGGGCGATGCAAAACTAATTGTTGTTCATGTCGCAAGCATCAGATGAGGTGTACAGAAATGTGTTTATGTGAAGGGTCTGAAGATGATTGTGAGAATACTGACATTGATGCACATATTGAAGAAGACTCCGGCGACTCTGACGACTATGATGAATAATTATGTAAACCATGTGAATGTATAATTGTTTAAGTATGTGATTAATAATGCATCAAGATATTAAGGTGTCTTGTGTTAATATTCTTCTAATCATTTCGGATATGTCACAGGGCAAAAAGTTATATTGTATAACAATTTCCTGAAAAATAAAAAAATTAGTCGAAAAACACCAATATTTCCATATATACCCAACCGCGTTTTCTCAATTCTTCACGAAAGCTTCTTGGATGGGCTTAAATGGATTCCTGGCATCACGATGGTTATTTTGATATACATTATGCGATACTTTGTTGTGCATATGTAACCAAAAATATTTTTTTTCAAAATTTTGACCCCACCCTTCGAAAATCGGAAAATTGGCAGAATCAGTAAACAAACAGACCGTAATCTCAATTTCTTGGTAATCCGAATCTGGAATCTGGACTTAACTCATTCGCAGCTGTGAGGAATTTTCAGCGGAACTAACCAAAATCTTAACAGTCGCCTCATCCCGACTACAGACAAAGAAAACATCAAACATCACGCACTGATGAAATGCCTACCCTCGACCCACCCTGACAGCCCAAAATACAGATCCCAGATAGCGAAAACCACACTAGAAGCCAATAGACAACTTTCTAGGGATCTAGAGATGGCTAAATCTGCCCAAATGGCTAATGCAAATAAACAAAGGACCGCCACAAACATCACCAGGAAACCATTCCAACGCCAAGTGACTCGCCAAGTCCATCAACAACATAAGAATCCTTACCAGTGCCCGCCGCAACCAAGTCAAAACCACCCGATGATCCCATGTCTCCTAGACCTGCCTACCAGACCCCCTCCATGCACTGAATTCAGAAACAAAACCAGACATCAATTCGACAACGACAGCCCGCCGCCCATGGTCCAAATCCCAATCAAGCTACCCGACCAATCCACCACAGCCACATGTACCGACAACCCAACGACTCCAACACAGCCACTCCTCAACCTACACAGCCTCGTGTCAACCTACCCTCACCTCCAGTGCTATTCAAACAACCAACCATCCATCAGCCTATCTACCAACCACAACCAATGTCACTCCAGCCGCCACAGATGACCTGGCCGACACCTGCATCCTCGACTTGTCGTCCCATTCCAGACCATAGAAAAGCAACCCTGTTAAAACTGACAGAAATCCTAATCGACTGAATAACCAGCATGTACCAGGCTTATATCGTCGGTTGTGTTACTTAACCCTTTACCCAACAGAAGGACCCTGTGCCAATGCATTCTCTTATATATGCGAGTCGACCATAGGTCGCCTCGCATATATAAGAGAATGCATTGGCTTAACACATTAAAAATTATAAAATTGTTAAAGAATGTAAGAAAAAATGTTAAAAAGTGTTTAAAAAAGATTTTTTTTAGGCCAATGCATTCCCTCTTTTATTGGCGGAACCACCACCCGGGGCCTATAGAAGGAACGAAACAACAAATTGTTGCCACCCATTTTGAACTCAACTGTATTCCAATTATCTCGCCAGTATCTGTCAGTTTTAACAGGGTTGCTTTTCTATGGTCTGGAATGGGACGATAAGTCGAGGATGCAGGTGTCGGCCAGGTCATCTGTGGCGGCTGGAGTGACATTGGTTGTGGTTGGTAGATAGGCTGATGGATGGTTGGTTGTTTGAATAGCACTGGAGGTGAGGGTAGGTTGACACAAGGCTGTGTAGGTTGAGGAGTGGCTGTGTTGGAGTCGTTGGGTTAAAAATGAGAAAATAATTAAAAGGCATAATAATTTATTTAAATTAGCCAAACGAACTAATCCAGACAAGGCAATTCAAATTTGACATGTTGTTGAATACAAATGGACATGCTTAACAAACATACACTAAACATGCTATACAAACATACACCAACAAATATGCTATACAAACACGTACAAGAAGCATGCTACACAAACATATACTATACTATAGGGACATGCTACACAAACAAGAACATCTTTAGTTTAATTTGTTATAATTGTATACAAGGCCACCAAACTCAAAGGGGCCCAAACAGGAGGATTGATGAGAGAGATCTTGAACTGATATTTGAATAATCTGTATTATCAAGTATCAGTATTCTGAAATAATAGCTTGGCGCATGCGACTTGCTACAACTAACCCGTCTTTCAAAGAATAATTTAAATATTATATATAAACGTTTGTAAGAATCACTGACCCAGTCTCCCATGACTTGAATAAGCTCTCCTGGGACCTGAGCTTGAAATGCCCAGGAGGCCCCTCCTCTGCGAAAACTATGAGAGGAGAATTTAAGAGGGTCCAAACCAATGTTTCTAATGCACTTTCTAATAAATGCTTGATACTGGTTATAAGTAAAAGGTCTGAAAACACTATTTATCTTGTACATAAATGCTGGATCTGAAGAAGAACCTGGTACCATTGAAATCATTTTCTTATAGGCTCTAATAGGACACAATACTGAATTGAGAATAGCTAAAAGAGGGAATTTTAAAACACGTTGTCCAAACTGTATAGTCTTACTCCATTTAGTGACTACTAGTAAGGCAGAATCTGAGCAAAATATATCTCCGCGTGTAAGTTGGTGTTTAGGATCAAAGGAAACTATATTATCTGGTACAAGATTGGATTTACGTAACAAGAGAAAGAATGCTAAAAGAAAAGGCACCAAAATGAAACTTGTACAGGATTGCTCTCATCAATGTGTTTGTAAATTTGCTTCAGCAGTTGTGGGGTGATTGGATGAGCCTGATGGATACGTGGGGTGATTGGATGAGCCTGGTGGATACGTGGGGTGATTGGATGAGCCTGGTGGATACGTGGGGTGATTGGATGAGCCTGGTGGATACAATGTGGCGTTAGACGTGATAAACCTTTCAACAATAGAGACACTTCAAAAGATTTGAACATTTCACAGCTGAGAGAAAAATGCAAATGTAATAACTTTATGCCACTCAAATAATTGTTTATTGAGTCTGTGGATTTAAAATTTCTGCTCAAAAATTGAACGTATAATTGAATCATTTCCAATGGCTCGAACTTGAAATATAAACAAAAAAGAAAATATGACTTCCACTGAGTAATGTGATTACGACGAGTACCTGCAGCGAAGGCGTGGGATATAGAAAACTGTACATCTTCCTTCAGCTGTGAAATCTCTGTTCCTACAAAAAATTACCAATTGTGAGAAAATCTGAAATGTCTCTTGCAAGCTTTAATTTCGCTTAAATTGTTATTCTGTTTATATATTAGAAACTCTTTTTGCAATTTACCATCAAGATTCCACCTAACTAAGTATATCGGGCCAACGATTATTACAACCCGAGATGTGAATCGCTCTTATTTCAAATTGGTGATTAGCTGCCACAAATAAAATTTCCCTTAAACATGACTGGATAAATGAATTTCTAGTGGCACCTTTATTTATGGAAGCAACACAAGTGTAATTATCACAATTAATCCTGATTCTTTTATCTGTCAAGCTAGGTCCCCAAAGTTGAAGACACACCACAATACTTAGCATCTCCAACTCATTTATATGTCTATTTTCACTTAGAATTTCTTCTGGAAATTCATCATGGAAATACTGATTTCCACAGATACCACCACATCCTTTGAGTGTGGAATCCGAGGAAATTATGCTGTCTGGCTCTGACCATTGCTCAATTGCCATCATAGATATGCCGTTATATGCGGGTAAAAATTTTGACCACCAGAGCAAGTCTTTCATGATATACTGAGGAATTGGCTGACTGACAGAACATTTTGAATTAAATGTACGGAGCCACGTGAGAATCCTGGATACAAATATACGACCTGGCCGTACACATGAGGATACAAAATTTAATATACCAATTAGAGATTGAACTTCCTTTAAGAAGGCTGACTCCTTATATAACCAATTATTCACTAGATCAATTATTTCTTTCAGCCTTTCTTCTGTAATTTGGAGAGTTAGCTCGACCGTGTCAAAACCAATACCTAGAAAGACCATTTTTGTGGAAGGTGGACAAGCCATTCGGTCAAGCCCCAATTAAACAGTACCTCACGCAAGTTCTGAAAGGATTGCTCTGCCCGCGTATCTACCCCTGCAAGGTCGTCAATGTAGTTTACTATGCTGCACCCTATGGATTTGCAAGAATAAGCTACAGCGTTAGTAACACGTTGACATAGATAAGCGGCTGATCGGAGACCCATGCTCAAAACAAGATCACAATAAATTTTGTCTTTCCATTTAAATGCTACTAAGTGAATGTCCCCCCGGGTCTAAATATATTTGTCTATAAGCCCGGGATAAGTCCACTTGAAAGAGTAATGAAGACCTCCCTTTTAACTTGATTAATTCTACAAGGTTGTCCACAGAAGGAAACTTAACTTTGACATGTTTTCCAAGATACATGTCTTTTGGGACACCTTCATTGACAGAATTTCCCTTTGGAAAACTTAAATCCATTATTGTGCGCCTTTCCAAGACATTTTTCTTTGGCACTGTATTTAATGGGTTAATATTAATACCACAACTGAAATGATTAGAATGAAATGGTCCAACGATAGATCCTGATTCAAGCTCCTTGCTTATGTAAGAATCCATATATGACTGAAATTTTCCGGGCGCCTTTATGATTTTTGACTGCCTGGTTTACTGTATGTTGAGGTTTAACAAAGCCAATTGGAAAACCATATTCAAGTAACTGACAAAGTTCACTGTCTTCATAATACAACAACATATTTTTAATTTTTTCTATGTTTAAATGGCTCTCCACTGGTAATTGACATTCTTCAAAATGATATTTCCCTGATCTGAGTATAGAATCGTGATCAGCGATTATCTTTGAGCTATATTTGGTATTTTCTACACATATATTCGACCTCTGATCAAGAGCCTCTGGCTCACCACCTGTCAGAGTAGAGTTTATGACCTCGTCAGTTTCATAAAATTCACTACATATAATATCACCTGTTTCTTGAACACAATCACAAAGTTCCGACAAAATGTTTGAATTTAAGTTTTCAAATTCTAATTCAGAATCTGATTTATATATAGGTTTATGTATTAACTTTTCAGAATCCTGTGAATTCTGATTGAGAAATTCTGATTTTGAATTAAGACTATCACTTGAGAGTGATGCTGTTGTTTCATTACTAATTTGATTTGATTGAGATTCACTTGAAATCACCTCTCTGTGTCCATTTGCCTGTGAATTATTCAGCAAATATTGAGGATAAAAACATGTTGCCAATGGATTTAACTCTGTGAAATTTGAAATGGGCTTTTCTAGTCATCTTTGCGTGGTAAATGGACAGGCAAGTGAACACTCAGGGTGATTTACTTTCTCTTTCTTTTCTTGCCAGCAGGTGGCACAAAAATGCTCAACAATTCTCTCTTTCCCTTTAATGGTAGCTTTGTGTGAATTAGCACCATTACATTTATTTCTTTGGTAAAGTGTACAAAACCATGACAATGGGTCAATATTGTTTCCCCCTTGCTGTGCTGAAGCATTGAGTTGCTCGGGCTTACTTGTTGTGACTTTAGATGAATATCTTTGTTTATTTACTCTCACAAACTTTGCTAAAATAGCAGATTCAAACTGAGTGGAATCATCGGCCCAAGTTTTCTCGGCTGTTTCTATACGCTTGACCCAATCTGAATATAATGTTAAGAGAGATTTCCACTCGTACACAGAATAATAGTAACTAATTCTCTTTAGAAGAGTTATTCTCCTATTCCGTTCAACAGTACTAATTCCTGGCCTACTGATTGTTTCAAGTTCCCCCGCTACAAATTGTTGGTAATTTAGACCAGAAAAGCTGATATCTGCATTTGCGAATTCAAACTTCAGCGCAGCATGAGGAAACATTTGTGGATTTACAATAACACAACAATTTTTGGCTTCTATGCCAGATTTAACTTTCTTTTTGACTTTGTGTGACTTTGTGTGTCTAAGTTTATATCGTTCATTTTCACTTTCGGAATCAGATTTAGAACTGGATTCACAATCCGTACTGTCACTTATCAAACCTAATCTTTTCAGATTAGAGTCGGCTGATGTATTTAAATTCTTCAACTTTTTTAAGTCGTTCAATGTAATGCTTGGGTCGGGGTCTTGGTCGGTTTGCTTTGTAGTTATCATACCTTTAACAAGTTTCTTCTCATTTAGAAGTTTTCGCTGGAGACTTGCCTTTTCAGCTTTCAATTCTTGTCGGCGTTTCGTTTTTTCAACTTCCGCTAGCTGCTGACCGAGTTTTTCAATGTCCTCTAATAAAGCGTTTTCATCATCCGGGCTGTCCAATTCTTCGCATGCTTCGAAATCATCTTCGGGCTCATTTTTGAGTGAATCATATTCAATTTCTTCATTATTGTCACCCTCGTGCATCTTTTTGTAGTCTTTTACTTTTGTGTCTCTCAATCCCGCTTTGTTTCGAGATCCCTGCTTGGCTGCCATTACTTTAGTAATCAGCTGTTTAACTGTGTCAATATTAAAGTCTGGATATCTCAATATGAATCCGGCGATCGTTGGTATTAAGGCTGCTTCTTCAAATTGAAGCTCAAAATGATTCATAAAGAAAGATCAAAATTCGCGCGAAATTGTTGAAAAAGAGTTCAGCCAATGAGATTCGAGGAATATATGTCACTCACGTGTGAACGTGCGCCGGTGAACATGAAAAGCTGTCATCCGCGTACCGTGCTAATTAAGTAATTTGTATTCAAATTTAACCTACAAAAAATATATTTTCACTAAAAACTTTTGGTACCTCTTACACCTTAGATGCCAATCTACAACATTCCACAGGTATATTTTTCCAGTTCTTCGAAAACCTCACTTTATTTCGGTAATGTATTGTAAATTCACCAACAAGACAAATCCGCGACATCTTCATCACCCGATTTAGAATCTGAGTAGCGGAACTAGTACCGAAATATGCGGAAACTTTAAAACTATGATCCGGAGACGGATAGCATGAAAGTACCGTTTATAATTTCGAACATAGCTGCTGATTACATGTTTATTACATGACCGTACCGATGCACTGATCATCATGAACTTTTTGATTGATGATAACATTGGCGTCTAGATGAGAACGAATCATTTTGGGCTCATTTGCATAAAAACATGGCCGCTGGCAGCCATCTTGGATTTAAGTGATAATACTAGATAAATCTGAATCAATAACACACCCTAGAGCCTGTGTCGATGCTCCTATCATCACGAAATTTGTCATCGATCATGACATTGATATATAGACGACACCGAGTCATTTTGGGCTTATTTGCATGAAAAACATGGCCGCCAACAGCCATCTTAGATTTCAAAATTGCATCATTTAGCAGTGTTGGTCCGATCATAATTAAATTTGTCACGGTGGTTGACATTGACATGTAGATGGGAACGAGTCATTTTGGTGTGAATTCTCAAAGAAACATGGCCGCCGTCGGATTTCAGCGACAACACCGCATATATAATTAAATCAATAACACTGCCTAGAGCCTAGGCCTATGTCGATGAACCGATCATCGTGAAATTGTTCATGGGTCATGACATTGGTATCAAAATGAGAACGAATCATTGCTAGAGACTGTAACATTGGTGCGATCGTCGTGAAATTAGTCATAGAAACATGGCCGCCGTCGGATTTCAGCCACTCGTTTCATCGACCATGAAAGTTACGCCGATGGGGTCATTGTCACAAGGCTCCGGTCACATTCGTAGCCAGCTTATTTCACCGGCGATCACATTCGTAGTCAGATTTTCTAATTCGTGGTTTATATTGCCCGAAATATGACGTCATCACGTTCGTGACTAAAATGTCGACGTCATGCTCCAAAACTGACTTTGTTTTTCAACTTATATTGGAATATAATTCGAGCATTCCAACGACATTGATCCGAAACATCAGGTTATTAGATGAACTTATATCAAAACTAAATTCAAGTTGTTGTTCATCCATCAACTCAGAAAAATTAGATTAACCTGATCGTGTTCATTGAGGCTCGCCTGAATATGAAAAGCTGGCTACAAATGTGATCGCCATAGAAAAGCTGGCTACATTTGTGATCGATTAAAAAACCTGGCTACGAATGTGATCGGATCGCGGAGCCTTGTGACAATGACCCCATCAGCGAAAGTTATATTAAGTAATGTTTTTAATATTTTTTTGGTATTTTTGATTTTGAGAAAAACAATGCCGATGGTGGCTAGCTGTCTTGAATTTAAAAATTGAATTTCCAATTCATGAGCACAGGCTATATAGTCATATGCATAAAGCCATTCTTTGAGAGTTTTGGTGCTGATTCGTTACGAGTCACGAGTGACGTATACTATTTATAGATCCTGGTACCGGTACAGTTGACAATACTTATAGTTGCTTATTAAATAAAATTTATGTTAGCGAGTTTATCACTAACTCAAATTTATAAACTAGTTATTCGGTAAACCAGTTTGCATTACAACTTGCAAACGCACAAATAAAACGTATACTGTAAAGAATACCCAGGTTAATTTTGTGCTCTTACAATAAAGAATCTTATTACATTTTGTTACTGTATTTGGCATATTAGTGGCGAGTTTTTGTACCCTACATTGACAATTTTGAATTTCGCGAAACTGAACACTCGTTCTATATATGCATGACCAATATCGTTACCTAACTCAATAAAAATGTCTTCTCTCATCAACTAAGACATATATTTGTTCGTCCGAACTAGTAAAAAAAACAGCATTTTATGTGGAAATAATTCAGATATTCTGGCAACGAATCTGCACCAAAACGCACAAATGAATCGCTTCATGCATAGGCATATATACCAGGCCTCCCTGTGAGTCTATATATCTTTTTCGTCTACTTCGTGATATTCGACCAGTAATCAGTGGGTTAATTACTATTATATGATGGATATTTTCGGCCTATACAACGGAGCGCGACACAAGCTCCTATGAGAGAGAGAGCTAGAGAGTTTTGGTCCCCTTATGACCTCTTGCAACCAGTAGCATTACAAAGTCAAGTAGTACATATAGGCCTACCGGTACATAACAAACATAAAACAAGAAGAAAAAAACAATGCCACGTGGTCGTGCTATAAATAGAAATAAATTATAGGAAATATTTGTACAAATTACCATTCAGTCAAATGAAGAATATCTTCTTGGGTAGTCGTCATTTTCATGAGATGATAACAGCAGACACAGAAAAATACAGACATTTTCAGGAAAATGCACAAAACATCAGGATTAGATCTTCAAAATCGAGCATAGTATGACGCAAACATAAACTGATTTAAGTTTTCTGGCGCCTAAGTTCGAAAACCGCACGCACTTTCAAATATTTTTGAATTTCGCAGGCTTTAAACTTAGGTTTCGATTTTATTTCGTTCCGACTTTGTTATTCCGGAAAAATGGTTTTGTGTCGTTTGTCATTCCGATTCTAAAACGGGTGATGAAGATGTC